>OX457087.1:46315334-46728990 GCA_949752835.1 Empis stercorea | reverse complement strand
ACTCAAGGGAAAAACCAGAAATTTTCCTAGAGAATTTGTTCAAGGTTTCCACTGGATAAATTGACAAAGATTTGTTAAGTTAATAAAGAACTAATTCTCAAACAGAATCTGTCCAGTTTATCAATGAATACTGAAAAAAAAAAAGATTACCAGATTTCTAATTTTTCTAATAAATAGAGTGATTATCAAAAATAGTTTATAGTTTTGATAAAGTTTTCAGCCAATAATAGATTACAAATTTATGTCACATTTCGATTAATGTCTATTTCGGTGTGTGTATTGTATTTTGTATTATAAAACACGTATACCATAAATTAAAGGTCAAATTTAAAAACTTGTTATCACGTCCGATAAATTCATACTTGATAACAACTTTAATATTTTACGTTTATTTTATTTATTTATTCTTAAATTATTTTAGCAAAGCCCAAAAAATTTATCTGTTTTCATCCTCATGATAACACAAAAAAAATTATTCTGTCATGATTATTCTATGTTTGTTTTATGTTAGGTGATTGGCCTACAGAGGAAAATTATGATGAAAAATATTATTTTGTTGTGGTTTAGATTGAGAGATGGGTAGAATTTTTTTTTTGGGAGAATGTATTATTCATATTTATTAAATGTGTTCCTAATTTGGGTAATTTTTTTTAGGAATTTTATATAGTATGGAAGTAATTAATAAACCAACTATTGAAAATAGTTGGTTTTTTCTTCTTCTGCTGGCACATCAGCCCGATGTGAGCATAGGCCTACCTCTTTAGAGGTTTTCCTGACATTTTAATTGGTTTATTAAACGAAGTAATTTGTGTTAATGTGCAAATTTACTTATACAATAAAAGATTAGATTGTTTTAAAAAACTATGTATATTTTAAACTTCAAAATCTAAAAAAAATTTTTATATAAAATATCCAAGAGAATTTTGTTATGCAAATAAATTTTTTTAAGATTTATTTTTAAAGTAAAATTTAACAATTTTAATTTTATATATAAAAAATACTATTGGGAATATTATAGTTTTTTGCTTTTCTGTATAACGAAAGAAACTTTGAAAGTAAACTTAATTTACTCATACCATGAAATAGATTATTTGAATTATGATATATATAAAACATTATGTAAATTAAGTTATAAAGAATTTTTTATAAAATTAAATTTGAAATTTTTTGTGCTTTAAATTTTAAGTAGGAAAAATTATCATAAAAGCAAAATTTAAAGTTAATTTTAATTTATTTATAAATCAATTTGTTTATGGCATTTTTAAATAAATATATAAATAAAAAAAATTATATATGTATGTATTTCGTTTGATCCTTTTTTTTGGAAAAGGATAAAAACAATTTACATGTGTGCTTACATTAGTTTTATAAATAAACTCAAATTTATATCCACCCAAAACAAAAAGCAAATGTTAATATATTAGTCTAAAAAATTTTTATTTTCGTAAATATTTATATAAATATTTTTATTTTTCGGTATATATAAACATTTATGAACTTAACCTTTATGGAAAAGTTAGGTCAAAATTCAGATTTTATAAGAAAAATAAAAATCTAAAATAGAAAGTTATAAAGTTTTTTTGGTATACGAAATCAAATTCAATATAAACAAATTTTCCGAATTTATAAAATATCCTTAACTAAAATAGAAATTTTGAAAATTTAAGAAATTGTTATTTTTCTGTAGGTATAAAATACCAAAATCAATTTTAGAATCATGAGAATGCTAATAAAATATTTTTTTAAAAAAATCCGAACCGCTTCAATAATCCTATACCGAAATGTCATAAATCTAATATTTGGAAATATTTTGTTTTGCCAGTTTCAAATTATTTTTATAAATATAAATAAATTTACATTTTTTATGAATATAAGAAGCCAAAACGAAGGTTTCTTTTTTTTTGTATCTAATAAAAGGGTTGAATTTTCATCCTGAATTTTACGAAAATTAATTTTAAGAAAAGTTTTGAATCAGGAAAATTGAAAAGTTTCTAAAGCCACACTAAAAAAGTATTATAATATATGTATATTTATTTATTTGTAGTTTATTTATAAATTTGAAAATTGTAAAAAAAAATATTTAATGTAATAAAATGTAATTAGTTTGCAAAGAATTTGGACATTTCTACTTATTGCATTTATAAATAAATTCCAAATATTTTCCAAGGAAAAAAATATTGGATTGGTATATTACTTATATATATAAATGGAAGAAGTTATTTTTATGTTTATGATAATTTTATGTTTGAGCTTTACATAAGCATATAATAAAAGTATAATACATAATTTCAAATGAACTAAAATTTATATTTACCAAAAATATTTCTTTTTCTATGTACAACAGATTTATTAAAAATCAAATTTTATGAACAGATTTATATTTAAATGAGCATATATTGGGGAAAAAATTTACAAAATTTTCATGAATTTAGTATAAATTTGTTATGAAATTTTATGTGCAAATAAAAATTTATTTATATGCGATTACTTTTTTACACTAAATTTAATTTTTATTTGTGTATATGCTAGCTATAAAGAAAGAAGGAAATCTTTCAAAGAGCTTCTGTGTGAATTCTTTAAACACTTCCAAATCTGTATAGGAATATTTAAAATAAATTTGAATGAACAATTTTCAGAAAAATAATATCTTATGAATAATTTAGGTAATTAGCTCACTTATTGCATTGAAAAAAAGTATACATTATTTTATATTTTTTTTTTCCTTTGTTCATTCCCTTGGGGAACATAGGGCTTCCACATTTCCTCTCCATCTTACTCTATTTTGCGCCATTCTCTTTATTTCTGCCCAGGTTTTTCCAATTCCTTCAATTTCTTTTGTTACCGACTTTCTCCATGTTATTTTTGGCCTACCGACTTTTCTTTTCCCCTGAGGATTCCAATTTAATGCTTGTCTGGCTCTAGATGTTTCTGGACGTCTTAGAATATGTCCAATCCATTTCCATTTTCTTCTTCTAATTTGCACTTCGATTGGGTCTTCGTTGGTTATTCGCCATAGTTCCTCATTTGTTATCCTTCTTGGCCAGAATATTCCGCATATTATTATTAGGCATTTGTTGGTGAATACCTGCAGTTTTTGCATGTTTGTTTTTGTCACCAGCCAGGTTTCGCTTCCGTACAAGAGTACTGACTTTACACATGCCTCAAATATTCTCATTTTAGTTTGGCGTGATAGATTTGTTGATTTATTTTATATATGGTTCATTTATTTTCATAATGCATATTTAATTTTTGTTCATATAATTTCTGTATGATTGAGTGTCATTAGCACGGATCTTCTAAATTAATTATATTTCCTAAAGGTTTTAACTAATTTCAATATTTTCGAATGTTGAATGTTAAAGTATTAATACTGTAATATTCCAAGGAAAAAAAATTATTTAAAGTAATTGTTGATAAATAAACAATTATTATATAATTAATATTTTAAATAATTACTATAATATTCTTATATTATCTTTGTCTATTTTTGTTGATTTTCAATTATCAAATTTAATTTAATTTAAATTATTATCAATTTAATTATTGACAAGTGATTAGTTAGCTTTCATAGTATAATTGGAAAATTAACTTAATTTTAATTACAGCTCAAATGTTCTATATTTTTTCGGAATTTTCAAATTCTGTGTACTTTTCTGACTTCTAATGCTCTGAAAGGATATAATATATCCGAGGGCATTTATAGTGATATCTTCAATTCATATTATGAATAATTTTTTACCAATATGAATTGGAACATTGAAAACTTTATAAACTAATATTAATAATATTAATTTATACAAATTTTAAACTAATTTAAATATAAATAACTGAGATTTAAATAAAACTAACAAATTGCTTGAATTTTTTTAATGCAGAATTTATTTATTTAAATTAAATAGTTTTACATATTGATATAAATTTACTCAATTTGCACGCATTGGCATACATTATCAGCATCACAATATCCTCCATTTTGAGAACCAGCAATGAAACAAGAGAATGTACATTTAGCATCTCGTACATTGAATATATCTGCAATTACACTTGTGCAAGGATTTCCTAGTATTAAAAAAATATTTAAAATTAATTTCCTAAAAGTTATAAATAATTTGAATTAAAATATTACCAAAACTACCAAAAAAGAGCTTTCCTTTTGGATGTTTCATGATATCTATAAATATTTTATTAAATTTTTACTCTACTAATAGATTTAAGTATGTATTTTTCTTACCATCAATACTAATGACTGGTCCATCAGGTATTATAGGTGATGTTGTTGTAGATTCTTGGGCAATTGTAATTGCAACTACAGCCATAAATACAAATGCAATTAAAAATTTCATTGTTAAGATATTTAGAAATTTTTCGATTTTAGTTTTAGTTTTAGATTAGTTTGCTTTGAAAATTAAGACTTTTCTGAATTCACAAAGAAAATGTTTCCGTATTTATACAAAAATAAAATAATAATAATAACCAAAAACAAAAATTTTTTTAAACATAATTTAAAATAATTTTGCATAAATATTGATAAATGAATAATTATTTTATAATTATTACCATTAATATTTAAAATATAATTGTTTGTTAATGAGAACTTTGAATTCATTATAATTATACTGTGCGATAATGTCTTATCTATTTTAGTTTTTCCAAGTTCAACAACCAAAATGATGTAATGCAAAATAATTCAATTTTCCATCATTAAATTTTCCCTATACCTATTACTTTAAAATTTTCCAATATTGATTTTATTAATAAATCAACAGTTACAGTAATGTACATGCTTTTTCAAACTAGTAATATTAATTAGATTTTGATTATATTTGAAGAAATTGTCCAAACTCATATAAATTAGTATTATAAATTATATCACAGAAACCACAAAGTCCTGGACAAAATGAAAATTATCCTGAACAACTAAATTTTGAATATGATACCATACCATATCTTGTAAAGCAAAGGAATTATTAATTTTACGGAAAAGGTTAAGATATTGACTTCTCCTATTGGTTGCAGTAGCATCTATTGTTTAAATTTCGAACTTATGAAAAATCGGTGGGAATATTTGATACATAAGCTAAGACACATACAAATAGGCAGTAGTGTAATCTATCGCAATTGTTGACTAAATGCGGAGTAAGGTTTAAATATTCAATATTTTATTATGCATGGTTTTATTTTGAGGTTTTTTCAACTCAACAATTTATTTAAAATTTCATTTCAACTCAAATGAAATCCCATACAAAATTAAAATTGAGTATTTCCGCATTTCTCTATTATTTCAAATGATCCTAACTTCACTCATACCCATATGCTTTTCAACTTTATTGTAAGCGCATAGGAGGTAATATTAATTTAAGTAAAAAGCCGAAAAACAATTTTCATGTTATTAAATCATTTATTTTAGCATTTCTAAATTCATAATTTAATTATTTATGCTACTTTGTTAATTGTATTTTAATTGCATTGGCATTGTCTGTTATCATTACATTCACCACTTTGCACACCAAGTAAAGTACATAAATTTAAACATTTTTAGTATATCGTGTTTTTCCAAATGCCAAGGAACAAGGATCTGGAAAATAAATTTACTATTTAAATTTAACATATATTACAAAAAATTACCTAAATTACAGGAAATTATTTCAAATAGTCTTCGATATATTCAATATGTAAAATATTATTTCTCTTAATAATATTATTTTTATATAAAATTTATTTGGTTACCATTTAGTTTTATTATTGGTCGTTTTAGTTGTAGTAGGAATTGTAGTAACCTGACTTTTAACACCAAAATTTAATGTAATTACAGTAATTAATATAATAAAAAATATATATTTCATTTTTAGATTTTGCTTTTTTTAAATTAACAAATAACTAATGGAAAATTGTCCATATTTATACAAAAATATATAAACTTATTATTTACTATAATGTTTCAGAATTTAGGTCACGAAAATATTGATAAAATAATATAATAATTTATTATGAATACAATAGTATATTAGGGTAATAATTATTTTACATAGTGACAATGTTATGTCTTACCTATTAGATTGGGTAATTTTAATAATTACATTATACCAATTTATTTTTATTGTATGCCACCATGAAGAATTAGTTACTTGAAAATTTACATTTATTTTATTTTTAAGAATTTGTGAAATAAATATCAATATCATAAATGATCAAAGTGATCTAAAATGATCTAAAATCAAAGACATATCAAACGAGATTTTCAAAAAGCTTGGTCTTTTTACAGATCAGATAAAAAGTTACCATAAATCTCCATAATCAAGACTCGTGATCATCGCATCGATCTACCTTTTGTTATACATATATTTAAGTTTGACCAATTCGTTTAGTATAATTGAAGTAAAATCTAAGACTAATCCATAATATCAAAACTTACTTATTACTAAAATTTGTATCACATTACAAATGATTAAAACAAAAAATATATAAATAAAATTAATTTAATTAAACGATTAAATATAATATTAAATATAATTATGTAAATATCAAGTATGAAAATTTTATATTTCCATATATTTAAAAAATATTTTTTTTTGTTAATAAACCAATAACACTAATGAATAAAATCATTTTTGATAAATTCAATGATTGTGATGAATTGCATAAATCCCCTTGACAAAAACACATATATACTTTTTTATAATTATAAACGGTAAATGCACAACGATCTTCTGAATCATCTGGTCCACGCTGTACACACATTCTTTGCACAGCCATGTCATAATCTAAAAATATTTATTAATATTTGATTATTTAATCCATTTTTATTGTTAATTGTTATACCATCAGCTCTATAAGCGCCACCACCTTCGATAACCTTGCCACACCATCCGGAAGCACAAGCAACAGCTTGTATTCCTGGTTCATTTTCAACTTTGGTTGCATTATATTGGAATGAATCTTTACAACTACCTAAGTCACCACGTGATCGACATTGATAGCATCGCCTTAAAAGTGCTACAAACAAAATATAATTATAATTTATATATAGAACAAATATTTTATTTCATAAAGAAAATAAAAACAAAAGACTTCAATTCATTATTTATAGTAAGACACAAACTTGTTATTTGATTATACATTTCACTTTTTTTTAAATGATCAAATTTATTTACCTTCCGATAAATCAAAATTAAAAAATATGATCGCAGATATAGTTAAATATTTTATAAACATTATTTTATATTTCTTATTTATTAATTATAAATCTTTAATTGTTTTGGCAGTGTTTTTGTATATTTTAAGTGAAAAATAAATATGGAACACAAATGATCTGTCATTTATTGCAACTGCCACATGTCAAAAATTTATTTTACAAAATATTTACAACATTTTCTTATGATCTGGTACGCCATTTATGGGCCGAGTTTTTCACGATATATTAGTTAATCATTTTATTAGTGATCAAGATCATTGATATGATCTTCAGTAGAAGCTTATGCTTTGTGGCTGGAGAGACAGACGAGTATTTATAAATCATAGCAAAGCTTGTATATAGGTTGATAATCAATAATCACCTTATTATTTATTATCAACAAGCTTTGCTATGATTTAAAAATACTCGTCTGTCGTCTCTCCAGTCAGAGATTGTTATCATTATTTGATTTTATAGAACAGTATAATTAATATAATTGGGAACTAATAACTTATTCTGCAAATAGTCTTATTCTGCAATAGTGCCAATATTGCAAAATAATAAAAAAAAGAAACATTCAATCACACGGTACCACACAAAAAAAAAGATTGACTAACCAATTTCCTCCCTTCTCTATAAAATATAAATTTTGCTTTCATAAATTTACTTTACAAACGAAAATTCAATTTTAAAAATATACTATTTCACAAATTCATTGAAGGTTAAATGAAATTATTCAGGAAATATATGGAATGTGTGTAATCGGTGGCAAAAATTATTAATCAATTCAAACGCGCTAATAAATATTTTAATTCTTAATAAACTTTATTAATAATTATTTTTCTTTTATAAAATTAATTAGTATGTATTTTTTTTAAGAATAAATTGAAATATTTTTTGCAATATTATTAACAAAATGTTTGTAATTATTATGTAAAATTAAAAATCTTTAAAATTACTTACAATACTAAATAATTTTAGATTTCCTTAATATGAATATATATATAAAAAAATTAAACTTTTGTAAAAAAAAAAACATATATAAATTTCTATTATAATAATTTTCACTCATTATATGTATAATCATTATTGTATTAAAAATTTTTATTATTCTGCTAACATTTCTCTATCTGTACTATCATGACTATTTTCTTGAATTTCATAAATACTTTCATTACCATCATTATCAACACTTTCATCAATTATCATAATAACATCATCATCCTCGTCATCATCATTATTATCATTTTTATTATCATCATCATTATAATTTTGATTACTATTATCATCACTATCATATATTTCATATAAATTATCATTTGATTTATCATAATTTGATATTTTTCTAATATTATCTTGATTATCATGTATTAACATCATAATTTCATCAAATTTATTTTGTTCATCATCAGCTGAATATAATTTATTATTATTATTAGATGATTTTATATTATCATTATCATCATTTGATATTAATTCATTACATTTTAATTCATCAATGAATTGTTCTTTACATTTTAATTGATCTGTAATTGAAGTTAATTCAATTTCTTTATTATTATTATCATTATTATCATCTGAATCTTCTTTCTTAATTGTATTAACAATTGTAAATAATTCATTCATTTTTGTTTTAAATATATCACTTTCTTTTAATAAAGAATTTTTTCTACTACGCGCTGTATTTAATTTACCATGTAATTCTTTAATTAATGATACTTGTGAGTTTGGTGATGTATTATCTAAAATATAATTTTTAAAATACGAATTATATTATAATTATATAAAAAATAGCATAATTTTAGGAGTTTTAGAAAAAAAAAAAAAAAAATCGTATTAAAAATTTTTACTTACTGCTATTTCTAGATTGCTGGTCATCTGTACTAGTTGAACGTGATTTTTGTGCTTTATAACAAGATGGACAGATTTTTTCACGTATTTGTAATGATTTTCTAAGAAATGAACCTTGATGACATTTTGCATGAAAATATCCTCGACATGTTTGACAGTGACTTAATCCAATATCTGAAATCAAAAGTAAATATAAATTTAAATAAAAAAAAAAATTATGTAATTATATTTTATTCTTGTATAACTCTTTACCTCCATTTTTCGAACATTGATTACATACAACTTTCTGTTCTGGTGATGATGAAGACCTGCCTTTATATTTATTTTTATCAATTTGTTTACGTTTCATATTACGATTTGCTGTTGGTGATGCTAAAAAGATTTTTTTCTTTTTCTCCTTTTCAGCCATTTGCTAAAAAAAAAATTAAAATTAGAAATATTAATATTTAAAAATATATATGTACATAATATTAATTTATTATTATATAATTTACCTGTGCTGTTATATCTAAATTACCATAATGAAAATCTTTACGTTCATTACTTTGGACATTACGACGACGACGTTTCGAACGTCTTTGTTGTAAATAAATACTATGTGGAATTGTATTTAAACCAAATAATCGTAAAAACATTTCTTGATTATAATCAGTTGGTTCTGGTAATTCTTTTTCAAATTGTGGATAATTTTTTATACCATCTAATGAATCATCTGATGATGCAGATGATTGTGGTACAGAATTATCAGCTGATTTACATTTTATTTTTGATGTTGATGGTTTACTATTTTGATAAAAATCATCTTTAGTTGTTCCTTTTTTAGAACCACTTACAATTAATGGAAGTTTCTTAAATTTTAATAATTTATGTTTTTGATTTGTATTTGTTATTGTTGTTGTACCGGAAGTAGAACCAGACATAAATTGATTTTGACATTTTGCTTTATTCAATGCTTGTAATAAATTCATACGACCAGTATTTATTGACATTGAAACTTTTGGTGGCCCTTGTACTATTGGTTTAATATTATTTTCAATTTGAACAATATTTTCGTTATTTTGTTTACATTCATTGGATGATTCAATTTTTATATTACTATTTTCATTAAAATTATCATTTTCATTACCAAATGAACGTTCACATTTTGGTTTTAATAATGATTCTTGTTTTAGAATTACACTTTCTGGTATATTGTAAAAAGGATTTGATATTGAAAACTGTTGTTGTTTTGATAATGTTTGTTGTGGTTCAATACGCTCTAATATTTCTTGAATTTCCTTTGAATGTAAAGCTAATTGTGGTGGTGTTTGTTGTGCTGATATTGTTAATTGATTTGATAATAATAATGATGGTGTTACTGTTGATTGGTTTTCATTATCATTAATATTTAAACCAAATTTTAATATCCATTGTTCAAATGATCGACGTTTTTTCACTTTTATTGGTA
The DNA here is from genome assembly GCA_949752835.1 of Empis stercorea. Lineage (NCBI taxonomy): Eukaryota > Metazoa > Arthropoda > Insecta > Diptera > Empididae > Empis > Empis stercorea. The sequence continues at coordinate 46,718,521 of OX457087.1, read as the reverse complement.
ATATTGTACAATCATTTATTAAATTATCAACTGAATCTTTAAACATTTGATTAATATATGTTGTAGCATAATCACGATCTATTTTTATATCAAATTGATTAAATGAATTATAAAATTCTTCTAAGCAACGACGTAAACGTATTATTAAATATTTTTGTTCAGCATTTATTTGATAAATTTCACGTTCTAAATCAGCCATTAGTTTTTTTACCTTAGGTATCTAAAAAAAAACATAAATTATTTTAAAATAAAAATTAAATTAATTTTAATAATGAATAATGAATAAATTAATTTTTCTAATAATAAAATTATCTGAAATTGAAACAAATATTTTATGTAATATAGAAATCATTAATTAAGTATTTTAGTTAAAAATAGATTAAATTATTATGAAAACTTGTAAATTTAAAGAAAATTCCATATCGAAAATAAATAAAAGAAAATTACTTAAAAAAAATTGAAAAATGTATGATAAATTCGTAAAAAATGAATAAAATATTTAACATAATAAATTATGAATATTAAATGATTGAGTTAAAGAGTTACATTTTATTTATATGTAGAAAAATTCAAATTAAATTAATTAATTGACCTAAATTTTTAATTTAACTTTGATACATTCCTATAATATTTTGCTCAACAAAACCAAATTGATTATATATAAATTTTAATAATAATGCATAATTAACTAAAATTTCGAAATAAAATATTTTACTTTTAAAATTATCCAAATCGAATCAATAAACACAAAGTATATAAAATTTGATATTAAAAACCAACTTGGAACTGTCAAAACAGATTTTTCCCATATACGTAATGATTAGAAGAGACAACATGACATTATACTATGCATTTTTTTTTTTTGTATATTTCTATATAGTTATCTAAAATTACTTTTAAAATGTCTCTAATATTTTGTTATTTAAAAAAGATTAAAGATAAAAATGTAAAATCTCAATGAGTAGTGAGTTTTTATTTTAACGTAATTTTTGAATTTATTAACAAAGAAAATAGAAAAACCTGAATTAAAAAATATCAAAAAAATTTTTAACATACAAAAAATTTGTTTTTTTATGAGAAATCTTAATGTATAAGTAAAAAAAAATTTGCTGCTGCTGAGGCTATGTTACACATAATGATATAAATAAATATATAAATTTATTTTAATTGATTTATCAGTTTAATATTTAATTTTTGAGCCTAATAAATTAAATATTTATCTACAATGTATAATATACAAAAACAAAAATACTAATCAAATATGAACTTTTTATATTTTATTTTGTTAAATAAAAACTTGGAATATCGGAAATAAATTTTCTTTATCTAAAAAAAGATTTTTTATAGGTATATTTGTTTTTTTTCTTATATAGAAAACATAAAATAAAATGAAAATAAAATAATAGAAAAAAAAACAAAAAAAAATCATGAAATTTTTTCGTCGATTTTTTTAAAAATCACATAATTAAATTAACGTTAAATTTATGTAGAAATTATATATAAATCATATATAATATTCTACGAAACATAAAAATTTTATATCTATGTAAGCTACTACCTGATTTTTTTTATTTCGTTTCTCTATTGGAGGTACATATACTTTATCTAAAGCTACAAACAACAAGCAACTATATAATATTATGCTAGTATTTATATATTATATGTATATAGGTATATTAAATTATAAATAGGTAAATATTGTATAATTTAATCGAACATTGTTAATAAAGAATATTTAAAAAAACAAAAACTTTTCACGCGTATTTAATATTTATGAAATTTTGTTGGTAATGATTTTTTCACTAACTAAAAAAATCTAAAAACTTACATTTTTTTTATATGAAAAACTAATATATAATTTTAAAACAAAAATATTTATGACCTATAAAAAACTTAAAAGAAATGTCAGCATTTAATTAAAATTATTCTTTTTTTTTTAAATTATTATTAAAATTCAATGACAAATAAATTTTCCTACCGTTGGTATTCGATCTCCATAAATTGTAAGTACCATCTGAAATTATAAATAAATTTTTCAATATGTTTTAAAAACTTTTAGAATTAAATAAAATTTGAATTAAAAAAAGTCAAGAATATTTTAATTTTTTAATATGTAACTATATGAAAAAAGTAATCAAAATAAAAACTAGATAAGCTCAAAAAATAAATTTCGTCCAAACATAAAGTTGAAAAAAGGAACAACATTCTTTACATTTTTATTTATACTTATTTTATAAATTGGAATATATTTTCATTAAATTAACTTAAATATTATTTTAATAAGTAATTAAATTTATCAAAAATATTATAATTTACCTTATGTACTTTTAAATAAATACGAAATGATTTTTGACAATAAACAATATCATTTTTAATATCAAATGGTATTATAAAATTAGAAATTAAATTCTTAAAAGCAGCATTTTCCTTGTCGGTAGATTCAAGAAAATGCATTTTCTTATATAAGGTTTTATATTCTTTTAAAATATATTATTATTTGATGTAATTAACACTTTTTGTTATTATCAAAAATTTTAAAATAATTTAAAAAACGATAATTAATTAAAATGGTTTTTATAATAAAGATTTTTTTCTGTCCCTTCAATAGACACTCGTTGCTCTCATATCAACAACAAAAAAGTACTGGATAAAAAATTATTGCCAAAGGTTAAATAATAATATGGAGTAAAAGTAGGTAGTAAAATGACAATGTAGAAAAGATATGTTTTTTTATTGTTTTTCTTGATAAATTTTAAACTTTTGCAATAATTTTTGGAAATTAACAGGTAAGTAAAATTGTTATAATAATTTCAAACAAAAAATTGCAGTTTTTTTTATAGGTTTTCTTTATAAATACAATAATTCGTTTTAGAATGATTTTAATTGTAAGCAAATATTGTAGTAGAATATTTTTGTAGTAAAATTTTTATTTTAGTTATACATTTTTTCAAATAAAAAGGCGGTAAAACTACCAAAATCTTATAATGTATTATAATTGTTATGTGATATTTGTAGAAAAAATTAATATTGAAATTTCTGTAAATGAAAATTTTGTATATTGAAATTTGAAAGTATTTGCGTATAAAAGCACGATCACACTTGCAGTGGCGTCACTAATTTTTCCATATCAAAATTTGATTTAATAAACTATGAGAAATGTAAATAAAATGGTCTACCAAAAAAGAATTATAAAATATATTAAAAAATTAGGTTTGTTTTAATTAACAATTCAATGATTACTTAATGAGCTGCGCTGACTTAATTTGGCGCTGCGTTAAATTGATGAGATAATTTTGTAATGACGGTTATAAATGTCATTTTTAAATATTTATGAATTTATTTTTATATTTTTAACTAATTAAAATCACAGAAAAAACCTTATCAATTAGTACTTTAGACTGCTCTAGTTTTACATTATTGTATCTTGTTTTAAGATCTATTCTATAGCATATTCTATAGCATATTCCATAATTATTGTCTACCATTTTCTCTAATATTAAAAAATTAGTATATAATCTGAAAAGGTTTTAATTTAATTAATTCATTTAATTCAAAATTATTTTCAATAACATCTTTTACCAAAAAAAACTTACTACAATACTTCAAAAATTACTACAAAAATACTACAAAAATCAATTACTTTAGAGATCTGAATGTGTTTTTAACATCCACTTTTGATGTTTGTGTTATTAATATGGCATTTTGCTGAAGGAGTAAGATAAAAAGCTTTCGACTAAACAACGTCAGCTTGGCTATATCTGATTTTCATACACCAGCATCCTTAATTTTAAATAAATCTATAAAGTCGATAATAATTAGTAATCAAACAAAACGATTTAATTTTCAAATTCGCCAAGTATAATTAATTGTTAACCCTTCCTTCACATCGACAATTTCAATACATCTATTTTTAGAATGATTGAAGCTAAACTATTAATTTTCAACCATATTATATAGTAGTTTCAAACACTTTAATCTCCTTTTTAATACTATTTCTAATTTAAAAACCGCATTACTTCCTCACTATGAAACTATAGTTTATCGAATTGAAATCAGTAAAATAGAATTAGAATTGAAGATAGTAAAATAGAGTCAGTAAAAATATTTCCAAAATGATATTTTGTAAAGATGAAAGGTGTCCGATATGGTCTATATAGCTAATCTACAATATTTAGAAAGGTGAAGTGACACTTAAGGTATTCTCGCAATAAAACTGCAAAGAATACATTTTTTATATTATATATTTCTTTTTACGCGATTCTACTTGAATCAAAAAAAAATTATTAATCTTGGATGATCTTTCAATAGCAATTATATTTATTAAGTTGGAAAGTGTAAAATATTCTAGAACGACAAAATTTATTCGGCAGCTTTAACAAGAGCGTCGGCACATTCAACAGCAATTGAAGCTTCAGCACGTGCCTAAAATTTAAATTTTCATTAAAATTTAATATAATTTAAAAATATATATAAAAAATAGCAATATTTATACTTCTTCTGTCGATGCTCTGGCCAATTCTGATTGATATTGTTGTAATAATTGTCTACATTCACCCAAATCTAAATCTTCAATATCATGTGCTTCTTCGGCTAATACTTGTACCGATGAATCTTCATTTACGGTCACAGATCCACTAGAGACGAAAACTTTTTTTGTTTTTCCATCATTTTCATAGACTTGCACGACACCGGGTCTTAAAGAAGCTAGGAAAAAAAATGTTTACATTACTCTATGTATATGAGATAATAAGTATTAAATATAAATGAAGTGTTTACCTAAAGTTGGTACATGTTTTGCTAAAATACCAAAACTACCACTAAAAGATGGTACATCAATTTGTCGAACTTCAACATTATCGTAAAAAACTTTATTAGCTGCTGCAAATGTCAATTTCATTTCATCCGCATATCCTCGAGATTGCAATAAACGTGCACCGCGTGCAGCCAAAATTCTAGCGTTTTTAATTGTGATCGACATTATTATTTCTTAAATTTAAAGAAAAAATTAATATTAAAATTCTATATTTATGCAATATTTTAGAATGTCAGAAAGAAAAATTATGTAACTTTCTAGGTTAAACACAAAAACTAAATCTAAAACTAAGAAATAAAAATATCAATTTTTAATTTATTTATTTTTGTAAATAATTACAAAATTAAATGGAATTTCTATTTGTTAATATTTACATTATTTTTTATAATAAAAAATTATTAAAATAACACTTTATAAGAATTTTCTTAGCTTACACAACTTTTTGACGTCCGTTTTGATTGACATACGATCGATGTGGTGTTGCAAGTTGCAATCGAATTTTGGTAGGTGGCGCCGGCGCCTTCTTTTACGACACAAAATTTGCAGGTGTTGCCGTTTGAATATTTACTTATTATTACTCCATCTGTTAGAAATTAAAACAATATTTTAAATACCATTATTTTTCATTGTAAAATATATGGTGAATTAAAATTATATATGGTGTATTAAATATTTTAAAAAACTTAAATAACATAATTTATAGCTTAAATAAATAATAATAATAAATGCATAAAGTAAGCTGCTATAGAGAAAAACATTTAGGCAAATTGTCGGTGATGGTTGAGATTAATTACCCTCATATGTGGAAATATTTCCAAATAATAAATAATAAATTTAGAATTAGAATTGAAATATTTCCACATAGGTTCATGAGGGTACTGTGGAAGAAAAGGAAATACTTGCTGTATATTTTATCAGAATTAAAAAAATTATTCAAAAAATACTATAGTAGTAAACTTGGTGACGTAGTTTTTACTTAATAATAAAAAAATTAAAATATTTTATAACTATTACTTTAGCATTTTATAATTATTAATCAGAAGTTAATTTAACTTGACTGAAACTAATTTCCTTTCCATATCTATATCTCCCAAATACCAACACCGACGCCGACACTAATTTTATAGTTGTTAAATTTTTTTAACAGCTAAGTTTTTAATTTTTTTAAAAAATTGGCGCTAAAAAGGACACCTATTATAATACGTCAAAAAAACTTTTAATCTGCTCTTATATTTTATATTTGATAATTTTCAATGAAACAATTTAAATTGGTTTTAGATCTCAAGAAAAATATATAGTAATAAAATACCAATAATATAATTTCATTTCCATAGTTCATAGATTAGTAAAGTCTCTATAAGGATCTCTCAAGTTCAAGTATGTGATAAAATTGTTGCATTGCATCTGTATGGTAAAAAAAAAAGCAGAATAATATTATTTTTCATTCGAAAATTAAATAGATAATTCCTTATTATATATTCAAGTCAATCAACAAATTATTAAACATAAACTAAACATATGACTGTACAGTAATGAATACAATTTTCCATCATTTTAATATAAGTAATAAAATTATAGTTTGAATATAAGCCTAATATTTAATTAATAATAATCAGATTTTTATTTAAAAAAAAAGATATTATCAAGACATCAATCATTTTTTTAACAATTAATTCTCTTATTTAATGAAAGCCATTCTAATATCGTGTACCATATAATACTCTCACCAAATAATTTTTTTGGTTACCTAATTTCCCTTTCATTCCTTTCAATATTATCTTATTGTATATTATATATATTTCAATTCGATTGATGCTGTAAGTTATTTTTATTAGATAATAATGATGATCAGTATCAGACATAATTTTTATTAATTGTATAATATTTAATATTACATAAAATTTACAAATTATCTGTAAAAATTTATAAGATATTATTTGTGTAAATATTTTGGCAGGTTAATAATTATGTGAATATTATAATTAACTTGAAAATTAATGGTATCAAAAGTTTTTTTTTTCTGCTGTTTTGATAAATGTTTATTGATGATCTTTTGGGGCAAATAATTTAAAAAAATATATACTTTCCATTTAATTATAATATTTGCTGTTTATTTATAATTTTTTAAATACAGATTATAACGAATTTTTTTAAATTGAAATGAATTAAAGAGTTTTCCTTGTTACGGAGAAGAAATAAATGATTGTTTTTTTTTGTCTTATAAATAACAATGTTAAATTTTCTAATTAAAATTTCTTATAAAATTATTTAATAAGTAGGTATATCTTAAAAACTAAAAATTTCCTAATACTAATAATAGCTTTGGTGATGGATATAATAATTATATGCTTATTATATCACTATCTATATTTATATTGATGTGAATGACCATCTTCATGAACTACTTTAATAACTTGTTCATGTCCATGCCCAACAAATCCATTACTACCTGATGTAAAACCACCTGATGCATGACCATTTTCATGAATTATTCTAACATGTTGTTCACCACCACCGCCACTAACTGGTAATCCACCACCAAAACTATTACCAATTCCATGTCCACCTTGCTCATGAACAACAACAACTTGTTGATGAGGATAACCTCCTATAGAACCACCACTAAATCTGCCATCAATTGAACCACTTTGCTGATGAATAACTTTAACAATTTGTTCACCACCACCACCGTTAATATGACCACCACCAATAAATCCTTCATCTTTAACTATGATTACTTGTGGTGCAACAACACCACCATGACCACCAACTGCACCAAATCCACCCCCATGACCTTCAACCTGAACTTTAATAAAATGTTTATGCAAATGTTTAACAATTTGACCACCCTGATGATCACCACCCTGATGATGACCACCACCTCTTAGTAAACCGAATGTAGCTAGTGCATCACTACAGAGCGCAATTAAACAAATTAAAACCTGTAAAAGTAGAGAAAGAAAAATGTTATGATATCTTCCAAATAATTTTTTTTCTTCAAATTTTTGTATTTTTTCTTCAAATTTTTGTACCTTCATATTTTTTTCGATATTTGATCTTGGATATTTCACAAATCTTAAAAAACTGATGCTAGGTTCATTCAATAAATTTGCTTTTATACTATGAGAGTTTTACAAATCATAATTTCTGCGTATAAAAGAAAGTTTTATTAATACATAATACATAATTTTCATTAAAAAAAAAAGAAATATAATAGAAGCACCAAAAAAATAAATGAAAAATGTAAATGATGAAAAAGACAAACAAACGATCTTTTTGTATAAAAAAAAATATTTTTATTAAATTTTGATTTTTGGCAAATTATGTGCATATTTATTACATTTTTTACACTCCCAATATTTTTACTTCCTATTTTCGATAAATTCCATAAAGGCTTTTTTTATTGTTTTTTGTCTAATTTTCAATTAATATTAATTATTGAATAATTACATATAATTTTGTTAATCCATAATATTATTTTTTAATTTTAAAAGGTCTGTAAATGGGACAGTGACGAAAAAACACTTAAATATTAATATATTAAGAATATTCAATTAGTATCAACATGTTTTCAAACTATCATCAAAGCTAAGAATTTATTTAATTTAAGTATTTGAATGATCATTTAACATATTTATTTAAAAGTGAAATTAAATTTTTTTTTTTCATTACAAGAATTAGAATCTGAAAATAGGTACTAAGCTTAATGGATGTGCTTCAAATTTTTATATGTTTGTGTCGATCCTTAAAATATTCTTTTAAAATGTTGATTTTTCTTTAAAATTTATAACAAATAAATTAAAAATTATAACAAATAAATTAAAAATGTTGACATCATAGGTGATTTTAGTAAATATATTGTCACTGAATTATGTACAAGCCAAATATATTTTCTCAATTATTTCATAACGATAAATATGCGATTTTATTTTGCATTGATTACTTTATGTAAAATATATAGCGTAATATAAATTGAGTAATTTCTGAATTTTCGTTGAATTTGTTCATTAACCATATACTAAAGAAATAATTCAAAAAATGTAATTCATTACAACATTTCAAAAATTAATTCTATTTCAAAATAATGACATTTTTTTTCTCTTGGTTCAATAATTCAATGTAGGCATATATGTACCTACCTTTTAGACATTCTGATCCATATATGTAATTATTAATTTCATATATGCATTTCGAATAATTAAGTGCCAGTCACAGTGATTTCGATTCGAACGGCACGTTCGAATCGAAAAGAACCGTTCGTTTCGAAAAGAAATTATAGTCACAATGTATTCGTTCCGTTTATATAAAAAAAATATGTTTAATCTCTATTTTATGTATTAAAATAAATATTTTCTGCATTTATTATACAATACTGGATACTTCTTAACATTTTCAATAAACTCCCCCATAATAATTCAAAAAATTTAAATTTCAAATGTATAATTTATAGGTTATGTCATTCGACCCATCCGGCAAAGTTAAAATATTTTTAACTCTTTTCGAATGAATTCGTTTCGACACGTTCATTGTGACTTGCAATCCGGCATACCATATAAATATAAAATATATGGGGCTGTCAAAATTTGAAATTTTCGATTCGAACGGCACTGTGACTGGCACTTTAGTTCCTAATTAGTGAAGGAACTATTAATAGTTATTGCTTTGGTTATGAGTATATTTTTAGGATAATGATAATACATATTTAATATTTCTTGTACAAAATTATTCTACTGATTAATACAAATACTTCTTTTTTGCAAAGTTATAAAAACGAAGAAATTTTGTTTTATAAATTGCTATATAAAATATTTTATTTCAATAGTCCGCTGATTGTAAATGATAGTTTAATATTTTGGGAATTTGCTCGTAAATTAAGTTTTTAATATAACTTTTTCCGATCTAACAATTGCTCTTGATATGTTTTGTAAATATTGTAGTCTTTTGTTATAGATATTATATTTATTATGTTTTAATAATATATTTAGTAAAGAAAAAATCGTGAATTTATTTAATCAATAACAATAAAAGATAATATAAAATTTTTATACGCTAGTTCGGGAAGGGAATCTATACATAATCCATAACATCTTTAACTTTAATCCATAACATCTAAGATCTAACATATATTATTTAAGACATTTGAATTGAGTTAGAGATTCGATCTAATATAATATTTTGTGATAATTTATGTCCCAACTTGTGATGGTAGATTTAATGGTGGTTCTATTAGGAGGTTATTTATATGATAATTTATAAAATTTAACGCGAAAAATACTTCTAAGTATATTAGTAGACAAAAATATAGAGATAGAAAATTTGAAAGTCAAAAATTTAAAAATTTTAAAGATTTTATAAATTGTTATAAATTTTGGCATATAATTTTTATTACATAAAAGAATATTTTTGAGTTTATAGAATCGATTATTTGCGACTGAATTTAAGAAAATTTTATTCAAATAGAAGTGATATACTGAAAAGGAATTAAGTAAAAAAAGATATAATATTTTTTAATTAATTTAAAAATTATTTATTTAATAACAATTAATAACAAAAAAAAAAAAACAATTTATTGTACAAATATACTCCTACTAACTGTTCTAAATATTGGATGATTTAAGTCTTTTTGGTAACAGAGAATGATTTTTTTTATGATGTTTGTCCTTAAATATTGTTTCCTAAAGAGACTATTTTAGCTTAAAACTTATATACACATATATATAATATTATTATTTAATTATGACTATCTCTCAAAACTATGAATTTTTTTTTAACTAATAATGTCCTCTGCTATAATGATAATTTCCACCGCTATGACTTGGTTCTTCATGAACAATTTTAACAATTTGTTCAGATACATGACCATCACCACCATTACTATGATAACGTTGTCCAACATTACCACCATCTTCATGAATAATTTTTACTACTTGTTCTGGTGCTTGGCCACCATGTGAGAAATCACCACCACCTCCGCCATTTCCATGCGAATGTCCATCTTCATGAATAACTTTAACAATTTGTTCACCACCTCCTCCTAAATGTGCAGCTGCAGATGGTCCTTGTTCATGAATAACTTTTACAATATGTTCTCCACCAGGTCCGACACCATTACCACCAAGATGACCACCACCATGTCCTTGTTCATGGACAACAACAACTGATTGACCACCACCCCCAATATGACCACCACTAAAACCATTTCCAACAATACCGCCTCCATGTTGAATGCCACCTTGTTCATGTATAACTTTGACAATTTGTTCACCACCGCCAAATCTACCACCGACTGGACCACCTCCAAATCCACCACCAAATCCTCCAACTGGTCCACCTTGTTCATGAATAACTTTTACAATTTGTTCACCACCACCAACATGACCACCGCCACCACCGATACCTCCTATATGGCCTTCTCTAAGCAAAATAACTTGAGTTGGTACAGCTGCATGAGCTAATCCTCCTCCTATACCACCAATTCCACCACCTGCATGTGCTAATCCGCCTGCATGTCCAACTCCACCACCACCAAGTTGCACTTTTACTAAATGCCTATGTAAGTGTTTAACGACTTGTTGCTGATGAGCAGCATTACTAGCTCCACCACCACCAAAAAGGCTACCAAGTGTTGCATTAGCAACGCCAATAATTGCAATCAAGCAAAGAAAGACCTACAATGATAAAATTGTAATAAGAATCTATTTTGTTTATCCATTTTTAATTTTAATCCTTTTTTACCTTCATAATTATTATTTTTTTTTGTAAATGTCTACTTTTAAATCTATTAACTTATCGAATCGAACTGATGATGATTTCAGTTAAAAAATTTGCTTTTATAGTCGGAAATATAAAATTTAAATCATTAAAAGAAAGTTTTTTTTTTGTTAGTGTTATCATAAACAAATTTTATATATATAACAAAAATTTTAATTTACCATTTTCTAACCTACTCGATTATATATTATATTTAAAATAATCAATTAATATAAACTTATATAAAGTTCAATAATGTCCAATAGGCATAATAATACATATAGCAAAATTCGGATGTAAAAAATGTTACAAAGATTATGTAAATTTTCGGTGGAATAAAATAAAAAAAAATTTCTGTAATAAATATGTAAATGCGTTTATATGATTTTTACGTTATGATATATGTATATAAAATTTTTTAAATTTTACCTTTTACGTCATCGTACAAATTGGAATTATCTAATCCAAAATGGATATCATTATTAATATGTATATATAAAGAAAAGAAATTATATAGTCAATCATTGATATATATAATATCCAAAAAAGGGATAATTTATATTTATGTTTTTACATTTTTTTTAGACAAGTGTTAATTTAGAATATGTGATATAATAAAATTGGAATTATTAATAATTACAATTTAAATTTTTCAGTGTGTACAATAAAAATAGTATATATAAAATGGAAAATAAATTAAAAAATCTAATTATTATCAAAAAAAAATGTTGAAAATAAATGTAGGTTAATAATTTTTGAATATCTCATCATGTTATACATAATATCAAGAGCCTATCGACCTTTTAAGTTCAACTTATAGTATACTTGTATACTATTACACCTAAGCCAAAGCCGGTTTAATTGATATTTTCCAATACATAAATACAATTATTATTGTTTATGATTTCTATAATTATCATCACTAATGAAGATCTCAACATAAAACAAACAAACAAAAATTGAAAAAAAAAAACAAGTGAACTTGAAATATCAAAGAAAAACACAACAATGTACCAAAGATAGTCTAGACTTAATCAAATCAAATTAAAATAATTTTTTTCTAAAATAAAAAAAACATTTAAATTGATCATGTAATTTGAATCGAAATGATTATAAATGACTCCAAGGGCAGAAATTGAACTATTCAGAATCGATATTATACTTCTAACTAATCTGCTATTTGATTATAGTTATAGTTAATTTAGAATTATTTAGAAAATTGTATACAACCAAAAATAATATCATGAACCTGTTTGTATTTACTAACAGAAAATTATGTAATTAATTAATTTTTTTTTTCTATAACCCCCGCAGTTTAACAAGACAACAATAAAACCAAATTACAGCAAATTGGAAACTGTTACAGCATCTAATACACAAATTTAAATCATATATTCAAAAATTATGAGAGTAAAATTGGAATATTTATATGATTATAAAAGTCTAGCATCATTTTATAAGTGAATACATAATTATGGAAATTTGATATTTTGTCCATAACAAGTTTTGGATCATCTTAGCTAGAGAGTAAAAAACAGGTTTCATCCATATTGAATCACTTTCACTCATAAATAGCCAAAAAAAACATAAACAGATGATAATAAATTTATAGTTTTTATATAGAAAATATAACAATGACCATCAGAGTGATCAACAAATTAATATCCGATTAAAAGATACGATGTATATAATTATTTGGACTGATTAGATAAGTCGTCAAAATTTTATTTTATGTTTTTGCTGATATTTTAAAAATGCAAAAATGCGAATTATTGTAAAAAAATAATTTTTTTTCTTCTGGTTAACTTTCTTTTATGCTGGTTATAATAATAGTTTTGTATTTCCAAATACTCTGGACTATAAAAACAAATAATATATTGAATTCGATTGTCAGATTTAATTTAGTTATTCATCTTAAAACAAATAATAACCAACAACACAAAATTATGAAGGTAAAAAGGACTTTTGAAATTTCAATTTTGGGATTAATTAAAATGATATTTAATTTATTTTTAGCTGTTTATTTGTTTTTTAGTTATTTTCGGTATGGTGAATGTTACTATTGGTTTACTATTTGGTAGGGGAAGGGGTGGACAACAAGAGGAACATATTGTTAAACATTTACACCAACATGAAATAAAAATAATTCATGAAGGATCTGATGATGGAAGTGTTGGTCACAGTGGTGGTGGTGGCCATATTGTTGGTGGAGGTGGTGGAAGTGATGCCCAAATTTTATTGCTTGAAGGAATTGGTGCAGGTGGTGGTGTTGGTCAAGGTGGTTTTGGGCATAATACCGGTGTTTTTAATGGTGGTGGTCATTTTAACAATTTTGGAGGCGGTAATAGTGGTAGCTTTGGAGATGTTGGAGGTTTTACTAATGGAGGTGGTATTATTGGATCGTCTCCTGCTCATATAATTCAACTGTTGCAACCAAATAATAATCATCAAGAACAATTTTCTAATAGATTTGGTAATACATTAGCTGGTGGTTTTACAGGTCAACAAATTGTTGGTTTTGTAGAGGAGGGTCATGCACGTGGATATGGTGGTGGACATTCGCATGGTGGTGGTCTTCCTGGTGGTTTTACAGCACCACAAATAGTCGAGTTTGTTGAAGAAGGACATTCGCGTGGTTTTGGTGGGGGTCATTCTCATGGTGTTGGGGGTGTTGGTGGTGGTTTTACTGATGCCCAAATTGTTGAATTTGTTGAAGAAGGTCATGCTAGAGGATATGGCGGTGGTCATGTACATGGTCATAGTAGAAGATTTTCAGTTCCTGAAATTACTGGATTTGTTGAAGACGGGTTAGATCACGGTTATGGTGGTAGACATTCTTTTTCACATGGGGACAGTGGTATTAATAGTGAATTGTCATCGATTTTAGGACTAGTTGAAGATGAACATTTACATGGCCATAGTAATAATATAAGATTTACGCATGGTGGTGATGGTGAAGAAATCTTACAAATTTTACATGAAGGAGGGCATCAAAATTCGATTGACTATGATGGTGGTGGTAGTCATGGACAACAACATATTTTAAAATTAATTCATAATGATAATTATGGTGATCATTCATTTAAAAGACATTCATCTAGTGGCGAAGAAATAAAAATTGTTAAGGTAATTGCAGAAAATCATCATCATGGACATAGTGGTGGGCCACATGAAAAATTGGTACAGATTATTCGTGCTGCATAATCATGGACATGGTAAATGTACTTTCACACAGATATGTTTAAGTTTTCTTAATTTTAGTACCTATAGCGTTAAAAATATTTATGTTATAAGTTATATTTAGTGCAATTATTACAAGTATTTTAAGAAAAACATAAAATTGGTTTGATACCAAAGCTTTCAATCATTACTCTGATATGAATAAAAACTGAAATTGTGATTTTATAAATGTCATTTATTTTATTTATTTAATTTTGAAAAATTATATTTGATTCTTAATTTAAAATTAATTTTATATTTAGAATTCCACAATTTTAAAGTTATAAAAATATAATTTTTTTTATTTGATACATTTAATTTTTGTCAGAATGGCGAGATGTGGGAAGCTTTTTTTCTAAATGACGTGATATAGAAATTAAATTTCTATCTAAGTGGCGGGCGATATGTGGGAATAGTTTTCCATCATTTTTGATTCGATATTTTGTGGTCGTAGATGATTCCTTTATCGCTTAAATGACAGCTAAAATTCTGGAATGTATTATAACCAATTTCAACCAATCAATTTTCTAAATATGCAATTGAGTTGTTTATATTAGTAACCAGTTAATAGTAATCAACGAAATTGAAGCAGTCCTTCTGCTTTCTCCTTCGAAATCAGACAAATCTAATTAATACATATATGCTTCATTTCATTTTATGGTCTTAATTCAATTTTTTTTTTTTACAATTTACTTATAATACTTATTTTATTGTAGTGTTATGGATTGTCCTTTTCATCTACATATATGATTTTGTTACTTTAATATACTTAATAATTTTTATCTACTTTAATTTAAAAATTTCCGAAATTTTGAGTTCCAACCTAAAAATTAAGGCTATATATGCAATATCAGCGACATTTGATATTTTATATAAAATTTTGATCGTTTTGGTTGGAAATGTTAGTAAAAAGTATTGACGAACTATTTTTTATATTACAAAGTTTTTTGGTTTATTTTCTGAATCATTATTAATTAATAATATTAAATGAAATTGCTAAGTAAAAATAATTTCAATATGATTAATGACGATGAGTTTCACCTCCAGCAGCAGCAGCAATAATTTGTACCAGCTTAGAATGTTCTTCAGGATGTGAATAATGATAACCATTCGAATGTCCAACGCTATGTTCGTTAATAACACGAATAGTACCAATATGATCGTCATTTCCGCTTATATGGCCAACAACGCCACCACCACCGAAATTTTGATGATTTTCTTCCTTGATTACACGAATAGTTTGGACATGATTGCCAACATGATGACCACCACCAATAGGCCCACTTCTCAACTGATTGTCTTGGATAAGACGAATCGTTTCAACTGGTTCGCCATTAAAATGATTCACCACAGAATGTATGCCACCACCAATTGCAGGACCACCACCGCTATAACTATTTTCTTGAATGATGCGTATTGTTTGAAATGCAGGACCCCCACCATAAACTTGCCCTAATACACCAATAGCAGGACTGATATCTTGAGGAATATGACCGCCATTATCTTGTATGACACGGATCGTTTCTACATGTCCTGCAGAATCCCCTGGACCAACAGCATGACCTCCAATAGGACCAACTTCTTGAATAACACGAACTGTTTCCACATGGCCATTATATGCAGGACCACCACCATGTTCCTGAATAATTCTAATAGTATCAATATGTGCATCACCTACTCCTTGTGATCCACCTAATGCATGTGAAGCATATTGAGGCGCATATCCTCCATGATCTTGAATCACTCTAATAGTTTCTGTATGAGCTGGCCCACTACCACCACCTGCATAATAACCACCACTACCACCAACTGACCGTCCTTGAAGAGAATTTAATAATCCAGCATTCGAAATTGTTAATACTGCAGTAAAATATATCAATATCTAAAATGTAAGGACAATAAAAAACCAATCGGTTTTTGTTAATCAAATTTTTTCGTTTCCATATGATTCAACGACTATACTTACTTTCATATTTTTTGTATTGTTTCATTCAAAATAAATTACCAAACTGATGCGAATTTCTTTGCTGAATTCATTTTTATACTGCGGAGTTATAAAAATTTATTATTGCAAATTCTTTATTTATATTTCGATCATTATTAAATTACTTTGGACTACAACATGATTTTTAGATACCTATGTTTTAATTTAAATATTTTTTTAACATATATGTCATAGAGATTTATCATAATTTTCGAATTTTTTTTGCATATTATAATTAATCAACAATGAAATGTAAATTCCTAGCCAAATTTCGTATATATAATTAAAGTTTGTCATATTAATTTTACATAAAATATATCTTCCAATTAATTTCTTATGCTTCGGTTTATGTTTAATATCAATTAACAGACTTTTCGAAAATTCGAAAAAGCTAAATTTTTTATATTATTTAATGATGCGTGGGTTAAGATATGCTTAAAAGCATAAATTGTAAACATAATTATGTATATTAAAAATATCAATAAAATTTAATTAGACATGAATTCGAGACAAGACATTTCTTTTAAATGGTCATAATTAAGCGCATAAATAACCATGTTTGCCAATTCTGCTGTTTCTGTCTGAGCAAGAGCAAATTAAATTTATTACATCTATTTAACAATTAATTAATTTTATAACATTTATGTTAATTAATTTAATTTTGAAGTCAATTGTAAACATTTTCATATTGTGTGACATCTTGGAGTTTTTTTTTTACACGATACGTTAATAAAACACCTTTTTTTATACCAAAATGTATAAATGTTATACATATTAAAATAATTTCTGTTAAAATTGAATTTTGCAAGGTTTTCTATTTTTTTTTTGACATTTTATAAGTTTGATTTGTTATTATATAATTTTTGGGGAATATTAAATTAATAAATGACAAATAACGTGAAAAAAAGCTGTAGGAAAGAAAGTTTTAAAATGCATAAAAATTATAAAATTGCAATCTTTATATTTAAAAAAAAAAAAATTTTAAAATCTATTATATCACTTTCATCTTTCTAATATTTGAAATATACAAAAAAATATAATTAAATTTAAAATGATTAATGATTTAAACAAAATTTAATATTTTTCAAATTTAATTACCGGTTAAATAATTTATCGCCCGGCCGCATAATACAAAACTTTTCTATTTGGATATGGTTATAAAAATTGCACGATTAAGTTTATAGAAATAATTATTGGTTGTGATAATGATGAGCATGAGTAGTAGACTATTATTTTTAATTTACTAATAGCTGATTTTATTTTTCTTTCTTTTGAGAATAAAAAACTTTCTGCTATATGCCATTTGATAAAGTACTGCTGTTTTTTTAATGAAGGCAAATGGGCCATTTGCCTTCATTAAAAAAACAGCAGTACTTTATCTTTATTTTTTATAGATTCTATTTTTGTGCTCTATTGAATTAAAACTATCTCATGATAATGCGTAGTTCCTTTTACTCTAATAAGTTCTTTAATTCTATTCAACAATATTCTGTATTCGTGAAATTTGTGTTCCATCATTGAAAATTGAAATTGATTTATTTCGTTTCCTACTTTCCTATGATACATAAACCAAAACAAAATATATGTCAATTGTTTTTATGTACACATTTGCCTGTCATATATAGGTAGGTGGACTGACAGTCTGATTATAATAATAATATTACTGATTATAAATTGATTTTTATCTGTCTATAAAAACTATAAAAAATCAAATCATTTCATTGAACTCTTGTATCAATAATCTATATATTTGTTTTAATTTGTATAAATTTTTTAAGCCATAAAAAAGATTTTTTTTTACAAAATATTTATTGACAATTTTTTTATTGGCTATAAATTTCAATGCAAAAATTTATGTAAATACATGTAGTTGGCAAATTAGAATTGATAATGGAATTATTAAATATTTTAATGTATTTCAATCAAAATCATTACAAATGAAAAGTAAATTTTGGGTTAATTCAGAATTCACAAGCGATTGATTTTAGGAATTTTACAATTTTGATAATTAACAATATGGAAAAGCATTAGCAACATATACAGTTAAATTAAATGTTTATGTAAAGTAAATTAATCAGAAAATAAAATATTAATTAGAACTTTCAATGGAAATCAAAATAGGCAAAAATATAATTTCTCATTGGAAATTTGCTAATTAAAATCATTCAGCCAATCGATTAATATTATATTATACTTTAAACCTTGCTAAATTGACTTACTAGATATTCTAATTATTTTTGTAAGATTAAAATTAACTTTAAAAGTCGAATACCTATACTCTCTATTATTCAGTTCAGTTAAGTAAATTTGGTTATTTAATTTTGCTGGACCCCAGACAATGAGTCGTTTATATATTATAATTTACAGCGGATATACCACAAAATGTATAATGGCATTTTGATCATAATGGTGCTTCAGTAAAACTTTGTCTACTTTCCATTTAAATATCAGATGCAGATATGTAATAATTTATTTAAATAACTACAAAAAATATGAATTAATATTCCATTAATTAAGCTGTTATATCAAATCCGTATAGTATGTATCATTATAATATTTTAGACGCCATCGTATTAAATAATAACATTAAAATGCATTCAAAAATGCATCATAATTATGAAAAAAGTAGAAAAAGCCTAAAAAAATTTAATATAAATAGGCATAGTAAAAGGGCTAAAGGGTATCATTTTCATTTTTGACTGCATTGAAGTGAAACATTGTTTTTTTTTTAAGACATGAAATTAATAATAATTTGTTTATTGGCAATAATAGTCGTAAATCATGCAAGCCGTCCGAGTTGGTCTATATCACCATCAATTTTATTACGAATCCTTGATGTAACATCTTTGAAATCTCAACCACGTCACATACAAACTGAGAATACAATTAGGATTATTAATAAAAAAACACCAGCTCCTGAACGATCTCGATCTAGTGCAAGAACAGTGAAAATAATTTCAGAATCAGCGCCATCGCCACCACCACTATCACCAAAGACATTAAGAATAATTCTACAACGTGCATTGTATTCAACATCTCTACCATCAACAAGAAAACAAATTAAGACAGTAAATGTTATTTCACAACGTCGTCCGGCACAAATATCATCAGAATCAACCCGAACTATAAGGATTATTTCGGAAAAAAAAACACGTTCGTCTACACCACCCAGAGTTAGCAGTGTCCAAGTAATTCCGAAAACTAAATCAATTTCCAAATTTAACGACGAAACAGAATCTGATGAAATTTATCGAATTATTGCTGCTAGTGAAGCAGATTAAATTTTTATAATGCTATAATATTATTTTGTGATAATGTGGTGAATATTTTAATTAATAACATTGCATATTGTTAGGAGTAAATTAAAAAATTTATATTTTTTTTTTATAAGAATGAATAATTTTAGTATAATATTTATTAAGTGAAAAATTATTTTATGAAAATTAAAAATTGTTTTTAAATGGAAATGAAAATATTTGAATAATAATTAGTTATAGTTAATACTATCAGAAATACTAATTTTTATATCAGAAATACTAATTTGAAGATATTTGAAATTTGACGATAATTGCAGATTGTGATGTTGATAATTAGAGTACGGTTAAGGGGTCATCTATCAAAAGGATAAAGGAAATTTAAGCCATTTTAATAGCTCATCTGTAGTATGGTTACTTTGTTATTTGATTTCCGTGATTAAAAATGTTACCAACAAAAATAGAAATATTATTTCTTAGTATTATTAATAAAACATTTTGACATTCGAATAAAATGAATTACATTTTACATTTACTATTCATTCATAAATATTTTATTAATATTTTTGGATCAACATTTGAATAATTTTATTCAAAATTTGCCCCCCTTTTATAAATAAAACTTCCTTCCTTCCGATTTTGGTTACTTCTTATTAATTTTTTTCCACCAATAAAGATTGACTCTGAAATTTACTTATTTACGTTATTTCTTTTCAAATTTGATATAATTTATCTGCAAATTTATTTTTTAATATAGTAATATTTATATTTATTAATATAATGTTTAAATAATATTTGAAAAAATGACCTAATAACCAATATATTTTTATGATATCAAAGAGAACAGTAAATTTGTATCTAGGTCTTTAATTATATATCATTGTAATCCAAATCAAATTCAAGGCTGTCTACTATATTTTGATTTTATTATATTTAATAAATATGCTCTTATATAAATACAAACTATATTTCCAATTTTATACTTAATCAGTTGTAGATTGTTTCCATAGTATTACTATAAGTGTATAATAATGAAGGTATATTATATAAAATTGTTTTAACGATTTTAAGGATTATTAAGGACTGATTATTTAATGTTTTATTTTCTAGGTTATTTTGTGTTTATTTGCAATTTGTAATGTGGTTGTTAATGGTGGTTTTTTGAATGGTGGTAATGATATTGGTGGATATAACCATGGTAATAGCCATGATGCTGATGATGTTGGACCAATAATTGCAGCTTTATATGCAAATGGAGGTCATGGTGATGGTGGTGATGGACATTATGATACTGCAGATCTTGCACCAATAATTGCCAGTTTAGTTAATAATCATGATGATGATTATGCTATTGGTTCTGATAGTGGATCTAATGGTGGACTTAATTCAGAAATTTTACAAACAATTGCAGCTTTATTCGGAAATTATGGCACAAATTTAGGATTTAGTGGTGGACAATCATCATCAACTGCTGCTTATGGACATGATATAGAAACTATTTTAGCAATTTTAAATACAGCTCGACATTGAAGTGGAATTTTAGTTATTTAAACTGTACAAAATATTTTTATTAGTTAGTTATATATTTTTATGAATTTTAGTATTTTTATATAAATTTAAATTATGATTAATTATTTGTATATATATAAAACCAAAAACCATAATTTTTTACGAAATTTCATAATTAAAACGTTTTTTATACTATACATAATTTGTTTGCAAAAAATAATAATCATTTTATTATAACGATAATAATTTACAAGTATATTTTTAATAAGCTAATTTATAGTCTGAATAAAGGAAATTATATAATAAATTTCATTTAAAAAAAAAAGTTTATAGCAATATTGTAATTAAATTAAGTATTAGTGAAATTCTTTCTGTTAAAAATTTCTTAATTTAATATTTTATTTAAAAATTTATAAATTTAATATTTATCGAAACAAAATTTTTTTTAACAAACTCCCAAAGCTTTTACATCCTGAAATAGAATTTAAAAATTCATACTGCAGGAAAAAAAAAACTTATTTAATATAAAATAAAATTACGCAATAAAATCAATTTAAAATTTGAATAATTAATAAAACAAATGTTTATCTTAAATATTTAACAACATTTATATATGATTTAATTCCCTTTATTGGTTTTGTAAATTTTTTTTATAAACAATTTAAAGTATCTGTTAATCTTTTTTCTGAACTTTTCCCAAAAATGTAAATTAATATTGTATAGAAATATTTAAAACTCATGTGGAATATTAAATTAATTAATTTATAATTTATTTGTTTGATGCAAAAAATTTTGAACATATGATTTGAAAAATTATCAATTTAAACGGAAATTCATATTAAAATCGATTACACAATATTTTTTTTATAAATTAAATATTTCTTTTATAAAATTATCACGTTTAAGAGCATTTTAGTCAAATTGATATTTTTACCATTCGTTTTGGTCTTTTCCTTGCCTAAATTTAAACTAAATTTAAGTTTGTAAAAGCATCACATTAACCTAATACATTGTTTTATGCTCATCAGGTGAAATTTTTTAATATGTATAATTAATTTATTATAAATTGTGTTGATTACCACTTTTTATTTTAAATTTTGCTAAAAATATTTTATATTAAATTTCATTATAGATTTTTTTATATTAAATTATTATATTATGTTTAAAGAAAATTTCATAAATGATTTTTATGTATATTTATACATAGATGCAAATAGAAAAAGAGGCGGATAATCCAAATACATATTAAATATATATAAAATTATGTAATAAGCTTTATAATTTTTTCTATGTTTTATGTTTTTTTTTTATTTTTGGTTTAAATTTTTATTACAAAATAAAAAAAAATTATATATAAAAAATTATAATAAACTTAAAAATTATCTAAACAAAATTCACACTGATCCACCTATATTATAGATGGATAAACTATAACTTATATAACATTTAATAATTATTTAATATCTTCTATAATATCGTAATAATTTGACTGAATTAATTCGTGATGATGGATAACCATATCGTCCAGATACATCTGCTTCTTTTTGATGTATTACTCTAATTGTATTTATATCATTACTATTTTGTTCAGCTACTCCAGCATAGATGGCGTCTTGTTGTTGATCAAAATTACTATCATGTAGTATTCGTATAACTTTAACAGTACTAGTTGGATTGTGAGAATTTGGTGATGATAAGGGTGGTAAATATGGTTGTCCTTGACCAGGTGGTCTGATATCCTGAGCAATAGGTGCTAAATATCCTGCGGTGTTAGGTCTAATGTCTGGAACTGAAATTGGTGGATTATGATGTGATGAATGATGATGATGGCTAATTGGTGGTGTATGATGAGGTACATGTGCATGGTGCCCGTGTGATATATGCGGCGGTTGTAGTACGGGAGATGTTATAACAGGTTGTGCTGGAACTGATGGTTGTGGGACTACATGTGGTGGCAAATAACCTCCTTCAACATTTTCACCAGCTGATTCAGAACGTAATGTTTGCAAATTATTAATTGTATCTTGTTCTGCAATTTGAGGAACACTAATATGATTTTGAACAGATGGATTATTTATATGAGCTGAAGCTGGTGGGCTACCAGATGGCTCAGAAATAATTCTAATTATTTGTACACTATCACTATGATGTGGTCCACCATGAACTGATGTTTCTTTTATAATTTTTAAAGTTCTAATGTTTGGTAAATCACCATGTTTAGTTTCATCAATAATTCTTATAATTTTAATTTCTTCTTGATGCCCACCTTCATTAGCCACATTTATCACATCCAGATTTGACTGTGGTTCACTAGATATGATTGTGTTGTGATTCAAATTATGATGTAAATGTCCGTCTTCAAAAGAGGCACCTTTTGGTTTTGAATAATCATAGCCATCATGATTAGTTGAATAAGTTGGAAAAGAGCTGGCATATTGTTGTTGCGATGATTCAGGTTCAATAGGTGGAACATAATCATTATTATGATTTATAGGATCATTATTATGATTTATAGGAGCAGTATGATGATAATTGCCACCATTATTATGATTACTGTGATGGTGTTGATTTGGTGGCAATAAATCATGATGTGGTGGCAAATATCCATTATTTGTTTGATGTGTTGGTGCGGCAGCAGCATATTGTGTCGTTGGATTTTGTGAATACATTGGTGTAGGTGCAGTATATTCATGAGGAATTGGAACACCGCCAGATTGTAATGGGACACCATAGGTTGTTTGTGTATCCTGATGATGTGACAAATGTGAACTATATTTTTGAGCATAGCCTTGTGTTTGAGCTGAATTAGATTGTACTGAAAGTCCAGATTGCTGGCCGGTATTATATGTTTGCTGATAATGTTGGTTGTGTGATTGTTGATGATCATTAATTTCTTGTTGATGTACATTATAATTTGGTTCAGCACTATTACTGTAATGAGATTCATGAGAAGTCGTTGCAGAACCAGCATATGTATTAGACGGGGCATAATGGCTTCCCAGAGTAACAGATGCAGTATTAACAGAAGGCGATACATATATTGAACCGTGAGAATGCGAGTTTGGTATACCATATACTGTATGAGGTACCTTGGCATTTTCACGATTAATTGAGCCACCACCTACAGGAGGTAGATGTCCCGCTGCTTTATATCGACTGTGTGTAGGTTGGTCAAAATCAATAGATGTTGGTACTCGTGCTGAAACTGATTGATGAGATACTGGTGGAAAATATCCAGGAGCATTATACGCAGCATCAGTTGGTTGTAATTGATGTACTGTATTTACATGTCCAGCAGGATCTGGATGGGGCGGTAAATATCCAGGAGCATTATACGCAGCACCAGTTGGCTGTGATTGTTGTACTGGATTTACAGGTCCAGTAGTAGCTGGATGAGGTGGTAAATACCCAGGAGCATTATACGCAGCATCAGTTGGCTGTAATTGATGTACTGGATTTACATGTCCAGTAGTATCTGGATGGGGTGGTAAATATCCATTTGCTCTGTATCTGCTTTCAGGTAATTGCTGAGCCCCGCCATTTATATGGTTGTCGTATGTAGTTAGTGGTGGCGAATAACCAGGAGCATTATAACCTAGCTGATGATTTTCAGTATGGTGATGAAGATGGTTATCTGGTTGCTCTAGTGATTTAGATAGAGTAGCATGATCTGAATGATGACTGGCTATAGGTGGTAAATAATCTGGACCTCTATAGTTAGATGACTGCTGTGGTTGATAAGATTGATGTGGCAAAGGAACTTGTTCAACAGGTGGTAAATAACCTGAAGCCCGATATTGTGATTGTAAGTTTTGATTAGTAGCATGATCAGAATGACTGGCTACTGGAACAAATCCACTTTGTATTACTTGAAAATTATCCTGATGTATTGGTGAGTTTTCAAATGGTGGTAAATATGTTGAAGCTGGTGGTTCTATTCCTGAGCTTATTGGTGGTGAATATTGTGGTTGTTGAACTGGATATTCTTGTATTGGTGGTGGTAAATATGCATTCTTATTTGGATCACCAATAGAATTTTGTACAGTTTCTACATGTCCTTGTCCTAAAATTGCTCTTTTCGCTTGAGTTTTTACTTCGTGACTTTGTACATGATGAAATTGAGTAAATATAGCAAATGCTATGATCAGTACAAATATCTGGATTTGTAAACAATTTTATAAAATAATAAAACTTAAATTTATACCAGATGTAAATATTTATACCTTCATTTTATCGTGTGTTGTGTGTCCAGATGAAGCGTAAATGATACTATGGCTACTCGCCCTCCCAATCAATGACTTTTATATACTCCGTATAATAATATATACCTTTTTTTTATTTTAATCGTTACGTTAAAAAATTTTATGCGAAAATAAAAAACGAAAGTTATCAACCACAAAAAAAATAAAACTAATTTAAAAATGATCTACTAATGAGGAGCGGCGGCCAAACGTCTGCTATTTTTTTTTATACTTTACTTTGAATCTATTTCATTATGTTGATATATGCAGATTGTTCCCCTCTTATATTAGATATTTCGTCAAAAATGGTTTACAATATTTTTGATGCTGTAATTGATAGCGAAAGTATCAATTTTGGTTATAAAGATAAGCAACCAAAAATCTTATAAATGGAAGAAAAACATTTTTCACACTAAAAGTTAAATTTTTTTTTATGAATGGGCGATGATATTTTGACGAAGAAACTTACGAGTTTGTAAAATTATAAAATAAAATTAAATATATTAAAATATAAACATAAAAAAACTGACAATTGGATAAGTTAAAATCATAAATTTGTTTTTATTTCCATATTTTTTATTTTTAAATAAATTTATGAAATTCTCAATTTTGAATTAATTTAAATAAATTGGGAAGATGATGCTCGATGTATTATTATTTAATTCTTTTATTAATCGATTTTTTTGGGGGGTTTTCTTTTAAAAAATTAAATGAAGAGCAGACTAATTTATTTACACATTGTTACAATTTGAATTTTTCGATCATTATAAATTATAAAAATTAATTAAATTATTTAATTTCCCCAATTTCTAATCTTAATTTTTTGATTGAAATGAAAAATAAATGTAAAAACTTTCGATTTGTATATGTATAAAGAAATGAATAAGAAAAACTTTATTAGTTTTTGTGGTGGTATGTAAATTTTTAACATTTACTATTTTATTTTTATTTTTTCTATATTTTTAAAATTAATTTATATACATATGTAAAAAATTGTGTTTTTACGACTTTTAAAGGTTATAAAAATTTTGAAATTTATAGTTTTTTGGAAATTTATAAATTCTGTATATTGAAATTGAATATATTAAAGGGCAAATCTGCACCTTTTGCATTATGTATTTGAAGTGTTCATCGCCTACAAAGGTAATTAAATTATATTAAATAAAGAAATTAGATAATGATTTGCTTTTTTGTCACCATTAAATTGGCAAATCAAAAATGATGTGTTAATCAATTTAATAATATGTAAATTTATAGACTTAAATAAGTCTATAAAAATTCTGTAATAATTATTTTCATTAAAAATTTTCAATCGAAATGAAAAGTTTTCACAATTTAGTTACGAAAATAGAAACAATTATTAGTTACGAAAATAGAAACAATTATTAAAAAATCCTGATAAACAAAAATACAAAATGTTATTAACAAAAAATTAATATTTTGTTGAAAGTAAAAATTCTATTAGTTTCTTGGGTCAACGATTTTATAATTATATCACACTTTTGTGTATGTATGGTAACGTATTATTCAATTAAATTATTTTTAAATCATAATTTACCATTATTATTACTATAGGAGGTTTTTTAATTAATTTTTTTTACAAAAAAAAAATAATTATTTATAAAATCTTTATTTATTATTTATTTAAAAAAAACCAACATACAAGTTTATTATGTCAAAAATATTTATGTTTCTTTAATTAGTATATAAGAGGAGCATAGTATAAATTTGAAATTTTGCACAAAAAGAGTAGAAAATTTAAGATTTCATAAATTTATATCATAGTTTTGAATTTTATTTATTTATTTTCTTCATTCAAAATTTATTTCTTTTTAACTTAACCGTTGTCTACGTTTTAAATTAATCATAAATTGTTAAATTAATAAAATGATCATTTTTTGTTATATATTTTAAGTTTTAGATATTTAAAAGTTCACTCTTGTAAAAAATATATATTTATCTTTATATTAGTCTAATCTCTAATAACTAATCTCTTTACCTATACCATAATTAATATTTTTTTTATTAATATTAAAAGAGAATGAAGAAAACTGATGATATATTTAATTTGTTTTAAAAAAAATATTTTGGCATTTTGCACAATATTTAAACTTAATTTCTTTTTGAATATTAATAAATAGTTTAAAATTTTAATATTCATTTTTTAGTAACATTTTCAAATCAAATTCGTCTTTTTACAATTCAAAATAGTTTTTTTTTTTGTATCCAAAATAATAAAAACGAATCTATGAAAAAAGACGAATTTCATTTCATAAATTACAAATTTATTTGGGAAAATGACAAATAGTTTAGTTATAAAATAAAATAATTTGATTATTAATGATATATAGTATTATATATTTAAACTAACAAATTTACTAGAGTATTGTAAAATATTTTGCATACTTTTAGGAGTAAAATAATTATTTTAAGATTTAGATTTTATTATAATTTCTGATAAAAATTGTTAATATTTTCTTTTGTACATTAAGTCATCATCGTTGATTACCATTAAATTATGCCACATTGCGAACAACTCTTTAATGTTAAATTGGCATAGAAACTTTTTCAAATAAAATTAAACTGCTTATCTAACATTGAATAAATAATTTGAAAGTCCAGGTTAATAAATTATATAAGAATTAATCGATTTATATAACAACTACATATATATTTAATAAATTAAATTCAATTTACTTAAATTTATTTACAAAAATTTTCAGTATTAATGTTATAAATATTTTCGAAAGTAATAATAAAATAATGTTTTTAACAATTCTAAAAGAAATCTTATTCATAATATTTAAATAAATATAATATTTGTTTTTAGTAGCATAAAATAACTATATAATACATAAATAATTTGTTTATACATACTTAAATTAGTTTTAATGCCATCCACCAGATGAACCTCCATTGGACCATCCATTTCCACCAGAAGATGACCAACCCTTTCCACCAGAAGATGACCAACCATGTCCCCCTGACGAACCTCCATGAAAATGAATTAATTTAATTACTTTTACAGTTGTTGTAGTAGGAGCTCCAGTTGATGCAGTTGATGCATTCGTTGATGCAGTAGTTGCTGCAGTAGTTGATGCAGTTGATGATGTACCAGCTTTAGTACTGGTGGTAGCAGTAGTTGGAGCTTTAGTCCAACCATAGGACCAACCTCCCGAACCAGCACTTCTTCCACCAGATGACCAACCTCTTGAATTACCACCATATGTCCAATCTCCTGAACTACCGCTACTTCCTGCATATGACCAATCACTTCCTCCACCTCCATTAGATGACCATCCACCATTTCCACCACCACCACCTCCATTAGATGACCATCCACCATTTCCACCTCCATTAGATGACCATCCACCATTTCCACCACCACCACCTCCATTAGATGACCATCCACCATTTCCACCTCCATTAGATGACCATCCACCATTTCCACCACCACCCCCATTTCCCAAGGTGATGACTTTTATAACTTTAATATTTCCACCACCATTACCATTTCCACCCCCATTATCCCAACCACTTGCTGGTTGCCAT
The DNA here is from genome assembly GCA_949752835.1 of Empis stercorea. Taxonomy (NCBI): domain Eukaryota; kingdom Metazoa; phylum Arthropoda; class Insecta; order Diptera; family Empididae; genus Empis; species Empis stercorea. The sequence goes on along the minus strand of OX457087.1, from coordinate 46,689,199 downwards.
GGCTGTTTACTATTGTCTTGCTGAACTATTTTAAAAATTTTAATATTACTGCCCCCATTTCCTCCTCCACCACCTGATGACCAACCACCATTACCTCCCCCACCTGATGACCAACCACCATTACCACCCCCGCCTGATGACCAACCACCATTACCACCCCCGCCTGATGACCAACCACCATTACCACCCCCACCTGATGACCAACCACCATTTCCAGCTCCTCCACCATTCCATGGTGACCAACCACCTGCTACAGGAGCATCACTTGAAACGTGAGCTACTGAAAGAATCAGTATGCAAAAAAATGTCTGTAAAATGAAAAAAATTCCCTTATTATGTAAATTTCGTTACACAATTTTCTAAATGCAATAATTAACTAAGCATTTTTACCTTCATTTTATATTGAATTGAAAAATTTCCTATACATTAATATGAATGGAAAAAACTATGTATTCCTTTCTGGTTAGACAAAACAAAACTGATTGTAATTTTCCTTATATCTCCAACTTTTATATACAATTTTCACTTCAAATAAAACCAAAAAAAAAAATGAAAAACTATTTTTCTATCTTTTGTTTATAAGATTATAAGTAAAAGAAAGATAATACATTTTCATAGCAATAGCATTAAAGTCACTTTACCGGCGACTATCTCATTATATCAGGGAATTTGTTTTTTGTTGTACAATTTCTTTCAATGATGATTCTTCCATGAACGAAAAATGAAAGTGTACTTAGTATCTTCGTTTTATCATAAAAAAAATCGATAGACCACAATATTTTGAATAATTGCTCGAACATACTTAAGTACATATATACATTTTATTATGGGAAATAAAATTGTAAATGTAAATTTATGACATCCGTATAAAAGTTTAGACTATATAATTCAATTTTTGTAATGTAAATTTAATAAAAAAACATGAGATTAATTAAAAGTTTAATAGATTATAGTAATTATAATATTAAGAACATGGTCAGCATTAGTCATAAATTTATTTGTTTGTTATTCGTTGTGGTTCGAATATGTAAATATGTTGGACTATCACAAAAATGTAATTTCTGTTATTTAAAATATAAAATTGATAAATATCGATTTTTTACAATTTGTCGTCTTCAGCTATATGTAAAAATATATGAACTGTAAACTAAAATTTCAAATATACATAAATATATTATGTTCAAATATATACATCATCCATTACACATAGTAGATTTTGGGCACCTTTTTTTTACAATAATTTTACTTCCTTAATTTACCATCTTTTATCTATAAAGTGATTTTATTCAATCGTATATTTTCCTTATGTCTCTTTTTCTCAAATTCGATTTAAAATAACAAAAATAAATATTTTGTTTGGTAAAATAACGAAAAAAAATTTTTATATTATTTTAAAAAAATTTCATATAATAAAAAATAAATAATATTAAAATGATGAATAATGATTACGAAATCATTTTGATTTTCAACTAACGAAAGACAAGAAGATATTTTTGTTTCTACAAATTTCTACTACTGACATACTATAATTTCTTACTATACTAACTATATAGTAACTATAATACAAATATTTATAACATTTTGAAGTAGCGACAAGTTCAATTGAGAAAGTACTTCAAAGATTAAAAATTTACATAAAATCATATTTTTTGTAAAAAAAAAAATATGATTTAAATTTGATAATTGCACGCTTTCAGGTATAAATTAAATATTTTCTTTAATTTTTATTAGTTTGCAATTTTGTTTAATATTTTATCTTACTCATTTATGATTTTTAGTTGTTGTAATCCTTTTATGAAATAAATAATATTATGTAATATGTTTAAAAAAAATTTAATATTAGGAAGTTTCCGTGTTTAAATTTTTTCAAATTTTTCTTTCAATGAAAATAAGAAATATACTTTTAATCATTAAGTTTATATTATATTTTCAAGTTATAAAGAAAATGGATGATAATCGTCGGTTTTTTTTAAGCCATATAATTATTTAATATGTAAAGGAAATTGGATAAATGTGATTTAATCTTTAAAATTAATGTAAAGGTTGTATGAAATTGAAATCGATTTAATGTATAAATTTAATAAATAATAGTTGGAAAGAGGTCTCTAGGCCCATATCGGTCCAGGTCCTAGACCTTTGCTCATAGATGTTTCTCCATTCTATTGCAATTTGGGACCTATTAATATAATATGGATACCAGAAGTTTCTCTTTAGTATAGATAAACTATTAATGGCACCAAGTAAAACGATTTTAGTAGTAAGTCAAAATAGTTGTCAGTAATTGGAGTCAGCAGCTAGCAATTTTGTACATTGTATGAATGTATGATACAAATTAAGTTAACGTCTCTCTCAAATTGTAAATATATTATAATAAACTTTCTATACAATCATAAAAGATGGAAATTTTTTTAATAAATATCTTTTTATTTAAAATAATTTATAATTAATTATAAATTTTCATTGTATATTTTGTATTGAAGATGGTGTAAAGAATTAAGGAAATTTATTTACATTGTTTATCTCACATTTTCCGTAATAATATTCAAGCTTTTTGATGCATTATGTTAATTGTTACCATAACATCATTGTCATGACAAAGTTTTGTTTGTAATATAAAATAAATACAATAATTTTGAAAATTTTCATGATCAGAAAAATATATAAATTTCCCTTCCATAATTTAACCTTTCTTCAATTATTTTATATCAAACGCTGAGTCACAATTTAATTTTTATTTTTATTTTCTAATATAAAAGAAATGAATTTACTAAATGAATTAGTAAATTATATTTTGTTATTTTAAATTTCAATTTCAGAGATATAATAATATCAACAAATTTTAATCAAACCTGTTTTACTGATGTCACATAAACGCAAAACAAAAAAAATCCTAAAAGTTTAAAAATTAAATTTAAATTATTATTAAAAGACAACATAAATAAATCGTCATTATCACAATTCAAGAAATTTTATATTTTTTAATAAATACTCAAATATTAACCAAAACAATATTTTATGACTAAAATTTTTTTTCTTCTTATTTTTGAAAGATTTGGTAAATAATTACTTATGGTAATAACCAGCATTGCCACCAGCGAAACCACCTGCACCTGATAATCCACCAGCATGGCCGCCAGCAAAACCACCTGATCCACCGGCAAAACCTCCAGCTCCAGAAAAACCACCGGGATGGCTTCCGGCAAAACCGCCTGCACTTCCCAAATGACTTGAAGCATAACTACCTGCACCTGGATAACCACCGGCATAACCGCCTGCACTTCCCAAATGACTTGAAGCATAACTACCTACACCAGGATGGCCTCCTGCAAAGCCGCCAACACCTTTATATCCAAAATGTCTGGCTGGTAATACGATTTGATAAATAATTGGTGCAGCAGTAGCATAACGGCTACCATAATGTTGTGGTCTAGGACCATAATAACCTTGTGTATAATGTCCATGGCCAATGCCATTATGTCCACCAGCATATACACCGGTATATCCACCGCCATAACTACCACCACCGCCATAGCCACCACCGCCATATCCACCACGACCTAGACGTCCACCTATTAATCCACTACCTAATGCACCTGCTGCTAAACCACCTGCCGCCAAACCACCGGCTGCTAAACCAACCCCACCTAAAGCAGCAGCACCTAATGTACCAATTGCCAAAGCTTTACCAGCAAGTAATGGTAATAAAATTGCTTCAGAGCAAGCAAAAATGCTCAAGGTTAATAACATGAGATACTGAAACATGATTTAAAAAATATAATTTAATAAATTATTTTACTACATATCCAAATTAAATTATCCAATTTACTTTCATTCTAACTGATGGCTAAATATTATTCACAACAGAGAATTTAATTTAAGAATAAAATATGTGAACTTCTTGAATAAAACTGATGAAGATTTCATTATTGAACCTATATTTATATTTTTTTTTGGCAAATTAATTTTGAAAATTATCGAAAATTCCCCAAAATTTCTGGGCGAATTCTTGTTTTATATAGAAAATAAAAAAAATAAAACTGGTTATTACATAAATTTACATAATTTATGCAAAAGAATAAGATATTAGTTGGATGTTAACCTTTCTTTAAAGATTCTTTTACTTTTACTAAAATTTCTAAATTTTTATAATTTTAGATCGTTTTATATAAAATTGTTTTCTATTTTCATTTTTTTATTATTACATAATTTGAAATGAAATGATTTCATTATTCAAAAAAATAAATCTGGTTCAAGATTTATTTTATATTATTTTTGATTATCAAAATAATCTAAATATCAAATTATAATAGAATTAATTAAGAATTTATTTAACTCTCATTTAATTATATGAAAATTTTTAATAAAATTTGCAGATTGTGCTGGTAAGTGAATTATTTAAAGTGGAAGTGAATTATTTAAATATGATTTCAAAATATATAATATTAATTTCAATTTCATTTCAGTTTCGTTTTATTTTTCTTCCAAATAAATGATAACTGCTTCTTATCTGTGACTAGAATCAATAAATTACGTCAGTCACTGAACTTAATAAAAATTTTAAACTTGTTTCTGAATTTAGATATTTTTTCACACATTGTCTAGTCATTAAACCTAATTAATAAAAATATACAGGGTAATTAAAATAGTGAAATGCTTCAGTTAACCATCAGAGTTTCTGGAAATTAAATTCATAAAAATTATGTATAAAAAAAAATTATGTATAAGAAAAGTCAAAATATTATGACATAATTTTATTTATTTACAATATTCATGAATTCTACCAAAATATTACAATTTACTATAATCTAATTTGTAAAGTCTTAAGTCCAGATAGTCTTAATTTTTTTTATCAAATTGTGATTTGCCAGCAAATCACACTGTTATTCATTTTATTATAGCTTTAATAAATTTATTTATGCTAATTTTGCTTAAACAAAATTAACAAACATAAAGTTGAAAATATAAAATTTTTGTAAGTCAAGTTCAAGTTCAGTTTTAAATTTTCAACTTTAAAAGTTGTTTCTCTTTTGTTTGTCTATTAAATTTGGTATAATAAATTTAAATAATTTATATGATTTTCTTTAAATATAGTATTTATTGCATACTTTCAGGCAAAATACTTTTAAATAATAACTACTAAAATTTTGATTTAATATAAAAACATTAATGTTAATTAATTTTAAGTATCTTAATACATAATTATAATTTTTTCTATTAATTAAATGTTAATTACAAATAATATGTCCTTTAACCCTTTGGATCATGAAAATATGCCACCTTTTTTATACCGTGATATCGAATGTGGTATATTTTTGAACCCACCATAAAAAATTAAAAAAAAATTAAAATATAATGGTCTAAGTCTTGTAAGAAGCTGCATAGTGGTACTATTAATATCCTACCTCATATCTAAACATGCAGTTAATTTTTTTTTTAATTTTGAAAATTAATAAATTTTAAAATTAATTAATTAAATTTTTTTGTTATAAAATTTCTATGCCTCTTGGGTCTTTTTTTAATTTAAATATTTGAGCCCCAAAGGGTTAAATTCAATGGAGTCCAATAAAATTATTCAAATTCTAAATATTTAAATTTTGTTATATCAGTTTTCTAAACTTCTTAATTGGAATTTATCAATATTTGATTTAAATTTAATATTCGAATCAATCCATCCTACGGTCTTATCATAAAAACAAATATTAATAATTCTAGATGACAGATCCTTATAGCAACAATATATTGTTTTGTTTAATTCAATAATGTCACAGCATTCAATATTTGATCTTTTTGAAAATAATGATGAAATTAAATTTTATTTTAATAATAAATTTAAAAATATTATAAACAAATATATTTACCCTTTTGGTTCATCAAAACCTTTAAAATATTTATAATTTTTAAGATCAAAAAATGTACTACGTCCTTTTATATCCATACATAAAATACTATGATCAGATATTGGTACAGATTTAATAATATTATTAAAACCTGTATATATTTTATCCCATGTATTTATTCTAGGATCATATCTCTCAACACCGGTACCACCAAATGCATAAATTAAATTATCTAGAAAAATTAACAATATTTTGTATATTATATTGATATGGAACAATATCTAATTATGGAATTAATAAAAAATCATTTAAAATATATACATAGATGACAAATATTTTTATACCTAAAGCAGCTAGTCCAAAAAAGTTCTTATATTCTAGAAAGCTTGCAACTGTATTCCACGCATCGGATTTAAAATTATAAATTAGTGTTGAGTTGTTATAATTAGCTTTACCAAAAGCATAAATGTTCTCATTTGAATAAATTACATTATATATATCATATGATATAGCTGGTAAATAAATTGGACTATTTTTTGTATTTGGTCTCCAAAGAATATTTTCAGTAGCACCTTTTGGAAAATCTTTTTGGAAAATTAAATTACCACACGCGAATATATATTCTGTATTATTATATTTTACTGTACATGTTGAACAATGTTTGGGATATTTATAAGCCTTATATTCAAAAACAAATTCATTCGTTACAAAATTCATTTGGTAAATGGAAAAACCTTTGCTATTTATTAAATACAAGGATTTATTATCCATTAAAATTGTATGAGTTTTTACATTATTTATTAAATGATTATTTGAAGAATTTTTTGTTTGATTTATTGCTCTCTCAGATATATTTTTATCAAAAGTTTCCGATTCAGTTTTATTTGACATTATGGAATAAGTTTTTGTAGACAATATTGAATTTTTATCGTTAGGTAGAACTTTTGGTTGACATTTCTCATCTGTTAAAAAAGATAATTTTCTATTTTGTTCTACAGGACATTTAAGACTGTTTACAGTAGGTAAATATCTCTCATAATCTTTTGAATCAATATGCTTATAAATTATAATTTCTGACATTTTTTGAACAAATGTAGTATTACAAGACAATTGTGCATTAATTTGAATTTCTTGCCGAATAATTTCAATATCAATTTGAGTGTAGTCTACTTTCTCAAGAAGGATTGAATCTACATATATTTTACGTAGATCATAATTCAACAAAATCCATTTTTTTATTATCTGATAAAAATCAATTTCAGATATTTCGCACTCTTTCCGATTTTCAATCAACTTTTCCAACTAAAAAAATATTATTCTATTATTACATGAAATTTGATATAATTTAATTGAAAATACTTCTTCTAAGGTTAAAGAAATCAAAAACTTATCGCAAAATTCCTTAGTATTATCGCTTATAAGCTTTAAGCATTCATCTTTCAATATTTCGATATTAAATTTTTCTAAGAAGTATGTAAATTATGTAATTTTATATTTTTAAGGTTACATTTTTTAAGAGCTTACCAGCATGCCTCCAATATTCCAAAACAAAAGGAACTGATATTGACTTAATTAGTTTATTCGTTGAATATTTTTCAAGAAAAGGTAAATCAAACGATTTTGCAGTTTCATATAAAGCTTTAGTTTCACTAACTTCCAGAACATTCACTTCACCCGTGTACAAATAATTTATAACTATTTCCAGTTGTGTTGCTCTAAGATCAATATAGAGTTTTTCGCGTATTGAAGAATTGTCAATATTTTCATTTATGATCTTATTACGGAAATTGAAATTCGAAGCCAAAACAGCTTTGTGTACTAAAAATATCTCATTATCGTTTGACTCTACAATTAAATCACAACAAAATTTATTCTTTCGATCATCGTTTAATTTTGAACCAAGATTTTGTAGGATTGTTAAATCTTTTTCCATATTTTATATTTTAAGCAAATCTACTGACGGTCAACTAAGTATGTTTTTTGTATAATGTGTGTCTTTTACAGAATTTATCACAAACTAATAAATTTTGAATTATTTTTATTATGAATAATAATTTGAGTGAGTGTCTATTAGATTTTATCGCTTTATTTAAAATTACAAGACCAAATTTTGTAAACGATAAAGTCAATTTTGGATTAACATCTTTGGGTATATACAAAATATTTATTATGCAAATAGAATTTAATAAATTGAATAATAATTTGAGTGATAAGATAAGATAGATATACAAATAATTACAGTGCCGTGCAGATAATTAGAAACGATGTCTTAATGGTTCGTATTGTCCCAAAATTATATTTTCCTATCAATGTACTAACAAGACTTTTTCTTTTTAGAACATTCAAAGACATAATATTTTTCTAAGTCTTGTTAGTACATTGATTGAATTGAAAATTTGGTATTTTAATCATTTTATTAATATGTATTAGGATTCCAAATAACATTTTTATATTTAAATTTCTGTGAAAAACAATTTTTAACAATCCGAAAATAAAATGCATTCATTACTATCAAATTTAATATTACATGTTTGAAAAATCACGATGATAAATTTTATCATTTTTAAAATAAAATTGATTTGTTTCAATATTATTAGATTATGTATTTCCAAACCAAATTTTTCTATTATATATAATGAATTATTTGTTTGCATTACAATAATTGGATTTGTTGGAGAAGTAATTGGAAATGTTTCTGAACAAGATATTTTATGGTAAAAATTTTTGCTGATTCGGGATATTTAGAGAAATGCTTGATGTTTATACTTGGAAATTTTCTGAATCTAAATGTCAAATTATTTATTGGAGATATACCATGAAGTTATTTAAATGTTGTTAGATCAGTTTCTAAAAATAATTTAGATCAGTTTCTAAAGAAAACTATTTTCTGTAGAAAATTTGGAATAATTTTCAGGATTAGTTGTCCTGCTTATTATAATTTCTGACATTGTTTTAATAAATTTGGAGCTGGAAGAAAGTTGTGATTTATCTTCAATTTCTTGACGAATAATTTCAGTATTAATTTTAGTATATCTACTTTCTCAAGAAGAATTGAATCTACATATTTTTTCGTAGATCATAATTTAAGAAAATCTATTTTTTTATTAATTTTTTTTATTATTAAGAAAATCCAATTATTTTTGATAAATTAATACCAACCTTTTTCGAACAAAATGAGAAAATAAGAACATAGGTAAAAGCAACCTGAACCCTTTGATTCTTAAATAAAGAACTGAATTTGTACAATGTATATTTTTAGTTTTTCATAGCACAAATTTTGAGATTTTATTATTATGGCTACATAATAGAATAATTAAAGAGTTATCTACTATCCATTCAATCGGCCACCATATCCACTATCAATCACTTTAATAATTTTCACATTACTACCACCATATCCTCCATATTCACCAGCAATTCCACTTCCAAATCCATGTGCTCCATGAGAATATCCAATTGGTCCACTGCCAAATCCATGTGCTCCATGGGAGTATCCAATTGGTCCACCGCTAAATCCATGTGGTCCATATGAATATCCAATAGGTATACTGCCAAATCCATGTGCTCCATGTGAATAAACAAATGGTCTTTCACGAATAATTGTTATTCCACTACTAACAGTACCAGGACCTCCATAACCGCCATATAAAAATCCAGCATTAGCTAATAAGGCCATTCTCATTATGCAAACTATCACAAAATATAAAATAACCTAAAATAGTTAAAAAAAATTCTTAAAATGCTTTTTTATAATAAGAAATTTTCTTCTTTACTTTCATTTTGAAATTTTGGTGAATTACAATTAATAACTAATTTATGAAATTAACGATTCCATGGCTTTTATACCAAATTTTTGAAAGAATCATAAAAAAAATAAATTATGGACAAGTTTTTGAATTTATTTTAATTAAAAGTTTAATCATTTGAAATTTTTTCTAATTAATTTTAAACTCTTTTTTTGTTTAATGGTTAAAAAAACCATCAGATCTTTTTTTTGTTGAACCAATTCTGTTTTTTATTATTATTTTAAAAGCAATAACTATTTTATTATTTTGGATAATATTGATGCATTCTGTTTTTGGTAACTAATTGTTTTTTTTGGCAATTTAATATTTTTAGTTAATGAATGCTTTAAACTTTAAACTGTTGTAGATTCATAGAACCATTTATAATTTTCATAGAACCTGCTTATTTTCCCGAAATTTGAATTATCTTAATGTTAAAATTATGTGTTAATAAAAATATATAAAATGTGTTAATAAAAATATATAAAATAGCAAATTGGATAACTCAACATACTAGCTATGAGCAATAATATCAATCCAGATGTTTTAATATAAAATATCGTGATTTAAAATTTGAATTTCAGATTATCTCATGATATATTTTCAAAATTATATATTGGATTGCATATTTTTTGGAGTAGTTAATTATTTGATTTAAAAACCAAGACAATTGGTCATTTTTAGTATTAATTACTCCATCGATCGGTGATAATGTTTTCAGATCTGCATTGATTTTCCAAAGAGGACCAAATATTTATCAATATATTAATTTAATTTATATTATCAAAATACATGTACTTATCGATTAATTGATATTAAATTAATTTTTTTTCTAAATCGTTTTATGATGTTAAGGATAAGAAATTTTAGATAAGAATTAAATGACGTATTAAATTATTATATTCTATAAATTGAAAAAAATTATAATTATTCTTAATGGGTATTTTAAAAAATATGAATTAGATCCCATGCATCATGAAAATCTTGGAATAAAATTAAATGAAAATAGAAAATCTAAATTTTGTTGTGATTTAATTTTAGCATCGAATGACAAAAAGAAAATGTTAGTTCATAAAACTATTTTGTCTTCAAATCCATATTTTCGTCTTAAAATTGTTAATAATAAATTAGAAAATTCATCAACATTGAAAATAATTTATTTTAATATGCAAAACAATTAGAAATTATTTTAAATTATTTATGTACTGGTGAAGTGAACATTTTAGAAATTAATTAATGTTAAAGATTTATATGAAACAGGAATATTACTTCATTTACCATTTCTTGAAAAATATTCAACAAATAAATTAATTAAATCAATATCAATTGATTTTGCTTTATAATATTGGAGTCATGCAGGTCAGTAATATTCAAAAATAAAATATAAAATTTATGATAAGATAAAAAATTATTTTTTATTTTTATTATTAATTTCCAGTGAAATATAATATTGAAAATTTAAAGATTGAATGTGTAAAACCAAAAACTTATCGCTAATAATACCAAAGAATCTTTTGATAAATTTTTAACATCATTTAATGCCAAAAGAGGTAAAAAATATAAAATTTGAAAAATGTATAATAATTTACACATATAAAAAAAATTAGTTTTCAATGATTATAACCAACGTAAATTTTACATAGATGCAATTCTAATCGAAAAAATTGATTATGGTTGTATTAATAAATCAATTATCTGCTAGGAATTTTTAAATGATGAAATACTTCGATCACATTCAGAATGTGTTAAAAGAATTTTAGAAATTTTAAATAAATAAATTATATAATTATTATATTTTGGATTGGAATAAATTTTGGTAAAATTCTTAACATTGACAGCTTACAAAAAGTTATTATTTATTTATTTTTATCAAGGATAATATTACTAATATTTTGCGGCATATTAAATTTTTCAGTTAAAATTATAAATTAACGTAATTTAAATTTGAAATTATCTGTCTATAATTTGAATTAAATTATATTATTGCAATTTAAATTTAATTGTTTAAATTTAAATGATTATACTCGTATACATTCATTAAATTAATAAACAATATGTTGTCTCAATTCCTACTCCAAACTCCACTACAAAAATTTATTTTGATTTAATTTTGTATTAAATCGATTCGATATACATATAAAACTACAACATTTTATTCCCAAACCACCGGCAAGGCAAGACCACTTTAATTATAAAAGTCATTAATAATTTTATTATATATATACTAAAATTAAATTTTGCAAAATTTGTTGTAAAATAATTTTATTAATAATCACCAAAATTAAATGTGCTAAATTTTATACATTATCTATTTTTATTTACACAAAAACTAAAATTTCAATATTTTTATGCTCTCATCATGCGAACAATAAAAGAAAAATATTTTATATACATATTACATAAAAAAAGTTTTACTTATATGAATCGATCAAGAAATTTGAAGTTCAATAAAACTTTCAGCTACGGAAATACGATTATACATATATATTAATGATTATTTGAACAAGATTTGCAAATACCTTACTTGAATTTCATTGTTAATTTTATGCTATTGATTAATTTCATTTTTTCTGTATTGGATCGCGATAATTATGATTTCAATGATTTTCGTAAATAATTATTATGTTGAATTGAAAGTGATCAGAAGATCATTTCTTTTATTATATAGTCTTAGATATTGTAGATTAACTATTACGACAATTTCCATTAATAATGTTCGAAATTAAAGTAATATCTGGTTTACTTAAAGTTTACATTAAAATTTCCTGGCCCATTTGGATAAGTCAATCTTTTTTTTAAATTACTAATTAATCATTATTGATGACGTATAGTTAACTAATATCATTATAAACTTTCGATTTCTATGCTTTTGCTTTATGTGGCAAAATGAAAATAACTAAAAAAGTTAAATTAACATTTTTGTATTGTTCATACATAGAATTTTTTATATGTGTGATTGGGGAGTTTAGATTAATAAAACAAAATAATATGTTGACTCTGTTTATATAGGTTCAGCTGCACTAAAAAAAAATTATTTTTTTGTTATAAAAAGATTTACACAACAAAGTGATTTAAGTCCTTACATTTTGAATGTATCACACGCGATTAAGATTCATTGAATTATGTTGTTTCGCCGGAGATCAGCAGAATGTCATGTCAATTGGATTTATCTTAATTGTTATGTAGATGCAAGAAATTTAGATATTAAAATTTTATTATTTTTTTTATTTATTTTTACTAGTGTATTATACTAATTCTAAAAAGCGATATTAACACTTTAGTTGACTTTGCTAAAACAATTTCATAAGTAATAATATAGATAAGATTATGATTTAAGTTTGATTAAGAAAGGTCCCAAAAATTATTAATAAAGGGAAATATAATTGACTGAAATTTGTGATAAAATTCTGTCACAGCTTCAGGTCCTCAGTTTAAATTTTTTTATTATATTCGATATAGAGGAAATCAAATTATGGACCCTTAAATATATATTAGATATGATTTTTTGCCGTTACAATATCAAGTTTAATTTGTTTAATATTAACATAAAATTTAGGAAATTGATATTGAATTATAATAATAAAACATCCAAAAAAATCAAGATGGCAAAAATATATCCTTCAGTATATAAAGAGTTAAACAACATAAATTTGTGTTTAGTTGTTTAGATAAACACAGATATTGAGCAACATCTACCGGAAAATGAAGGTTAGTTTTGAAATTTTAAGATTACATATAAAATGAATTTAATTATTTTGCTAAAAATTTGTATAGATTTTTGTGTGCCTTTTTGCAATATTAGCAATAGCTAATGCTGGTTTGACATTCAACATTGGAAACATAGCTGGTGGTGGTGCCGGTCATAGTACTGCTCCTGTCCACCGTGCAGGTCCTGTAGGTAGAGTACATCATAGATTTGGCGGAGGGCGATTCAGCGATGATGACGAAGATGACGGATTTGGTGGTGGTTATGGTGGTGGTGCTGGACATGGTAGATTTGGTGATGATGATGACGACTTTGACGGCGGTCACGATGGCGGAGATGATGGACACGGCGGTGGGGGTGGTGATGGCGGATTTGGAAATCGTCATGGTAGAATTGGCACCGGTCATGGTGGATATGACAATGGTCATGGTGGATATGACAATGGTCATGGTGGTTTTGGCAATATTCATGGTAGAATTGGCACTGGTCATGGCGGATTTATAGGTGGCCATGGCGGCGGTCCTGTCAGTACAATTCGTGTTATTCACGAAGGAGGATATCATGTTGGCGGTCCTGTTGGTGGATTTGCTCATGGGCCCGGTTTAGGAGGTGGTCATGTGAAAACTATTCGTGTTATTCATGAAGGAGGACATACTGGATTTGCTCACGGAGCTAGATATGGTAACGGAGGTGGATATGGTGGCCATATTGGCGGTGGTAATATAAAAGTTATTAGAGTTATTTCTGATGGCGGTCATAATGGCGGGGGCGGTTATGTCTATGGTCATGGCCGTTAAATTTTATATACATATATATCATACCATAAACTAAAATGTACACAAAAATTTTCTTACTTCACTCAAACCACATACAAATCTAGTCTAGTTTAATATATAATTTTTAAATATTTAAAATGGTTTTGTTTTTTAATAACGAACTTGTCTTCATCCCCACTTGATTATTTAATCAAATGATATAAGAATCTTCAATTAAGTGAATTGGAAACCAAACTAAAATTTTATTTTTAAAATAAGTAATATACAGGAAATTCTAGTTTAATACTGAATTGTGGACTATAATTTATATAAGGAAAAAAATTAGTTTGTAAATTTTACCATAAAAAATTTTTGCAACTAAATTTTTATTTGGTTATTTATAGATGATATAAAATTTATTTGTATTTTATATATTAAGATTATTGGTACAAAAATTGTTGTTTGCAAAAATTAATTTAAATTATAGTATATAGATATTTGAATGGAATAACAATAATTTGTTTTAGATTAAATTGTGGTAATAAACGAAATCGACGAAATATAGCGACTTAAAATTACAAATAGGTATTGTCAGAATTCTACAACTGAAAATTCGACATTAGACCAAAAAGACTTTTCTGAAACAAAATTTTTCAAAAACTTTTCATTGTCCGAATTGTAAATTTGTAAATTTGTCAATTTTTGAATTTATCGATTTTTTTCTATAAAATAGGGAACACAGAAGTGATGTAATCTGATGTGTTTTACTTAATATTATACATTATCGAATTTTTTTTTTTAATGTACAAAGCAACATTTTTTTATGCATAATAATAATAATTATTATTAAAAGTCATTATATGGTCATACCCATCAATAATTAAAATATGTTAATCAATCTTTTGATTTTATTTTTTTATTATTATTAAATTTCTTTTATATATTTTTTATTTAATTAATACTACAAATTCTTCGTATACCAAAAAAACAACAACTTTGTATATATACATAATATAAAAATTAATTTCAACAACTTACATACTTTATTTGGCCTTTGAAAAAATGATTTTTTCTTTTATTTATTACACTTCATATGGTTATCATTTTGTTGTTGTTTCGTTACATCTTCTTGAATTTATATTTTTGATACTCCCGCTGGCATTCATCATATACACAGTAAATTGTAGACAGATAGATCTACCATAACACTTTCCATTTCCCTTTAAAAATTTAATAATAATACATATAACAGCAAATATGATTATAAACAGAATTTGAATGGACAAGATGATTTTTTTTTTTTGGGTATCTTCACAAAATTTCTTGTACTTTAGTGGATTGGGAAGATCACTTTTTTTTTTCATTTGGGTTTTTTCTTTTTGGAGGTCGTGGTATATAAAGAATGGTAATATTTGGATAGGTCATCAGTTGTTTTTTAAATCGTCATTGTCTCGAAACCAACAGTGGAACTTGGTGAACATAAAATAATAATATAAAATAATGAAGGTATATACAAAATCAAAATGATGTTCTTTGGATTACTTAAGAACTCAATGTGGATTAAAAATAATTCGAAATTTCTTTGTTTTTTTTAGTTATTCATTTGCTTAATGTCCATATTCGGTATTTGTTCCGGTGGATTAATTGGAGGTGGTGGTGGTGGAATTGGTGCAAAAATTGGAGGTAGTATTGGTGGTAGTTTTGGCGGTGGACATTCCATTGGTGGATATGGTGGAGGACATGGAGGAGGAGGTGGATTTGTAGGTGGTGGTCATGGTGGTGGATTTAGTGATGTACACCATGGTAGCGGGTTCAGTGGTGGACATTATGGTGGTAGTTTTGGCGGTGGACATTATGGTGGTGGTGGCGGTGGACATTATGGTGGTGGTGGCAGTGGCGTTAGTGCTGTCAAAGTTATTAAAATAATTCATGCTAATGGAGGTGGATATGATGGTGGAATTGGTGGTGGATATGATGGTGGAATTGGTGGTGAATATGGAGGAGGTTTTGGTGGAGGACATGCTGGTGGAGGCTTTGTAGGTGGTCATAGTGGCGGTGGTTATGATGCAAGTGGTTTTGGTACTAGCGGAGATGTTAAAATTATTAAAGTTATTTCATCTGGAGGTCATGGTGGTGGATTCGGTGGTGGTGGACATGCTGCTGGTTTCAGTGGCGGACATTCTGCTGGTTTCGGTGGCGGACATGCTGTTGGTTTCGGTGGTGGTTTTGGAGGTGGCGGTTATGGCGGTGGCCATACCATTGATAGTGGTGTTGTCAAAATAATTAAAGTTATTGATGGCGGTTCAGTTGGAGGTGGTGGTGGTGGATATGGTGGTGGTGGACATGGTGGTGGTGGATATGGTGGTGGTGGACATGGTGGTGGTGGTGGATATGGTGGTGGTGCATATGGTGGTGGTGGCATAAATGGTGGATGGCAACCAAGCGGTGGATGGGCATAAGATTACTATAGTGTGTATTCAATTTTAGTAATCCCTTAAAAAGCAAGCATTAATGTGATTAATTTATGTACATTTTTTTAATTGTCGAAGTATTCTTAAAAAAATCATTTAAATTGTTGTAAAATTTTTTATTTATTATAAAAAATTGATAATTATTTAAAAAAAGTTTGTATAAAAATAAACAATATTATTATATTATATTAAGCATTTGGTGTTTTACTATTTTGGAATTACATTTTAGTTTAATAATTCTATTTGTCACTACAATACTTCTCTGGCATAGCTGATCTTTATTATCTTTTATACTTAGATAGTTTCTCACACCACACCATATGTTCCTGAAGATTAATATCAAATAATTTATATAAGTAAAAACCTTCATTTTTATTTCTGTTAATTATACGCAGAAATTTAAATTCTTTCCTGTTTAAATTCACATAAAATTATAAAAATGATCAATAAAAAAAATAATGATGTTGGTTAACGTATTATTATTTAAACATAATTTTTTTATGTAGTCTTGAAATTATGATTAAGACTTTAATTATTATAAAATAAAAACCGAATTCCGTTTCGTAATTCAGAAATTATTATTATCCATAAATTCATTGATTAATTTTCATTTTCTCACATTGAACTTTTTCTACTTTAACTCAAATAATAAAGCCTCTGGACATGAATAAATAACCAGTTTGATATCGTCACAAATTAAAAAATTCAGAATGGTGAAATTAGACGGTGCGGTGAAATAATTCATTAAACCAACAAAATGTTAACGATTCTGTCTGTCATTATACAATGACTCTTGCCACAACAAATTTCTCCTATAATAGTAATCCAAAATAAAGAGTAGTATTTATTTTTAGTATAACGAACGATATTATTTGTATAACGAAATTTCAATAATATTTGAAAATTCTACTTATTTGACTAATTAAAGTTCATGGCAAAATTCAAATTAATAATTACCAAATTAAATTCCAAAAATGCACACAAAATTCAACAATGAAATTAAATCATCATGAAAACTTATACATATAATTAAGTGTAATATCACCTTTATTTAGCATTGATATTGGAAATCTATAAATATGTGTCTGGTCACATAAATAAATAATAAACCAGACAAGTTTAAGTAAATTTATGAATTTTTTGTGTTTTGCTTATAATAAAAGTTTTTCAATATAATAATTTTTATTTTTATTTTTTTTAAATTATAAATCAATTGTCAGACAAGTTGTCTACAGGATGATTGCACAATATTTTAAAAATTTAAATTATTTTGGTTAATCAGAAATGATTTTCATGTAAGATTGTTCAATAAAATAAAAAATTTCCTTTTTCAATGTTATCAGTTCTATTCAATGTCGTGGTTAAAATAATTTTTAGTTAAAATTTTGATAATTATTAAAATTTCTAATTTCATTTTTTTTTTAATTATAAAAAAAATTTATACTTTACCAAATCTAATGGACAATGATAGTTTTTGTATATTTTATTTAATAACTGAAACAAGTGAAAGTATTTTGTTATTTTAAAATTCTTTAAATTTTTTACCACCTGGCGAAGATTTATTAAATTTCTTTAGTGATTACAATTAAATTTATTTGTGTCGGCGGGTAAAAAAAATTATTATATAACTTTTTTTTTGTATTTCTGTCTATATAGTAAAAATATTATTAAAATTAACAATTGATACCAGAAAATGATTACGTGATTTGATTTTTTCTTTACAAAGCAAAAAAAATGTAGGCTAATTAAAACTACAACAAAATATTTCTATATGTTTTTTTGATTATTATCACAAATAATTCAAATAATATCACGATAATTTTTCATTCATTACTTTTATGTTTAAGATATTATAAATTATTGAAGCCAACAGGCAAAAGATAAAATTTTATAACATATAATTTAAAAGATTTATAAATTTTCGTATAGCTTTTATTATACATTTAAATGGAAGGTTGAATTAAAATAAGTTTTTAAAATTTAAACATACAAAAATTAATTTTAAATCATTATATGAATTCATTTATTTAGTAAAATATATAGAAAATGTTGTTTGGTAAAAATTTATCATCATTTTAATAATAATATTACAATCTATATGAAAAATATATTTTTTTTGCAAAAATTTTTGTACACAAACTTGTTTCTTTTTAGGTCTATAAATTATCAATTTTTAATCTATTTTATAATGTAACTAGGCAAATCAAAAATTTATAATACTATACATACACATAAAATACAAGCTTCAAGGCTAAACTTGCAAAAAATTTTTTTTGAAATTTTTATATCCGCTTTTTCATAAAATATTTAACTATAAAAATGTTTGCTCAAATGTTTGTTTGTATACCTTATAATTAAAAATTTATAATTTCCGACTTTGTATAAAAATATCAAGTCGATTAAAACTTGATATTAGTCATGCGATAGTAAAAGTTTACCTATAAATGGGGAATTACCTTTTCGAGGGCAAAAATTGTTGAATTTATAATGTAAACAAAACATAAATCGTTTTTATTTGACAAACTTATTTGAATATTTGAAAAATTTTGAATAATTTTAAATAAATTAATTTAAAAAAAAATTAATCACTTGTTATTAAAGATTCTAATGGAAGTAAACATAAGCTTTTCAGTTTTAGTGGGAAAAATGTGTCGATAATTGATTTTTAATTTATTCGATGAACTTTAAGTATAATTTATTTTAATTGTGTTATAGCTTAAATTGTGTAATTTAAAAAAAAAATAATAACAATAATTTTAACTACAAAATTATGACTTTAACCAACTAAACGCTTGTGTAAATGATGAAGAACGTGCAAAAATTATTTGAAAATAAAATCAAATTAAAAATTTATATCTAAATTTTTTTTACTCATAAATTTTTTTAATCAAAAAATCTTAATTCGTAATAAATTTTAAGATGAAAAGCCAAAAAAATAAACAATTTTAAAACTTTCACTGTTGTCACGCCTAAAGTTAAATTTATTAAGATTTACTTTTGATGACTTAAAATTTTTCATTAAAATATTTAGTTTAACAATAACAATTATGAAAAAAAAAATTGTTAGTTATGTAAATTTAATTTGTATAATTACATTATGTATACAAACATAATAATATAAATAAATTAAAAATTAAAATTAATTTCTTTAGGTTATTAGGCATTTTTGTGAAGTCATTAATAAAATTGAAATTAATTAATTTGTTGTAATTAACTGTGTTTGTTTTTTTCCATAAAAATATCCAAAAAAAAGAAACAATTTAACAATTTTTCAGTATTTAATGTCTAAATAAAATAATTTTTAAAATCATCACTAAAAAATTTATTTAAATTTGATCTGTTAAATATTTAAAATTGATTAATTATGAATGATTTTATTTTCATTGAAATGACGATCATTTAGATTTAGACTAAATAGAAATTGTGAATCTCTAGGTGGTGTTATTTGATCAGATCATTCAATTTATGATAATTTACCCTAGAATTTATGAAAATAAATGAAATTACTATGCAAAACTAATTCCTATAGAAACTAAAAAATCTCTCATAATCAATTTCGAAATAATTATTGGAATTAAAATTTTATTCGAAATATTCGTAAAACATTGATTATTTTTTAATCTCTTCGATGAATATTATATTTATATTCTATTTTTACCTGGTTCACCTTGAAATTTTATACAACATTTGCGAAATTTCATAATTAATTTATGCTCTTATCTCGCATTTTTTGCTAAAAAAAACATTTTTTCAAATAAAAGTTTTGGTTTGTTATGCAAATTAATCAAATAAATTCTTTGAAAAAAAAAATCTCGGAATGGTCAAAGTATTTTAAATTTTAAATTATTTCTATGATTTATTTAAATTGATTTCATTATAGCTAATTTTATAAATTGTAACTATTCTTTTGATGAAAAGTCATTGATTTTTATTATGTTTCATTCAAGGGAGATTGAGTTCATTTAATTTTCAACTGTTCAACGAATTTACTCTGCCCAGCGTTAATTTTCCATCAATAAATTTTAATGATTTATTACATAAGTTAATTTTGATTTCTATTTTATAATAAAATTTTATTTCATTTAATTATTTTTACTAAATTCGATCAATTTTTAAACAAACTTTATTTTGCTATTAAATTTCTAAATAAAAAAAAAACTATCATTAATTATGTATTTATTGTATTGCAGGTAAGTAACTACATATAATATTAATTACAATTTATATAATTATTATTTTTTTTGTTATTGTATGAATATCATAAAATTATGCATTACATATAATTTTTTTTCCAATATTAAATAAATTTTCCCATTGGCGTGAGAAAAATACATTAAAAAAATAATAACAAATTGAACAGAAAATTAGAAATAAGATATAAACAGTAGTTAACTGCCACCGGCAAATGTCACAGCAGGTATATAATAAAATTTTGAAAACTTTTAGTTTGCGTGTTTCTGCTGGTGTAAAAGTGTTAAGAGTTAAGCACTCGGTAAAATTTAGTTAATTTATTGGTAAGTAAACCAATTCATAAAAAAATCATTTCATATACAATACATAATCATAAAAATTTAATCAAAATGTTTGTTGGCATATTACAAGATTCGTATCCAATATAGTTACCTTTTAATTTTGAATGTTTCAGATATTTGTCAATAGATGGAATGCAGAATAATTTAATATGCCCGAAAAACATCCAAGTTTCAGAAAATAAATTTAAAGTTTTTCAAAAAGCTTTAACATTTTTTTTCTACAATTTGTTAATTGTTGATGTATGTGAAAAAATTAACAAATCTTATTGTATTATAATTACAAAGATTTTTATTTACTAAAACATATCACTATATAAACATATTAAATTAACTACCATCCACTATGAGATGATGAATGACTTCCGGCCGAAGCTGATGCTTGGGCAGAAGCACCTGCATTAGAATAACTGCCTCCATTTTCAAAACCATTTCCCCCACCATTATTACCGACAAAGTTACTAGTTGGACCGGAACAGCAAGCACCTGATCCACTTCCTTGATGATTATTAGATGGTAATCCACCACCTCCACCGCCATTTCCACCACTAGACCACCCATTACTGCCAGCAGAACTTGAGGAATAAGAATTGCTTGAAGAAAATGATGATGATCCGCTATTACTATTGCCATAATCACCACCTGAATGAATTGGTATATTTTGAACAGGTTTACCAATAAATCCAGCTCCAGAATTTCCATGTCCGCCAGTATTGAAACCTCCACCACCATGTGCATTAAAACCTCTATCTACACCACCACTTGGTACAATAACTTTAACAACTTTGACAACAGATTCACCTCCACCAGTTCCACTGAAACCCCCATTGCCACCATATTGACCTCTAAAGCCACTCTGTCCATTATTATTCCCTCCGCCACTGCCACCATGAGACCAACCACTATTTCCTCCTCCACTATTTTCGCCAGTCCATCCTGTTTTTACACCGCCTCCAACAAATGATGAACTACCACCACCACTTGACCAACCTCCACCGCCACTTCCAATACTGCCGTCTCCACTTGACCAACCTCCACCGCCACTTCTAATACTGCCGTCTCCACTTGACCAACCTCCACCATAACCACCTCCGCCACCATATCCACCACCGCCCCCACCATAACCACCACCGCCCCCACCGTAACCACCATAACCGCTTCCGTGACCGCCACCACCATAACCACCACCTCCTACAGCTCCATGGCCACCTCCACCACTTATTCCACCACCAATACTAAATGATTTATGTATTCCTAATGACAAACCGGTACCCAAAATACCACCACCACCACCATTACCCAAAAGTCCACCTCCTCCGCCACCACCATATTTCAATAATTTATGATGTGTTGCTGTACTGAATGCACTCAGCCCAAGGAGGACAATCAAAATTTCCTAATTAAAAGAAAACTTTAATTAAAAACATATTCGCACTCTATTGTATTATATGTACTATAACTATACTTAATAAAAATCCTATAACTAAACTCACCGAATTAAACGATTTCATGCTTTCAATTTGAATAAACTTTTAATACTGTTAAATATTTAATAATCTTCAAGTATTTTTATACTTTTCGATATTAAAATAAAAAAAAACTAATTTGCAAATTTACAAATAATTCTCATCATTTTATAGAACACGATTTAAATTGCATTTGAAATTAAATTTAATATTATAAAAACAAATAAATTTATTTGTTGAATAATTAATTATAGTTTATAATATTTCTTGTCTTGAATTAAGAAATAAATAATGTTGAATTGTAACCTGGTTATCAGGCAATATTAATAATTGAATTATATTTTGGAATTTCCAGTTTTCAGGTATTTCCTCTGGAACAATAAATTACCTCATCGTTTAATATTTAATTAAAAACAATTGAAATTATACTTACATCATATTTAAAAGAACAGAGGTGTAATTTTGGCTAGACGAATTATGTTGACTAGAAGGATTAATCGAAAGGATACCTTGCAATATCTTGACTAGACGAAAGGATATTTATTGATATAATTATTAGTCTGTTACTTGGAAAACTATAAAAAAATAATTAGAAATGGAACAGATACAGTCTAATATGTACCACCCTGCTTTGAATCTGACTCTGTGGAATTTTTGTAAAAGTTCAACTCAAAAAATAATTATTTGATGATTTCGCGTAATGAATTTTAATACTATTTTATTATAGAAAATATTGAAACTATAAAATGTTTTTTTGGTTACTCCCAAACATACTAATTAGTGAAAAATTATAGATTTTATAAAATGAGTAATTATTTTGTGACAATTTTTTCATAAAATTAAAAAGTTTTAATTGAATCAACTAATTCTAAAATTTATAAATAGATTTTAATTATTATACAAAATAAAAAATTATAAATTTAATATGAAATTTTGTTGTATAATACGTCATTAATTTAGTTCCGGTTTAACGTTAGTTTTTCATTTCATGTTAAATATTTAAATTCGAATTGATAATGAGGTAAAAATGTTACAAGTTCATTAAATTATTATTTCTTTATAATACAAATTATATACTTTGAATTATTGAATGAATAGTTGAAATAGAAAACGAAACTCTTTCGTTAAAAAGCAATTTTAGAACTTGTAATAGAAATATGGAAATTGTATTTAAAATATTCATTTTTACTAAATTTGATAAATAATTCACAAAAAGGATATAATAAACCAAATTATATGAATTATATTTTGACGCCTTTTCTTTGTATTCAAAAAATTTTAATAGCCGAAAATAAAATTTTATAATTCTATATAGGAAATAAAAAATATTATCAGAGAATTTCTCTGTTCAAAATTTTGGCAATAATTAATCTTTATGTCCTTTTAT
Source organism: Empis stercorea (assembly GCA_949752835.1). Classification (NCBI taxonomy): domain Eukaryota; kingdom Metazoa; phylum Arthropoda; class Insecta; order Diptera; family Empididae; genus Empis; species Empis stercorea. The sequence continues at coordinate 46,665,263 of OX457087.1, read as the reverse complement.
TGCAGTATTCTAGACACTGTCCAAGCCAGGATACTCCATAAATAATCATTTTCATTTAACATTTTTCAATCTTTATGAATGAATTACTAAAATAAAACAAATATTAATTAAGTTAAATCTAAAAATTTTGGTATGCAAATAATTGTAGTACCTTTTCACAATTATATTTATATTTATGTTAGGTTTTTAAGTTTTTAATCACAGACTTTGCCAGACATATTAAATTTGTATTTGAAATATTCAAAAGCTTTGAAAAAGGATATTTTATTAAAGTTATTCGAGAAATTTAATTTTTTTTATATTAAATTTTTTGTAATTATAAATATGTACAACTATTCTTCAATTAAATATAATTAGGAAATTGATTGAATTTAATAATTTGAAGGAAAAAATTTTTTTAAGATTTTTTAAAAAATTCTAATAATAAATAAGATTCAAATTCAACATAATTAATTCCCGTAAAAAATCAAATGTACATAAAATGAAATTACATATTTGTTTACTAAGCCCTCTTAACATTATTATATAAAAATTAATTTAATTTTCGCTTTATTTCATTGTGTGTTCTAAGATTTTAATTATTATAATATGTATAAGGATATAAAATACACGACTGGAATAAATAATTAAAGAAAAACTGAAATTTCCCTAGAGAATTCACAATTCGTGTCAACACTGTTCTTCCAGAATTTTTTATGCTCAAATATATTTTAACTGGGTGAAGAAATTTTTCATTATACCTACTACCATATTTTCTTTAAATTTGTTCAAAGGTTGATAACATTTACATATTTTATGTTTTCCCAATTTTCTAGACCAGGAAAACACAAAAGTGCTGCAGCAATCAAAAAAATATCAAATTCCAAAAAATAAAACCCATTGATTTGTTTGTTAGGATGAGTAATAATAATTTGAGCTGAATTTACATAAAAATATTTGGCATAATTTCATAAAGTTATCAGGTGTTTTGGTTATTAAAATTTAATTTTTTTATATTACATTTTTTTTGTATGTGCAATAATTCAATTTTAAATATAGAAATCAACATAATTTTATTTAAAAACATGCCAAAAATTTCATCACTTAATATTTTTTTAGGACTTTATTCACAATTTTATATCTAAGAATATCCTGCCTTTTCAATGTATTTTTGAGTTATTTTTATATTATATTGAAAATCTCTAAAAAAAAAATAAAGAAAATGAAAAGATAAAGTATATTTGGCAAAATAATAAAGTGATCCAGAAATAAAAAAAATAAAATTATTTTGGTTGACAATTTTTCGTTGGCTAACCAATACAAAGTAAAGGCGTGAAAGGATATCAATGATAAATGATTATATTGTTATTTATTGCCAAAGAGTGCATTGCCTTTTATTATAAAATTTAATATTATAGTAAATTTTTCAAAGTTCTTATATTGTCTCAATATGTTTTAAACCAAATGAAAATGTAAACCACAGTATGGAAATTTAATGGGACATTTATATTTGTTAATGTCAATACATAATATTTTTTTTGTTAAATTCGATTTGTCAGACTAAGACCTCTCCCTAATTCAGGAGTACGCCGTATGGCGTATAGTATATACGTAGATACGCTCATACGCCAGCGTCTCCCGAAATAAAACGCCACATTTTATATACATTAAATTTTTTTTGATCGATGTTTCTTTTTGTTAAATTTCAAAAATCCTTTAAAAATTTAAAAATTTACTAAATAAGCTTTATTATCTATATTGAATATTTGATCCTGTTATACTACATTCTATATTGTAATTTGTTTGTTTATAAATGACATTTAATTGTTGTTACCAAACATTATTAAATTTTAATTAAATGACTTTACAAAAGTTTTTACATATGAAAATGAATAGAAATAAACACAATGCTGGCTGCCAACGCCAGAGCCAGAGGGAAAAAAGACACCGCCGTTTCATGGCCGAAAATTTATATGGCACGACTTAAGAATATGATTTTTCATGGCCGAAAATTTATATGGCACGACTTAAATTTTCGGCCGTTTCATGGCCGAAAATTTATATGGCACGACTTAAGAATATGGGGCAATTTATTGTTAAATGTATATACGACGTCAGCATTGTGTTTGCCTTTAGGTTTTATGCTGAAGAAAAAAAAGCTACAGTACAGCCACCGCTCACATTCTGCGTCCCGCCTTATACAAATGTTTTTTTTTAATATATCAACAGTTTTTTAATTGTGGTAACTTCAAGATTATTTCTCAAGTTATCTTAACTTTGTCTACAGATTAAAACTCAATGTTTCTTTATAATTATATTTTCGGTTACTGAGATGATGTCTAAAATTTATATAATATAAAAACTTTCTATTTTATTTTTAATATTTCTTTATTTTGTTTGAAATTATGAAAACTTTTAATAAACTTTAATGACTATTGAATAAAATTATTTTATGGTAAATTTATTAAGAAAATTTAAGTAAAGTTCATTTTAATATCGATCCTAGATTTTAAATATAAATTAAATAGGAGTCATCTTTAATGTAATTTTGTCCTAAATTACTATTAGAAATTATAGTTAATTAAGAGCATTTAAATATTTAATTAATACCACAATTATAAGTATAATAAACTATGATATTAATTGCAGCAATTATTTATAATTTTTTTAAATATTATTTAGTAGCTTTTACAATTTTCAATTACAAATATGATGATGATTCTGAGTGATGATTAGTGACCTGTAATTTTCTTTTTGTTTACAAGGCAAAAATGAATTTTGTTATATATTTCCTGATAGTTAATTAATTTCGTCATTAAAAATTGATTAAATGTAATTAGATTTACTCTAATTAGTTAATATTTTACAACTAAAAAATTGTTAAACATAAAAAAAACAGTAAAATTTTTATTAATAAACAATTAATTTTCAAATAACATAAACTAATGAGGAAAGTTCATAACTATTCCCAAACGCATATTAAAATATATTATTGATTATTCTCTTTAATATGATAAAAGAGAAATATATTAAAATATTTGAGTCCTGCTAAAAGGACTTCTATAAGAGATTTATAAATAAAGTTTAAAATGTCCGAAATCTCTTAAAAAAAAGAGATACATATTCAAATATACCAAAATTCGTTTCTGTAAAAATATTTTAAAATCCTTAAAAAAATTATACAGAATATTTTGTTATATCTCAATTCTGGTTAAGTTTTAAATGTTAAATAAATATAATTGTTAAATTTTAATTCTATAAATGTTCGTCCTCTTTAATGTTTAAATTTATACTAAATTGGTCTGCCAATGATAACACATCTGTTCTATTATTTTTCATATTCTTAAGTCGTTATACCACACAATTTTATTTATAATAAAATTGTTTTAATGCCAATATAAATTGTGGTTTTGACATTTATTTTTCTTATAAACAAATATCCGTAAAAATTCGTTAAAGGACATTCGTTAACCAATAAAAATATTTTCTTCACAACAAAAAAATATACTGAATATTGTTTATTTTTGTAAAGTTATTTATTATTATCCTTTTTCAATTACATTCAATTTTTTCTACTATATTTACTTAAATACTTTTCTACGATAGAAATATTGAATATGTTGATAGGTAAACAAAAAGATATATGATAGATATATGATGTCGTAAAAATGTAATGAGTTTTTTAAAAGTATTAAAAATGATTTATAAATAAATTTTTGTCATAAAAAGAAATGAAATTTAATCTTTCATATTATTTTTTTTTTTAATTTTCCAAAATATTAATACAATTTCCAATTTAAATTTTTATGTTTATAGGATTGGCATGGACCGTCATAAATTGAATTGGGAACTTAATGCATTTAATAATAATTATTTGGTATAATCATTTTAAATTTAGATTTGACAATATGACTGGACAAATTTCACAGTTTACGTGTCATTTAAGTATAAAAGTGGATTACTTAAAATTTTTCAGAAATTATTTATGGAAAAAAACATATAATTTTACTATAAATGTGTCATATAAAATGTCAAAAAATAATACAACATGAATTTCATAATGTTATATGAACTTATTCAATATCTAAGAAAATATAATGCAAGCTTAGTAATCCTTTATCATGTTTCTGCATTAAATTTGCTCTAGGTGCTTACTTATATCATGTGGTTAAGTTATCAAAACAAATGAAAAGAGTATACAGTAAAATGTCTAATTTAATCCATTTCATTCTGGGATGCATAAAGAAAACAAATATTTTTATATGGTATAATAAATTTCTTTCAGGTAAAAAACTGAATAAAATAGATAATTGCAAAAAAAAAAAACGATTTTTGTTGGACAGACATTTTGAATTAAATTTAAAGAAAATAGAAAATAATTGTCATAAAATTTGAAAAATTGTTTGAAAGGTTCAAATTTAAAGTTCTAAATTTCTATTTTCATTATCTACATTCTATACAAGATACTTTATTTATATCTTGAAAATGTAGCGTTTTAGTCCTCTCAGAAAATTATTCTAAACTTTCAGCCATTTAGATAATTAATATTTTTAAATTGTTTTCCATAAATTCGATCTATTTTATATTTAAATCAATTGAACCAAATCATTTTTTGATTCTAATTCTTAGCATTTTTTTTTATTAGCAACTTCCAACTATACTTAAATTTAAAAATTTTGTATATTGAGTCCTTTTCTTTTGATTTAAAATTCACTTATTTTTAATTAATTATAAACTTTTTCATTAGGATATTTTTGAATTTTTAATTTCAAATACTCGTATAAATAATAATAATATTTAATACAAGGAACTCTAATTAAATATTTTTATTGAAGAAAAAGTATTAAAATATTCTTAAAAATAATTAAAACTTGCACGTGTTCAGGCTTATTAGTTTTGTTTAAGGATCAAATTAGCATTTCATTTTTAACTTAAATTTTTATATAAAATTTGAACTTTATATTAATTAGAATTTAAGCTTTAATTACTTGGCATTAATTTTTTAACAACTCTAAATGAATTTTTTACTCTTTAAAATAATCCGACTCACGACTGACATACTAAATCATAAATACAGAAATCTGATATAATCTTACAATAATACTTATTTATCTATCTCAAAATTTGTGAAAACAAAATAAAAGAATTTTTAATTGAAATTTAATAACTTTGTGTTAACAAAAATATAATTAATTATTTAAATCAATATTTCATAATGTAAAACATATTTTTGCATACATCATAAATTTATCTAAAATCCTTCAAACATTTTAAGATATGAGGTATTTAAGTAGTTCTCTGTAATTGAAGGGAAATGTCAATAAAGTAGAAATTATTATTTTTAAATTTAACTTTATTTTTATATTAGACATATAATTATGTTAATTGTAAACGATAAAATTATTAAAATTAATCTTCAATTTTCAGTTTATTTATTGGTTTTGGTTTTATTAAAAACAATTTTGTTAAAGTTGATGTAAAATTTGGCATTTGTTTTGTCATATTTATTTCTTCATTATCATTCAAATCATCTGTTTCATATTCATAGGCAACTTTTTGATTAACTAATGTTAATAAATTATATAAATCAATACCATCAGGTAATATTTCTAAAAATTCATTTAATAATTCTGATAAACTTTGTACAAACCATGTACCAAATATTGGATGACGACATGCACTTTTACCTATGTATATATATATAGTAAATAAGTTTTTTAATTTTAAATTAAAAATATATAATTAAAATTCAAAACCTTCATATGATGAATACATAATAAGTATATCAGCTGAATTTGGTATTATATATGTTTTTGTAGTATCTTTTCCACCATATTTTGTTATTATTTCTGATACAGTATCTTTATACTGAATTGATTTTTCTAAACCAGATCCGCGACAAGCCTAAAATACATTCGATATATTAATTAATTAATTTAAAAATAAATGTTTTACATATAAAAATAATTTTATACTTGAATAAAAAATAATTTCGGTTTATTAATTAATGTTTTACAATTATCACCAAAAAATGGTGTCCATAACTTTTCAGTTGGATAATATTTATCATGTGCACTTAATTCACCATTTTTACCATGAGTCATGACCACAACAACTAAACAATCATTATCACTATGATTCTCTTTGCTCACTTGAAATTTTTAAATGTTAAAATTTAATTTATAGAATTTGATAAAATAAAATTTTTATATAAATTTATTTATACCTTTTTTAATAATTTCATCAATTTCATCTGCTATTTTATCTGGATATATTCGAACTTGAAAACCATAATTTTCAAGTGATTTTTCAATACATTTGGCATCATATTCAGTACCAGAACGTTTAGCATTTTCATTGCCTAAAAAATTTTCATGATTGAAAATCAATGCAATTCCAATATTTTTATTATCCGTTTTATAATAGATATCCTTAGTTGGAATTGATTTACTAGCAAAACGATATCGAGGTGCTACAGTTTTTTTAATAATAAAATTATCATTATCCAATTGTACATCAGATTCATTTGATTTATTTGAAATAAATAAATCCATGAATTTTGTAGCATTCTCCTTTTCGGCCATTATTTTCTGAGTAATTAATTAATACTACATATTGCGAATTTTGTAATAATTTTTTGTTGATTAATTTATGTATACCTCGAAAAAATAGCGATTGGTGGCGAATTAATAATTGCGATAGTAAATGGTATAAGTAAAAGTAAAAGATAAGTCGTTATCTAATCTTATCGATTATTTATGTTAAATCATAAAGTTAAAAAGAATTTTAATGCCCGAGATAAGTTTAAATTGAAATTAAAGAGTGTATAGCTTAGTTATAATACATATTTAAAAATAATATTTATACTCATGTCAATAATAATCAAATTTTATTATTTTTATAAATAGAAAATATGTAACTTAGTAAATTGCGAAAAATAATTAATTTAATTTAAAATTGTTATAGTATAATTTAAAGTTTTTTGTATAAAAATTCAACTAATATAAAATAACTTTAATGATATACAAAAAAAAACATTAAATTTCTTATATTCATTATTGAACGTAACATAAAATTTAAATTTAAAATGAAAAATATTTGAACAACCTTTAGAAAACACAACATAGAAAAATGATTAATCGAAAAAATGTCTACAATATATTTAGTATAAATAAGAAAACTAATCGAAATATCGTATTCAAACCCCAATTAAATTAGGGGAATTCAATTCATTATTGATCGGTTATAATTTAAAAGATTTTTTTTCTTGTAGTTCCATCAACTTAAATCTTCTTCATAGTGACTACAATTTATATTCCCATTATTAGATTAACAAAATTAATTTAAATTACATCTTCTATTTAAATATTTAAACTCTTTAAAAAGTTATAACAAAAATTGTGACAAATACAAAACAAAATATTAAATATATTTGTGATTAGAATACGCAAATATTTCCCTAAAACAATAACAATATGTCATACGTAAATGCGGATAAAAAGAAAAATAATAAGTATATGTAAAAATTTATGATTATAAACCAAGGAATAAACAAATTTCTCTTAAAATAAATATTTACTGTACTATATTAGGTAATCTTTTATCATAATATGTGACAGTAATTTGTAATCATTTCAAGATTTATTCCATCTCATATAACACAAAATTTATATTCTGAACGTAAATTTTGTTATCCTAAATGTACCTACTTTTTTAAGGATACGAAAACCAGAAAAATTCAGACAAATTTTTTAATACAAAAATCAATTTGAGCTTTTAAAAAATTAAATTATTTACAAAATTTTCAGTTTTATTTTTATGAAAAACTTTGAAATTAATTAATTTTTTTTTTATAATATCCAAAATGACCCATTTTAAAATATTCCCTAAAGATAAATTAGCATTCGTTTTACTTTGAAAGAATTTCATTTAGAAAAATTACGAAACAAATCGAAAAATTAAATACAATTCCCAGTTGAATTTGTAAAAAATATTTTGTATGTGGTTGGAATTTTGCGGTAGAAAAATAAATTTAAAAAATAATTTCTTGGTCTTATAAGAAATGGTAATCAACTGAAGTGAAATAGTAATAAATTTACTTATAGATTAGATACGAAATATATGTTACAAAACTTTCTTATCAGACATTTTTTTTTTGGAAAAGCTTTAAAGGTTTCAAACTTGTATTAACACTTTTTTCCAAACTTTTGTATTATTTTCTACAATTTTTTCACTCTAATATAATTTTATATTCATACATTTATGTCAAATTCTAAACATTTATTTATGCAAGAAGAAAAACATTACTACATATTATTAATTCTATATAATTCTTGTATTTGGTCGAATATGATTGTCAATGATTATTCAGTGTCCTGGATTTTATTATTTTAACATAGTCACATCAAATAATAAATTTTAAAAAGAAAAACAAAGAATAATGTAAAGGACATGTGAGTTCCTTTTATGCATAAAACCAAATACTTTAACCCATATTTAAATCAACATAATAATTTTTCCTTTACTATAGCCATAAGAAATGAAATTGTACAAAAAAAAAATAATTTGTAACCATAACTAAGAATAAATATTACCAATTCATAGATTTTGTCTAGAATTTTTGGCACCAATTTATATGTATTTTATGTAAAAAACGTAAACTTGTAAGTATATTCAAAAAAGTATTGTCCACGAATACATTTTGTAGTTCAATGAGAATTTTGATAAAAAGTCAGTAGAAATTATGATTTTTATTTTCTATGAAATTTTTGACTGAATGAAATTTTTGTTTTGGTATAGTAACAAGGGTTCAGGCATTGGTAGAAAATAAATATATTGCAAATTATGGTGTAAATATATTTATCTATATACTTTGTACAATTTAAATTCATCATGAGAAAAATTGAAAAATATTTAATTAATTTTTTATTGAAATATACTTTTAAACAATTTTTAGTATTTTATCCTGAATTTAATCAAAATAATTGTACAATATAAGTGGAAGTTGTTAAGAAATTATTGTTTACCAGACAAGGATATTTTGTTAAAATTAACAATATCCAATTATAATCGATACAAATATATTTATAATATTTTTTAACATAATTTGAAATCAGTTTTTTTTAGTCAAATAAAGTTTTACATTGGAATTGTTATTAAAAAATTATGTAAAACTTTTCTTTTCTTCGATGTTCCTGAAACACTAATGAGCTTTTTGTGCTAAAAAAGAAAAGAAAAGGAAAACACAAACTTAATTAAAAATATATTGAATGAATTGCACTTTTGGTTTATTTACACTGGAAACTATTTAAAAGTTTTGTTGTTGTTTTTTTTTTGCTCTGAAAAAAGTAAATTACATTTTGTAATACAGAATGCATAAGATTTTGTAATAATAATTTTTGTTTTGTTTTTAATTATTCATTATATATGAAAAGTAAAAGTTTATTAAAAGGATTTCTTTTTGTTAAATTTTATGCTATTCTGAATCCTTCTCAAATAAAGCATGAAGCATAATAAAAGTTTCGTATGGATAAATTCTTTTGCAATGGTCTTAACACAATAATAAAGCAGGAAATTTTATTTATTGAAATTCCTATATGGTATTGTTCAGAAAGAACTATGTATATATGTATAATACCAATTCCCAAAACTCAAATTATCGCCAAGCTAAAAAGAATTTGTCTTACTTGAAAAAGAATATAAAATAATTGATAGTTTTTGTGTAAAAGTTGTAAGAATTATGAACAATCTTTGAAAATTTTGTTAAAAAAATCTAAAAAAAATCAATAATATAAAAAAGGAAAATATATAAAAGTTTATTTGTCAAATCAAATCATTTAAATTCCATTTTAAAACAATTTTAATTTACACCAAAAATGTTTCACTCCTGTCAGTGATATAAAACCCTTGTCAATTTCGTTTTCAAATCATTTCAAATTGTATTAAATTCTTTGAAATATTTTAATTTCAGAAGAATTTTGTTCATTTTGTTTATATTTTAAATCTTTATTGAAGTTCAATAAGATAAAAAATAATATTTTTATCAATTTTTCGATGTTATTATATGGTATAGCATTACTATGAGTAAATATTTGGATAAAAATTTGAAATTATATGTAATAAAATTATAAAAACTAATTTAATTCCTGCTTGTGACAGTTTTCCTTTAAGTTAAAAACAAAACACTTTTCTAATAACAATTAAAAACATTTAATTTTTCATAATAAATCCAAAAAATAAAATAAAGTTTTATGAAATTCCAACTAAACATATTGTTGGTTGGTAGTCATCGCCCTCGTCGTCGTCGTCATCGTTGTCGACACATATGTTTGTTTAAAACGTTACACACAAAATATAGAAAATTTTATTTTTGGTAATCATTACTTGTAAGCTTTAATAGCATAAATTTAATAATATATATTTTCTTTCAATAATTTTTCAATAGACAAAGTTTTACTTAACATTGAAATATTTCGGATTTTGCGGAAAATTGATTTTTTTGTTGCGGTCAACAAGATCACGTATTGGTTTAAAAAATTTCAATGTAATCGATTTACAATTGATTTATATTTTTCGACTCTTTCTATACTTGTAATTGAATGAAATTATTTATAAATGATATTATTATTTCTTAGTGATTTTATTATATATGTACATATATTTTTTTATTGGTAAATGACACAATTTCAAATTTAATTAAATACAAAATTTTCTTTTTATAAAGAAATTATATTTAATCAATGTTTTAAGTTATTTTGGCTCTAAATTGTATTGAATCGAAAATTTTTTTCTTATAGTCACATAAATTTCATAAATTAAATACTAAATTGTATTTACTATTTTCCAAGTTGATTTACTGAAAAGTTTTTCTGTTCAAAATTTTTGGTGCTGATACATCAAAAAAAAGTTTCATTAATAAATCAAAAAATCATAATTTTTGATAAATCATTTTTTTATGAAAGTTTTTCGTTAATTTTCATCATGGAAATATATATGTATATATAAATAATAATAATGTTCTCTAATCATAAAATGACAAAGTTTAATTTTTCTTATTATAACCATAGAAAATCTCGATGAGAAAATATTACAAATTTGTCACTTTCATGCGAAGAAATCATTAATAAGGTGAAAAAAAAAATTTTTTTATAATAAGAATTTATGGAAAGTAATAAATTTATTTTTGGATTGGTTCATTAAAGTGTAATCAAAATATTTTTTTTTACCTTAACAATTTATTTATTTTGATTTAAGTGTTAATAATAATGATAAATTTTATAAATATAATTTTGAAATAAGTTGCATCATCCAATTTTTATGCCTAGAAAATTATAGTATAATTATTTATTGTAAAATTTATATTAAAAATTAAAGTAAATTTATGGTAAAGAGATGATTTATTTTCGTAAGATTAATTATACAATAAATTTTGAAGTTTCGACAAGATATCTAAACTAAATATAATATTTTCGCTGAATTGCAATCTTACATTTATTTATATTTTATTAGTCCCAATAACGATATAAATTCTATGGTTTTGTTATAAATTAAAATTATATTTTATCGTTTTGTCGATATTGAATTGACCTATTAAATCAGAATAATTAACCATTTTGGTATACCAACAATAAATGTAATAATTTCATTTATTTCGGAAATGAAACTAAAATGTTTATTTTAATTTTGTGAAAACAAACATCAATGAAATGTAATGGACAAAAAAATGTTTCTATAATTGAATATCAATAAAAGAATTGTAAAATTTAATGACAATTTCCTGTAAAATATAAAATTATTGTATCTGAAACTTTATTTAATTTATATTATGTTAGATGAATTTAAAAAAAAAAATACTTTTAAAGTTTCTTTAAGCTTGGAAAAATTCTCCACTTTTTTCAATTATTTTGAAAAATATATTTTAATAAACAAAAATATTTGAAAAATTTATAATCAATCAAAATTTTAATCCTGATTCAAAATTTTATATTCTGTGTGAAAAAAGTGTTTAAAAATGTCATTAAAAATTAGCTTACTTACTGAAAGCTTACTATAAAAGATTCTCATATTTATATAATTTTTCTCGTGTCGCTTTTAACTAAATGTAAAAACATAATAAATCATGTTATACAAAAAATATTTTCATAAATTTTTAAGCTTAATGAAAATATAATTAATTAAACATCTGCTAACTATAAATTGGAAAAAAAATTATAAATATTTATTTTGATAAAAAATTAAAATTTTAATACAAAAAAGTTTTTTTTCTTAATTATTAAATCAGGTTCATTTGTTTTTTTTTTCGTAAGTCAGTGGAGTTACATAATATTTATGTACCAAAGATATCAGAAATACTAATTTTCTGAATTAATTAGGAATAATTCAGAAAATTATGCCTGGAAAGATATTTATTTCCAACTAACCAAATTAATATAAATAATATCGTCGGGTCCATGCCAAAACCGCGAATGTGCAATATTACAGTTTCGAGAAAATCGCGTTTTAATTTTTGCCGATTTGTGAAATATAGAAATTTTAACATAAGCGATATAGAAATTTTTTAATATTAAAAAAAACTACGACGAATTGCACATTTGTGGTTTTTGCATATTGTAGATTTTGGAATTTTACAATTTCTGGCATTAAAAACCCAATTTCATAAAAAATGCACATTCGCGGTTTGGCATGGACCCGACGATATGTAATATGAAAAATAAGTAATACTCCTATACTAGTTCCCTAAAATAAAAATTCTAAAGTTAAGATTATAAAATTTTTGCAATTATCTTTAGTTTTAGAATATTTCGTTGTCCTAAAATAAATACATATATGTACATATATGTATGTATGTTAAATTAAAAATGTATATGCTTCAAGGTAAGCGACCTTATTTCTTGACATTTTAGTTAAACAAAAGCAATTTAATTCTACTCTCATTTTTCAAATTCAAACTGTCTCAAAAATTAGTAGTAGAATTTGTAGAAAAAATACTAGACATTTTAACAGAAATTAATATTTAGGTTGACAAATTAGTCATCTAGGTAAAATATAATATTAATTAAAAGAATATATGTATACTTTTATTTATATTTAAATTTTTCAAGTAATTTTGTAAATGATTGTGCAATAAAATTACATTTTTAACTAAACATTTGTTGCAAAATGAAAATTTCTTTTTTACAATCCATTAAGAATTATGAAGAAAAGTGAAAAATTAAAATTATAGCTTTTCTTTTTTTAAATAATTATACAAAATAAAAATATTATTAAACTTATTTTGAGATGTAAACTGTCATATAGTAAACAAAAATTATAGGAAAAGTTTAAACTTAAGAAAGTTTTAAATATTTCTGATTGTTCACAAAAATATATATTCCCATAGTTGGAAATTTGTATTATAAATTACGAAATTTATAAAAGTATATTAAACTTTTTACTAATTAATAGAAAATTATATGCAGTAAAAAAAATCAGTTTAAATGAAAAAAAGATTAAGCTTTCAGTCAAATTTTAAAAATGTAATTTTAGCAGAAATTTAAATTATTATATTTATAATTATTTTAGTACCGTAATAAATATTACGAGCACATAATTTATATACAAATATAATGTATAATTTATATTTTAATATTAAGAAAAATGAAATATAAATTGATAAACTTTATTTGCCAATTTGGTATCCATATAAGTTTCAAATTTATATTAAAAATTTAAATTATCGTGATTTTTTTTATCGATTACCATTAGTAAAAAAATCATTTTAACAATTAAAAATATTCATAATCTTTATTTAATATAATTTAACCAAAAAATAATAATATTGTAAATTTGCCACTAAAATTAAAATTTAAATAAATTCTACATAAAATCAAAGAAAATACATTAAAGAGATTAAATTTTGTACTATTTTCATTTTAAAATGGCTTTGTTTATTTTTCAGCTAAAACTGAAATATTGCGACAATTTATAATTTACCAAAACATGAAAATATTTTAATTCTTAATTTAAACCCTGTCACCCAGTATTTTATATTTAACTACCTTAGAAGACAGATTTTACAATTTTACCATCTGTGGTTCTACAATCTATAAAAGAAATTTTATTTAAATTAAAAGAAAACTAACTTTGAAAATAAGTTTTTGCTTTTCTTTATAAACGTACAATATGATTTATATTTTCATTTTTACTAATTTTTAACCAGAAGTAGCTTTTATATAAATAAAGGATCTGAAATATATATGGAAATATTTATGACATTATCATTTGGGGTTATTTGGACATTTGAAGCAACAAAAAATCGTCTTAGTATTAAAATTACAAATTTTCTTACGTTATGTAATTTAAAATCTGTTCTTAAAATTTTTTTTACAATTATTCTGAATAAGTTTCTTCAATTTTTCATTGATTTCTACTATAGTAGTATAGTAGTATAGTAGCTCCTTTTTCCTCAAAACAACTACAGGAAAAGCGAAAAAAAACGTACGATTAAAAAAGTAATTAAGTTTTGTCTCCTTTATCTTTCAAAATTGCTTTCCGGATGCACAGAAAAAAAAACACAAGATATTTAAATAAAATGTGAAAACTTTTTCGGAAAATTATTGTACATAAATTTCACATAAAAAATTTTTTCACACTTAAATTTCAGATTTTTTTAATAACAGAAAAATTAATCATTTAGAATTTAGTTAAAAAAAAAACTTTTTAAACATATCCTTTCAATATATGTATAAATTTTAAATTTTTGTTTATATATAGAAAATTAGGAAGTCATTAAAATATAATTTTACTTAAGTTACTTAGTTACTTTGATTATCAAAGTGATAAAGTTTATTTTTTGTTTTGTTTTTGTTAAAAAATAAATTTCTTTAAATTACTTATTTAACCGACACGTGCCATTTTTTGTTGTTTTTATGGTTGTATTAGACGTGTTTTTTTTGTTTCCTTCATAAATGCGTTTTGTTGTGGGAATTTCTTTAAAAAAGAAGATTCCTTTTTATAATTCTTTAAAAATATAAAAGCTTTCATATAAAGATTTAGAAATAAAGTCTTTGAGTTTAAATTTAGATTTGGTTTTTGGCTTTGAAAGGATTTATATACTTTTATTTATTGTAATGTGTTCAAAAGCAGCTATACATATAAGAAATAAATTTAAATTTATGTGATATTTTTAGATTAAATAATTTACACCAACAGATTTTTTTTAAATTAGTCAAAAATACAAATTAATTTATTTAGATTTTTGGAAAAAAACGATTTACATATTTTAATTATGTATAAAGCAAAATGTAGAATAATTTGGGTTATTAAAAGATGGTTTTTGATTACTATTCACAGCTGCTCCTACGCAAAGACTATTTTAATTTAAATACTTACCATTACCAATCTTATAAAATTTGTCAATTTGGTTAAATTAAACTAGTCTTAGGGATATAAATTTTCCTATTACACGAAATTTAAAAAATGTCCTTAAGTAATTTTATAAATTTATATAATGCATTTTTATGCAATTATAAACTGCTCCAGAATAACAGAAATTTAATTTAAAAAAAATATATTTTATTTACTTAAATGAATAAAATGTCTTAGAAAATTAAGTTTTATACAAGAGTGCACAGATAGAAAAATTCAAATTAACATTGTTTCTAATTTAATTTGTCATTCAAAGATGAGTGGACTTTTATGATTGTTTGTTACTATGAAATTTATACATTCTTTCTACTGTAGTCTAGTCAGTATATATAAGATTAATTTACCCTTATTTAAAAAAAAAAATATCCACACCAAAGTTAAAACGTTATATAATACAATCACAAAAAAAAGGATAAACACACCCTCAGCAGACTCTCTATTAAATTGTAATTTTCTTTAAAAGGATTTTACTATAAAATAAAAAACAAGTACAAAAATATAAAATTACTAATTTTTATGATGAAAAAAAAACACACAACAACATTTTTAGTTAAAATATAAAATTTTATCTTCCTGTGATGATGATTAAGTTCAAAAAAGTTTCTAATTACATTTTTTTCCCCTTTTTTTTTCCTGGTGCTATGTAGTTAATTATGAATTTGTTGTTTACACTTTATTTTTTCGTTCCCTCAGTTTTTAAAAACCAAAAATAAATTTTATTGTATAACCGACAAAAAAAAAACCAGGATAAATTATATAATGTATACTTAGAAATTTTAATATCAGTTAAATTTTATTATTTGAGCTAAAAAAATTGGGTCAAAATCATAATTATTATTATAATACATTTCAGAGAAAAAAAGATTCTATAAATTTTTTACATTTGTTTACCATCCACTCCACGTGTCAAAATAATTTAAAATATTAATTCAAATTTTTTTTTATAACCAAATCAATTTCTTATTTTAAATGATATAGAAGTAGGGACACCCCAATATTTTGTTATGTATAAGTGCAGCAGTAATTATTATTACATATTTTCACATTTTTTAGCAATTTTAAAAATTCTTCTTTTGCAATTAATTTGATAAAATTATAAAATTTTTAAAAAGACTCCATGCGCGATTTGTTATCATATAATTTAAATTTTGTAAAGTATTTATATATAAAAAATGTAAATTAATATCAAGAAGTTTTTATTTTAATAGTAAATTTTTAAATGGAACTTTTAGATTTTTAATTAAGAAAAATCAAAAGAAAATAATTATTTGTTCATTTCTATTTTGCATATTAAAGTTTACATAACGTACTTAAGGATAGATATATTTTTTTCAAGTGGTTTTTTACATCCTTGAAATGATAAATTTAATTATACAATTTTTATATTTTTAATTAATTTTATATAGAAAGATGTAACTGAAATGGTTTAAGAAATCTGAATAATTTTAAATGATTATTTACCAAGTTTTCATCAAAGATTTTTGAGAGGTTTTCCTATTACATAAATCCCATGCTTCATGAATTATTATTTTCTGTAATAGCTTCTTGTTATTAATTGAGAATATGCCATATTTTTATAATACACTTATAATATGTTATCATTAACTATGATGGGTATATATGGTATGGTTGGTTGGGTTATAAATTTACTTTAAGAGAAAATTCTTATTCCGTACGGATTTCAATTCAATTATTCAATATAAATTTTTATAAATAATATATCACACTTTTTATTTTATTAATTTCTCATTACTCTTAATTTGTAAGAGAAAATTTTAGGAAATTTCAATTTTAAATACATTATGCAAAATCTGTTAAAATTATAATAAAGTCTATTTGTTTTTATAAACTATAAATTTGAAAGAAAATAGAAATATTGTTGACAACTACAAAAATACTTATTAAAAATTATAAATTACGATCCTTTAAAGGACATATAGGCTTATCCACTTGATTTCAATATTCATATCCCAATCAAAATGAAGTTCTTAATAATAAACATATTTTACTTTTACGTTGTATAAATACTTAGAAACAATCTTTACGACTATATGTAAAAAAAAAAGATTTAAACAAAAATCTCCACAACAAAATAAATTATTTATTTTTATGATTTAAAAGGGAATATGATACTAACCTTTACACACTTCCTGTTCATATTATTTTTCTCAAATACAAAAAAAATAAGATTATCATTTCCTGTTTCCTAGTTAACTATAGACTTAATAAAAAAGCATGTTTTGTTTTTTTTATTTATATTTTAACCCAAAGGCTTTTTAAAATATTCCAAAATGAAATTTCCCAAAGAAAACGAATGAATAATCAATAAACCATCTTAAGGAAATCTAAGTATTTTCCTACATAAAGGACAAAACCAAATTTCTATTTTTAAAATTTCTGTGGTTTTGAAATTAAAATAGAAGAATCATTGATTTATTCTTTAGGGATAAAATTTATGATTATAAAATTATTTTTATATTTTTTGTATAGTAACTAAAAAATAAAGGATATTTTTAGGTTATTTTATGGGAACTATTTTTTTGAAAAGATTCTTTATTTTTTATTTAAAATAATGTAATCAAATCAATTTGCAAAAAATATATTTTCTAATACAATTTCCAAAAAAAAAAAATCTTATAATGTAAAGAAAAAAGGATATCATCGTTTATAAATATTGAACTGAATACAATATTTTTTTTTTTTTGGTGCAGAGCTAATAAAAATAATAAAAATTTTGCAGATGTCAGGAATTTGGAAATAATGACATATACGAGTATACATATTTAAGAAAATATTTATTTTCCATTTTCCATACACTATAAAATATAATATACATGAACAAGAAAAAACCAATTTTAAAGTAGCCAAGTTTTCAATTTAATATTTTTTTGTAAAAAAAAACAAATTTTATATCCTATACAACGTTTACAGCGAAAATTTAATATATAGAATTGTAGATGGGAAAAAGTATTTTTAGAATTTTTTTTTATCTTACAAAAAGTATTGATTGCAATGAATATCTTTGCTAATATAATGTAATGTCTAAACGTTTTTTTTTCTTATTTTATTTTAGAGACAGGAAAAAGGATATAAGAAAAACTAATGCAACAAAAAAAAAACATTAAAAAAAATATATTAAAAAATAAATTATGTAAAGATTATTTATAATATTAAGACGGTGACGTTTATGACACCTTTAGCCGTCAAAAAAAATCTTCGCATAGCAAATAACAACTATTTGTTGTCATGACCATTAAAGTTGTATTTGCAATAGTATCAACATTTAGTATAATTAACATAACAAATGACAATAGTCGTCAAAAAATAAAGTTTCAAATTTCTATTATTTTGCGAATCTGAACATTTTGGTGCTTACCGCATCAAAATATCTCAAAATTGCATTAACATAGTTTATTTCTGAGCGGCGCAACAAAAAAATTCGAAAGCGTCAACGTGTTGTTAATATCTATTTTCATAATCTATTCTATGTGATAATTTATTGTATTTTAAAAATTAATTGAATATGGAATATATTGGATTATATTGGATTATAAATATTAACAAAGGTTCAAATATTAACAAAGGATATAATATCGCAATTTTGTTTCTTTCACAAACAGAATTATTATAATAAGATCTGTTACTAAAAAATTTCTAAGAAATAAATCATTTAAAATTATAGTTTAATTTAATCTATAATTTCTAAATATATATTACAGTTCATCGAATAAGATATAAATTATTCTTGGTATCCTTGTTTTCCTTAACTTTAAACTTAAATACAAAGTTGAACATATCAATAAAAAAAATTCGTCTTTTTTTTTGTAACAGCCCCAAAATTTAATGTAGTATATTTTTAAATTCTATGCTCGTTTCAGGTTTTATTTATATTTACATTTCGTCCTTTACATAAAAACCAAAATAAAGAACAAAATTTCATGTTTTTGATTTCTAATTTTGTGTAGACATTAAAAAAAAAAAGCTTATTGGAAAAATGAAAAGTTTTTAGTTTATTTATGGTCTATTTAAAAAAAATTTATGTAACAAAAAAGGGTAAAAAATTATAAAATTAATTTAGATTTGTGTTCTAGTAAATTTAGATATTTTAATATTAATGTTAAACATCTATCAAACTATATAAAATAGTTTTCAGAAATAACGTTCTTGTGGGGAGAAATTTTAAATATAATTATAATCTCTTATATTTTGAAATAAATTTTATTCTTATGACTACTTAAAATGTCTAAATCAAAATTACATATTTACCATGTTTGTTTCGAAAAAACGATTTGGATTTGCTCTCTACTTATATAGTGTAATCAAAACTACATTACGCTATCTAAAATTTCCAAATTTTACAATGAATAAAATATTTAGAAAATAATATTTATTTTACCTAAAGTATAAACCACAGTGTACTATTATTATTATTGCCGAAAAATATGTATACATATTATATATATTTTTCCTCAATTTAGCTTAATATCTTTTAAATATTATAAATATGTATAAAACAAAATATTTTACAAAAATTGAAAATATAAAAAAAAATAATATATTACCAATTTGGTATCATAAACAAAAAAGGATCAGGTGTTTTTTATTATTATTAGATTTTCATGGATATTTTCTAAATTCAAAAACATTATTGAAGTATTATATAGTATTGTGTATATATGATGGTTGGTTTATATTTTCTGTTCCACAAAAATATTGGTAAAACAAACAAACAAATTATTATTATTTCACAATAAAAATAAAATAGATATTTTCTAGGATCTAACCAAATGAGAAATGGTTTTGTATTTTAGGCATAAGTAAACTATAAAATAATCTATTTTAGAATTTTATAGAAAGCCGATTAGTAATTGATTTATAAATATATATTTAAAAAAATCTAAATTGAAATTTAATTTCACTAATTTGGTATCATTATAATAGCGTAATCTTTTTTGGCTCGTATAAATTTAAAGTATGTATAAAATATTAATGAAAAATCAATTATAAATAAAAAACGACACAAAAATATGTTGTAGAAATTAATTTATTATGAAACATTTATCAATTTATATAAATAATTATTTAATATCCTTTAAATTAGGTAAAATTTAAATAATCAAAATTAATCTGTTATTTAAAAAGTAAAATTATTGTAATTAAATTATCTTAAAGTAGGTATATCGTAGCCTAATTTCCAGCAGATTCAAAATTCTTCAAAAAAAAATCAATTAAAGTCCATATTTCATGGAGAAATAATATTGCTGTCAGTAATTTTAAATTCTAGGAATCTCTTCTGAATATACATTTCCAATTATAAATTTAAATCCTTATTTGTGGTGGTGTAAATTTCGGATACTATAAATAATTTAATAAAAAAAAAAGAAATAAATTATAAAAATAATTAATTTGGATTTACATAAAACATAAAAAAAGGTTAATCCATTTTAATCATTGTTAAGGATACCTAAAACATTTCGGGATTAACATTAAATATCACAACAAACAAACAAAACAGAAAATAAAAAAAATAGAAAAGCGGATTATAATTGTAAATCCAAAAAATTATAACAAACTTTAGAAAAAGTGTAAATAAAGGATCATGATTTTAAATCTTGAATACTAATTTTTGGATGAATTTGGAATAATAAGCGAAATATTTCTTTTTTATATAATTAACATAAAGTTTAAAATAATTTTAAATGTTTCTAATTTAATTTAGCAGATTAAAATGTTACATGGCTTTTCAGTAAATTTTTGCTTATGTTGGTCACACATCAACAAGTAAAATTGAAATTTAAAATTTTGTACTGATGAGTAAAATTATATAATAAAATATTGATGTGTATCCTTATTCATTAATCATTATTCATTTCTGTCAATTGAAAATATTGTCTTTATTAAAATTAATTACATAAATTAATTATTTCCTCCTTCCCCCTAAAAAAATATATATTATGGTACATTAGTATTAATAAAATTTTAAATTAAAAATATAAAAGAAATTCACTTTGCGCCTAAGGGTGTGTACAGTAATAATTATTGAAAATTTAATTCTGTAATATAAATCATACCTTTACAAGAACAACGAAATAAATCATACTTTTAGCTACATAATACCGTATATGGAAATTTAAATTCAATATTCAATTATATTTATTGAGAATTCCATAAAACGTATCAATTTTATCTAACTCCTCAATGAACAGAATTATGTCTATCAGCTAATTATGTTAATTTAAGTACACTTTTCTGGCAAAATATAAATTTTTTCTTATTAAAATTTTCAAGTATTAATTTTTATAATTTTACAAGAAAAATTGTTTTGTTGTTGAAATAACTTTTCAATTAGTTTTTGGAACTTAAAACTCAAATTATGCAGAAAATATAAATAAAGTTTTCACAAATTTCTTCTTATATTTGATTATTTAATACTCAAAGTATGTAAATAAAATTTTTATATAGTTCAAGTATTTGAAATTGGAAATTTAATTTGTAAATTTAAAATAAATAATTATTACAATTTTTATTGTAAGATTATTATTGAAATATTTTTAATAACTGATTGTTTATTGATAAATTTGTATTTTAATTTCTCTAGTTTGATATGGTAATAAATATAAGAAAAAATATCGACAAATTTTCTTATTGATTTTCCTTTTTTTTGTTTCCAAAAAAAAATGTGTAATATTGATTTTATTTCCATCAGTTTAACCACTTAAACTTCTACAAATTTCTAACTCAATTCATTCTTGCTCTCGAACCCATACTGTTTAATATCTCTAAAGGATTTAAAGCACTTTTCTTACCAAAAAAAAAAAAATCCTTTACTACAGAAAGAATTTTCATAAATATTTTCTATTATAGTTCACTTTGACTTTTCAATGATCCAACACCAAAACAAAAAGGAAGAAAATCTCATAAATTATTAATTTCTGTTATTGGAAAAGGATTTATTTTTCTTACAAATTTGCTCCTTTTGGGAGTTGGTATCTGTAAGTGTATCTGTACATATGTGTGTGTGTGTGTGTAAAATCACTCAAGGGATGCAAATATTTACAGAACTTTACATTCTTTTTCTAACTATACAAAAAAAAAATATATACATGAAAACTTGAAAAAGTATTTTTAATTTTTTTCCTTTTTTCAGTTGTTTTTCCCCAACATATTTTTTTTCTTCTTATGGTATTTAATAGAATAAAACACAAAATAAAAAAACTTAATTTTTCTTATGAAATTTTTGACCTAAGGATAAAAAGGATTAAGCTAAAGGATGTGCTTGCTTATGTTGATTTTTGTTATGTAACAGTTGGCCTTGGTTTGTTTCGATATTAGACACTTTAGTAATAACAGGGAAAAAAATAATTTATACAATTTGAGGTTTTAATAAAAAAAAAGTATAGTATAAATTAAAAAGGACATTTAGGATAATAAAAAAATTTCTTTTTTTAAACATTTTATTAATATTACTAAGTGGTGACGACAAATAACTCTTCTAAAATTTATTTTAGCCTCAACTTATTCGAATTTTTGTTTTTAAATATTTTTCTTTTTTTTAATAAAAATCAATCCTTTTGGGAAAAATCAACATAAATTCGTCCCTTTTTTTTGGGGGTGATTTTTCTATCGAACTTGAAAAACAAATAAAAAAATATGGTATTTTTATTTTGTAAAAATCAATTTTTTCGTTAAGTATAAGAAAATATTTCTTCATTTACGACTCAGTACAAAATTATTTCGGTTTATTGTACTTTTAGGGATTTAAGTTATGCTTTTAAAAAAAAAAATGGTGTATAAAAATATGATTCTACTCTTGTCTAATAAAACCTTTATCAATCATATTCATTCGTTATACGATTATATTTCGTCTGATCGATAAAAAAAAATGCATATACAAATTTTAGTCAAACTTCTAAAGACAGAATTTTGGGGTAATCGACAGAGTTATTTAATTTCTTCAATTAAAGTAATTATATGTCTTTTTTTATATAAAAATGGAAATTACAAAAGTCAACACGGCCCAAACATTTACACTGCTTCCTTTCTGACATTTTGCATGTCCGGTGTTGAAGCTCAGGTTGAAGGTAGATAATTTAGTTAAAAACTTTTTCAGAAGAGGTTAATAAATTTAATTCTTCCGTAATAAATTTCTAATTAAATTTTAGTAAATGTTCCGCAAGGTTTTTTCGTGTGCGGGCGGTGTAGGTTCAAGTTGAAGCAGGATAATTTGTTAATAACTTTTACTAGTTGACATTAATAAATTTTTTTCCTACGGAATAAATTTCTAATTAAGTTTTACTAAATTATCCCATAAGTATTTTTGGGCCGTGCTGAAATTGCTGGTGCAGGTACGAGGAGCTGAAAAATTTAAGATGAAAAACCAATTGAAAATTAGTTCTTTGATGCTTTTAAACGATCACATTTACTCTAATCAAGAAGGTATTGTGATTTAATTCAAGTATTATTCGATTACTAAAATAAATTTATATCACTTTTTTAGGATAATTAAAAATAACAATATTTTTAATATTTCAAATATTTTCTATTTTTTATTACAATAAATTTTAAATTTTTCTTTAGTATTTACAATTTTATATGAATTTCCTTTTTTTTTCAGATAATTTAAAAAATCATTTTTTCATTAAATCAAAGTTTACGCTTTTTTGAATAAAATTAAATTTATATCCCCATTAAATCAAAGCATAAAGGTGAATTTTTTTTATATAATAAAAAATAAAATGAAAACATAAAATAGAAAAATCCAATTTTTTTTTAAAGCATAAAAAATCCATTAAAGTCAATTCGATATTATTTATGGTTGAAAAAATTTGAAAAGGATATACTCATTTATGTACAAATATTTTACCAAACCTTTTTAAAAAAGGAAAACAAAAATTTAATAGCTATTTAATAGTTTTTCGTATTTCTTACTTTATCTCATCATACTTTTTTTAATCGTTTTGTGGTAGACAATCTAATTTTCTATTAAAATATAGAAATAAAAAATATTAAAATTGCATACAGAAAATCAACTAATATTTCCAAGAGATTAGAACTGAAATTTCAATTTTCTTTTTTTGGTTTTAAAAAGTATTTTAGTTTCTTGAATCCGAAATTTAAAATACTTCTCAGAAAATTATCCAAATTGAATACTAAAGGTCCGCAAAACTAACACAAAATTTTCTGCTATATTAAATGTAAAAATTGCATTTTATAGATTTTTATATGTAAAGGACATTGTGAAAGAATTTTATGTTATTTAAATATTGAACCAAATAATTTCCATTATTCCTTCAACGATATCTAATATTTGAGTTAAATTTTTATGGTTAAGTAGTTAACATTTTAGAATAAGCTTTCGTTCTAAACATAATATAGACTATTTTTTATCTATGGTGTTAAAAAATGTTTATACAATTTTCCCAAATAAAAATATTCAAGGACTGTAAGGCAAAACAATGTATAAATAAGCTAATCACTTGCTATAGATCTCAAATGTACGAGAAGATTTTATTCTAATACAATATATAGAAAGGATATGGAAATAGTAATCAGTTAGAAAATATTTTTTTTTCCATATGTTTTAGATAGCTGATAGTTTTTATTTTTCTTATTTCGAAAATGAATAAAAAGAGAAAAATATTAAAGAATTTTTTTTTAAATTCTATTTTCTGTCATTGCAAAAATACAAGAAATATTTCGATGTATAGCTATAGGGTTTTCCAAATAATCAATATTTATTTTTATGAATATTATCTTGGTTTTTAGAAAGAGGAAAACTAAATTTCATATACGGTATTTATTATAACTTTACTAAAAAAAATAATGTTGGTACACATAGCAAGAGAAATGAAATAGTAAAGTGATTTTTTTTTTGAATCCTTGAAATTTAATAAAAAAAATTAAAAATATATTTTATTATAAATGATGATTCTAAAATATTGTTTTTTTTTAAACCTATTTTTTTTTGTATAGCTTGAAAATCAATAATTTTAACATTCGAGAAATTAAATATTCATATGAAAAATTGAAATGTAACTATAATAAATTTATTTGAATACCAAATTCGATATTTTTGTTTGTTTGTAGATTCGATTGGTTCGGTTTTGATTATTCAAATTCTCTACAAAATCTTTGTTATTTATATATGAATGATTAATTTATTATTGAAGTGATTATAAATTATCATTCAATTTAAGTTAAAAAAAAACTATTGGACTAAAATTTAATAAATTCATAAAAAGAATTTTCATTATTTTTTATGATTCCATAAAATCAAATACTTTGAATTTGGCAGCAATCAAATATTTTGTAAATCCTAGAATTATTTTTTAAAGAATTTCTAAAAATTTTAATAAATTATAATTTTCAGAAAAATATAAAGAAGTGCAAAGTTTAATTATAATATATTTCTCATTGTTTTTATCTCAGGTATAAGAAATTTATATTTCTACAACTTAATTCTCATCTAAGTAAAATAAAAGATTCATTAACAAAATCATTCTGTATAATCTTTCCTTATTGCAATGAAATTTATTATACACATAATATAATTTTTAGTAACTGCAATTTGTAATTTTTCATAAAGTTTATTACAATGATTCTATATAATAAACAACTATTTTAATTAAATCCTTTAGAATATTTCTACAATTTTGTACAATTTTTAACAAAATTAGATATTAAATTTCTACTAAATTATTTTCAGTTGATTATACTTGTGGAGCGAGCTTATTATTTTGTTAATCATTAATAATTAAGATATTAATAGTTTTTTCCATACATAACATCGTTTGGTTAAAATATCGACAACACAATTCCATAGTACATGAATATATTTTACATAAAGCATTATATGTATATATAAAATATACTTATTATTTTTAGAATTTTGGAAAAACATATTTTACTATTTACATAAATTTTAATATTAGATAAGTTAAAATTTTTTTTTGCACACTTTGCAAAATTTAATCTTAAGATTTGAAATCAGAAAGTCATGATGAGGAATCAATGAGTACATTTTCAATGGATGTGATATATCTATTGAAGCTCATGAGTGATTTCTCTATTGAAGCTCATGAGTGATTTCTGTATTTAGGCTCATGAGTGATTTTTCTACCCAAGCTCATGAGTGATTTTTCTATTTAGGCTAATGAAATGAGTAATATTTCTATTAAAAGTCATAAGTGATTTCTCTATTTAGGCTCATGAGTGATTTTCCTATCGCAGCTCAGAACTTTTGTTAGCCTTACTTCAATAATATTAGTGATATTCACTGATATTGTCAATTTCCTGAATGTCATAGTTCTAGGAAGACTTGACTTACAAATTGGTTTAGGAAGACTTATTATTTAATTTTCGGATTTAGGAAACTATAAAATATTATAAATTTTAGAAATTCTATAAAATAAAAGATTATATAATTTTCCCATTGATGAAATGTTTCAACTAAGACAACAAATATTGTTTTGAAAAACAATGATGGAAGTGGAATTCTAGGATTTACAACAAGTTCAATATTTTATCATCACTTCCTAACTCAATCAAAGGTTTTTTATTCTCATTCTTTAAGTTCTTTGTAGTTTTACTCTTTCTTTTCAGATACAAATGAATGTATGATTAATTCTAAAATTTAAGAAACAAATATTGAACGTGTAAAACTCCATTTTAATCTCGTAAAACAAATATTTTCACATTATAAAATCATATTGTTCATAATATTATTAAAGAATTTGTATTACATTATGTTTTGGGTAAACTCAGTCATTAACATTATTAATGTAAATTGGAAAGATAATTTTAAGAATAAATTAAGTAATTCTAGTTTAATTAAAACACTTTCTATATAGTAACTTAAAAATTTTAATTACAAATTCTATAAAATGATATTGGTGATATACATTTTTCGTTAGTAATATTGTTTTGTAAAATTTAAATTATTTTCTATACATCCTCCATATTTTATAAATATAATGTATATATAAAATTGTCCCGGAATTAAAATGAAAAAAAATTATTATAATCATAAAAAATCTAGTTTTTCTTTTGTTGCATAATCTATGAAAATTAAATTATTACAAAATTCAAATAATTTTTTTTTTATCAAAATTGCAAGAAAAAATAAACCAATTTCGTGACAGTATTGGGTCAAAATTGATTATTTGAAATTCTTTTTTTATTTATATTGATATTTTATTTTGAAATTTAAAAGGGCTATAATAAATTAGCATCTATGGTGTTTTTTTGTATACACCACTACTATATGCAAAATTATTTATAATCTATTTTTGTTAGAGACAAAAATTTATAAATTTCATACTCCCTCCCTTATTGAAGATTTACATATATATATATTTATTTTGATAAAAATAGCAATCTATATTTATTGTATATATATATAATATGTAAATATCTATTTTTACATCAGTTTGTAAAATAAATCCAAATTATACATGTAAAATAAATATAAATTTATAATAAATAAATATTATATATAATTTCCAGATTAAATTCAAAATATATCAAAAATTACAAAAAAAATTGTTATGAAAAAATAATTAATACTATTTCAAAACAATCTGAATAAGATCGGCGGTGGTTAGTAATTCATTATGGTCTCGCAGTCTCTATATATAAAATAAGTATAAGTCTAATTTTACAATAAAAAGTCAATAAAATAAAATGATCGTCTATCATTTTACATGATGCCCTTATGCCCCACAAGAAGAAGATTAATTATATAATTATAAAATTTAATTTGGAATTGCTACAAAAAATTATATTTTTTTTTTGTTATTTTTGAAAAAAAAAAAAATCATTTCTATATTTTGTATATGATTTTCCGAAAAAAAAACAATCATTACAAATATATATATATATATATATTTGGGTCTTATCAATGGAATTTTAGAGTTTATACACAGTTGGGGTCTTCGTCCTCATTTAGTCTGAGCAGAAATTTCAAATAGCTAAGAAGTGTCACCAAAAACAAAAAATATCATAAACAAAATTATTAAAATTAACACACACACACACACAAAAAAAAATAAATCCCTTTTTTCTATAAATAAAAAAATCCAAAGTGAAAAATTATATAGTTTATAAATTTTAAATGAATTTGGAAAAGTGGAAAATTCAAAAACATTAAAAGAAAGACGACAAAAAATTTGTGCATTTTTATTCAAAAAAAAAAATTTTTCTATTAAAAATTTAACGATGAATTTTTTCAATTATTTAAATATATTTATTAGTATAATTTTAATCAAAATAGTTGTAACATCAAATGGTTTTTTAAATTATTTTGATGAAAATTATACTGTACTATTAAATAATGGTGATAGTAATTATATATTTCAACAATTAGAAATACCAATTAATTTTTATAATGAAAAATATGATCATATTTATGTAAGTCATTAAACTGGAAATGATTTATTAATTTTTAAAATAAAATATAATTAGGGTCCAACACAAAAAATTGATTTAATTGAACTTTAACATTTCTAGATAAATATAAAAATTAATAATATTTTAAATTAAAAAAATTGAAGATAACGAAAAAAAAAAATATTGGTACTTTTACAATCAGAAATCAAAAAAAAATTATTAATAATATTTCGTCAAAATGAATAATGGGAAATTTGAATTTAATAATTATTAATTGATTCTTGTGTCCTCTCACGTATATATTCAGTTAAAAATTATCAGTAAAATTCGATTATCTAATATTAAATTTCAATTTAATAAAATTTTCAAATCAATTTCATTTTTTTTTTATATGTATATAAAACAGTATGGCATGAAATTAATTTCACCAAATTCAATATTTTTAATAACTACAATATTCATAATTGTACTTTGAATTCTATTTTGTGCTTCGTTTCGTATAGAAATATTTATATTGAATGTCGTTCAGAGAAGTTATCAACCATTTAACAATTTAACTGAAATTTCTGAAAGATGAAAAATAAAGTTTATTATCCTATAATCTTTTTTTTTTTTGCTAAATAAAATATTTTGACTTTTATTATCACTCTCGTATAATTTTTGATATTCACTGTGAATATTAAAAAAAAATTAGTCATGTTTTTATCATGTATAAATCAAAATTATATTCCGACCCTTCGCAGAACAAATATAATCATTTTTAATTCATTCAGTGTGTATCAAAACATTTGTACCACTCTGCGAACAAATATTTATTTATAGAATTTATTTAAAAATATAACAAATTCCAAAGAAAATATATTAAAATTTTCATTCTTTTATATACAAATTTCAGTTTTATTGTAGAATTAGAATCTTTTTACATATTCAAATTCCCGCGCGTAAGAATTAATCGTTAGAATATAAAATAATTATTGACTGAAGATTTAATATCTAATTTTACACTATTTAGGTTTCACTAATAGTTGAATGAAAATATTTTTTTAAAATTATATTCTTATAGATTAATACAAATGGAATTCTTACATTCGTACGTGAATTTCCCAATTATTTGAATCAACCATTTCCACTTGAATATCCATCAATAGCACCATTTTATTCAAATATCGATACAACAAATGCAAATTCATCAACAGTAATTGTATTTTTCAAAACACAAAATTATATCAAATTATTAGTTGCTGCTGAATTAATACAAAAATCATTTCCCGATAAATTCCATTTTGAACCGACAATACTATATGTAATTACTTGGAAAAATGTTGGTTCATTTAATAGTAAAGGTGATCAATTAAATAGTTTTCAAGTAAGTAACAATAAATTCTTTAAAAAAAATATTTCCTAAGAAGAATGATAAATTACCATTTTAGGTGGTAATAATATGTGACAATGATGAAACTTTTGTTCAATTTATTTATGATGATATCAATTGGTTACAAGCTGATATTGAACGATCTGGTGGTTTACCTGATGTCAGGGGGCAAGCTGGTTTCATTTCTGAAGATGGACGATTTTTTACATTAAATGGTTCTGGTACAGATAATGTAGGACATTTTTAGTGATACATTTTTTTCTTTTTTTTGATTTTTGTAAGAATATTTTTTGATGAAAATAAACATTTTTAAACTTTAAAGGTTAGATATTTGAATAGTTTATCAAATATTGATAAACCTGGTGTATGGTTATTTAGAGTTGGTCCATTACGTACCGATGAAGATATTCAAGAACCAAATGGTATTCAAAGAAATAGTAATTCAGCAATACCAAGAAAATGTTCGGATAATTTACATAATTGTCATAGTGCAGCAAATTGTATTGATAATGAAAATGGTTTTTGTTGTCAATGTCAACCAGGATATTATGGAAATGGTTTTTCATGTTTAAAAAATAATATACCAATACGTGTTATTGGTGCAATAACTGGTTCAATTAATGGTGAATCGATTGAAAATAGAGCAAGTAATTATATAAAATAATAATTTTATTGTTAAAATATTTATGATTAATTAAATATCAATTCCCCTTTTAATTTATAGAATTACAATCTTATATTGTTATGGCTGATGGACGTACTTATACAGCAATAAATCCAATTAATCCAGAAATTGGACATACATTAGCATTAGCAATACCAATTGGTTTAGGTATTGGTTGGTTATTTGCTAAACCACAAAATAATATTGCATTAAATGGTTACCAATTAACTGGTGGCAAATTAAATCATTTATCTATATTAAAATTTAAAGATAATAATGATATATTTCAAATTAATCAAACATTTGATGGTTTAAATCATTGGGATCAATTATCATTAAAAATTCATTTAAGTGGTAATTTACCATTAATACCAGTTGGTTCAAAATTACGTACTAAAGAATTTATTGAAGAATATCAATTTATTACGGAAACAAAAATACGTTCAGTTGGACAACATAAAATTGAAATAATACCAAATAATGAAATTATTGAATATGAATTAGAACAATTAATAACATTTGATAAATGTCAATTAGATGATGATATAGAACGAAGTGAATCAATTTATCAAAAAGTATCAAAAATTAATTTAGATTATAATGGTCAAGAGGAAGCTATACGTATTGGTTTATTAGCTGAAATTGGTATTAATATAAATAATAATCATCCATGTACAGATGGTTCAGCAATTTGTGGTGAAAATACAATTTGTGTACCAGATGATGAACATTATAATTGTATTTGTCAAAATGGTTTTGAAAATATATTAGATGAATCAGATAATGATAATGATTCACATATATCACAACATTGTGTTGATATTAATGAATGTGATTCACAAACAAGTGTTTGTGGTGAAAATTCATATTGTGAAAATAATGCTGGTGGTTATACATGTTTATGTTATGATGGTTATGAAAGAATTAATTATAATTGTGAACCAATAAATAATAATAATATTAATAAAATTGAAGAAAATTTAATTGAACCAGATAATAATAATAACAATTATGATTATAGGACAAGTACAGATGGTTATTATGAATATAGTTCACCTAGTAATCCAGAACATGTTTGTGATGTAAAATTTTAATTTCATTTTATTCGAAAATTAAATATAATAAAAATTTTAATTATAGAAATGTTCGAGTCATGCAATTTGTATTAATGATATTTGCCAATGTCAAGAAGGATGGTTCGGTGATGGTTATTATTGTTCAAATTGTCGAGAAGATGAACAATTAATTGATGGCCAATGTGTACGAACTTATGGTGAAGAATTCGTGCAACCATATTGTACTGAAGATGGTGATTGTATTTGCCCAGAAGGCTATGAATATAGTATTGACGAATTATGCCATCTTATTGGAAATTATGATACAGATATTAAAATGGATGAAACAAGTTATTATAAAATTAATTATATACATTATGATTATATTATAATTATAAATTTTTTTGCAGTACCATGTGATGTTGATTTTAATTGTCATGAAAATGCTACATGTGAATGGTCAGAAAATGATTTACGATATATTTGTGTTTGTGCATCTGGTTTAATTGGTGATGGTTATATATGTAATAAAATCGAAGTGTCCTGTACAACAGTAAGTTTCATATATATAAAAAAGCAACATTCAAATAAAAATTATATACATTATTTTAACATTTTCATCATTACCAGCAACCAAATATATGTGATGATCATGCAACTTGTGTTTATAATGTTCATATTGGTAAATCAGAATGTAAATGTGATCAGCGTTATGAAGGTGATGGTTTTACATGTCAATTAGCACCAGAATGTACATCAGATGAAATGTGCGGTGGCAATTCATTTTGTGATAATACGATTTGTGTTTGTTTAGATGGTTTTGAAAGAGATATCTCAGATTTTTGTGTACCAGCTGGTAAATGTGGTGGTACATATTGTACAGATAATGCAATATGTAAATGGGATACAGATCAACGGATACAATATTGTGAATGTATGGAAGGATATGATGGTGATGGTGTTAGTAGTTGTCGTAGTATACCACCAGCATGTAATATTCGAAATAATTGTGGATTGTATGCATCATGTGTGCAAAAGTATATAAACGATTCTTAAATTTGTTTTTTTTATTAATTTAAATTTATATGTTGTATATTTCAGTGATCAAGGAAATTTTGAATGTGTCTGTAATCCAGGTTATTATGGTGATGGATATGTTTGTGTCGAAGAAAGGAATTGTATTAATACTCCAAGTTTATGTCATCCTAGAGCAAGTTGTCAACAAACAACAAATGGTTTAAATTGTGTCTGTGAACAAGGTAAATTTTCAAACATTAAAATAGTCATTAAAGTTGAGTTTTAATGTGGTTAAAATTCAAATTTTCTATTAGGTCTTTTAGGAAATGGTACTGTATGCAAGGAAATTCAATCACACGATTCAGGATTTCTTTTAATTAGGTTAATTAATATATTTAATTGAATTAAATTTCAATATTATAAAAATATACATTTTAGTCAAGGTGTAGTTATTATCCGTGTACCATTCAATGGTAAAAATGGACGACCAATTGCAGTTGCATCAATGGCTATTGGATTAGATAAGGATTGTGTAGATGGTCGAGTTTATTGGGGTGATATATCAGCAAAAAAAATTATGAGTGCCAAATATGATGGATCAGAAAGTCGACCATTCATTACTGAAGGTAATTAAAAATTATTGTTTAGTACAAAAATATATCATGTGATGATTTTAGGTGTTGAATCACCAGAAGGTATTGCAATTGATTGGATTTCAAGACGAATATATTGGACAGATTCAAGTAAAGATACTATAGAAGTAGCTAATCTTGAAAATTCAAAACAACGTGCTATTATTATAAATAAGAATTTAGTTAATCCACGTGGCATTGCAGTGGATCCATTCAAACAGTAAATCTCCTTATTTAATTTTCAATATTTTAAAAAAGACTTAACATTTATATTACTTAATTATTATAATTTTATAGAAAACTTTATTGGTCGGATTGGAATCGTGAAGCACCAAAAATTGAAATATCAAATTTAGATGGAACTGAACGTGAAATTTTAATATCAAATGATTTAGTTTTACCAAATTCTTTAGTTATATTAAATTCAAATAATGGTAATCTTGATTCAAATGAATTATGTTATGCTGATGCTGGTACACATGAAATTAAATGTTTAAATATATTAAACCGTATTACAAGACAAATTGCTGGCAATTTATCATATCCATTTGGATTAACAATTGATAATAATGAAAATTTCCTTTGGACAGATTGGTCAACGTAATTATAAATAAATATAAATTTTATTTGAAAATTTAAATATTTATAAAAAATCATTTTATTTTTTATATATTTAACAGGAAACAAATTGAAAGTGTTGATCTATATGGTATGAGAAAAGCTGGTATGCGTACACCAATTTTTGGTAGCCATAAAATGTATGGTATGACAGCAATTACAGATAATTGTCCATTATTGCATAGCATTTGTTTAGATAATGGCGGTTGTACTGATGAACGTTTATGTTTAGCAAATAATAAAGAAACATCATATAAAACATGTAAATGTACGAAATTATCAAAACTTTGCGACAATGATAATTATTTTGTAGATTAAGGATAATAATTTGTGAAAAAAATATTAATTAATTATTATAATATTATTATTATTATTATTTTTTGAATTGTGTAGTCAAATAGTTAAATCAAAAATGAAATAAAGATTTTTAAAGTGTAATTTCTTTTAAATTAATTAATTTTTAATTATTTTTATATTTACAAATTTTCAAAAAAAATCTAATAAAAAGTTTTAGGATTTATTGGTTCCTTTATAAAATGACAAAATTTTAAAAAAAAATTTGTGGAAATACAAAATAGTTGTAGAAAAATTTAGAAAACAATAAACAATTTTCAAACTAATGACCAACAATAAATATTATGACAACTGGAAATGAAAAATAATGACAAACTCTTTTACAAAATAATAATAAATAAGTAAAAAATTAGACAATTATTTCATAAAGTTTATACTTTTTTATTTCTGCGACATTTTTCCAAAAAAAAAAAGAATGAAGTAAATATAAAAACTTTTATAATAATAAAAATGAATTAAATAAAAATGTCATCACAATTTTTACAAATAAATAATTATTTATAATACGTAAAATCCTTTTTACAGAAAAGGGATTTACAGAAAACGAAAATAAGTTTTTATATTCAATTTAAAACATTTCAGATTTGTTTTTGTTTGGAAAAATTTATCAAATTTTCCCTAAATAAGTTTTCATAATAAAACATAATAAAGAATAATTATTAATAATGATATATTTTTTAATTGGATTTAATATTTTACACAAAATTAATTATATAGCTAATTTCTTAACCCTTGAATTGTGTACAATAATATCCTTTAAAGGACAATGAATTAAATGTAATATTTCAAGTGAAAATATTTTAATTAGGATAATAATGAAAGAGCATTTAAAATAATATAATTATTTTATATTTAGAAAAAGGATTACATTTAAATGACAGATTAAATATTAAAACAATTACATAAAATGATTATAATATTAATTAATTAATTAAATTTAATCATTTTTAATTTCGTACCGTAATTAATTAATTAATTTGAAATTTTATTAAATTTGATGGCATTGTCCATATTTCATAAAAGGTAAATTTAAGGTTTAATATTAAATTGAAGATGACTTGTTTTTCCTATTGTACATAATGATCCTTGTTAGAAAATTTCGGCCAAAAAAATTGGCTCGTGTTTATAACTTAAATTATTAAAATCAATAATTCTTAATGCAAAATATTATTTTTAGGAAATTTAGAAAAATCATTGGATAGAACAGTAGAAATTTATTATAGATAAAAATATATATTATGTATAATTGATTGAAAATTTATTTTCAAAAATAAAATAAATTGACAATATTTTAATTATTTAAATAAAAATAAAATCATTCAAATTAACATTTACATAAATAATTATTTAACTGAAAAAAAAATAAACAAAATGTTGGTCAATACTAATGATGGAATTTGTACAAATATATCAGTACCACAACGTTATCGTTACAAATCAACACCATTTAAAAATTATTTTAAAAAAATTGATCCAATTATTACATCTGATCAATGGATTATTACAGTACCACGACCAATAAGAGTATTTTTAACAGAATTAGACATATATGATAATAATGCAAATAATGATAATCCAAGAATATGTCACATATTAAAACCAAATATAAATATAATACAAGAACATTTTTTAAAAGAAGGTCGTTTAGAAATTAAAACAGCTATACGGATTTTACATGATGCTGGTGAATTATTTGAAAAAGAATCAACATTATTAGAATTAAATCGTCCAATAACATTTGTTGGTGATATTAGTGGACAATATTATGATTTATTAACATTATTAAAATTAGGTGGTTGTGTAAAACGATTTAAATATTTATTTTTAGGACATTATGTAAATGGTGGTTATTTTGGTATAGAATGTATTATACATTTATGTGCAATGAAATTAAATTATCCAGATAATATATATTTATTACGTAGTAATCATGAAACCAGATTAATGTCACAATTACAATTATTTAAAAGAGAATGTGAAGTTAAATATAATGATGAATTTTATAAAGAATGTATGTTATTATTTGATAAATTACCATTAGCAGCATTAATTGATAATCGTTTTCTTTGTTTACATGGTGGTATAACACCAAATATAACAAAATTAGATGATATAAGGAGATTAAATCGTTTTTGTGAACCAAAAGTATATAGTACTATATTTGATATATTATGGTCAGATCCAATACCAAATTATGATAATAATAAAACAATTAATAATTTTGAACATAATGAACGTCGTGGTTTTTCATATTATTATACATTAAATGGTGTTGAAAATTTTTTAATTAAAAATAATTTAAATTCAATTATTCGTGGACATGAAATTAAATTTGATGGTTTTAAATGTTATTTAAATTCATCAAATTCATCAATGCCATCAGTATTATCAATATTTTCATCACCAAATTATCATGATATATATGGTAATAAAGGTGCAATTATACAATATGATAATTGTAATTTTACAATTAGACAATATGCATCTGTTGCACATCCATATTGGTTATATAATTTTGAATGTGCTATAACATTAACATTACCATTTCTTGCTGAAAAAGTCACAAATATATTATTAGTATTATTAAAGAATTGTGTTGAAGGTGGTACTGAAGATATGTTTATGCCAAAAATGAAACAAATATGTAATGGTACTATTTGTTGTCAACAATCTGTAGAATTTGAAAAAATATTAAATATGAAAAAATCAATTAAAAAAGTTTGTAAAATTTCAGCTTATTATAGTAATATAAGAAAAAATAAATTAAAATTTTTGAAATTATATGATGACGATGTAAGAAACAATAATTTGGCTTTACAAATTATTGGTAAAAATCAAAAATCATTTAATCCAGATGATGAAAAACTTAATAAATCAATTATTGATGATACTCTTCAACTTAATTATAAAAAATAATTCTAAATAAATATTTTTATAAAAAAAAATCATCCTTTTTTTGAGTTATTTTTGCAGCATAAATTGGGCCATTAAATTTTTTACTTTGTTACTAAATATATATTAATTTTTCCTTTCAACATTATATAATGAATGATAAAAATTTTAAGTACATGCATAATATACGAAAATGAAAGAGAAATATTAAAACTTTAATTGATGTATAATTAAATCATTTTCATTTTATGCGAATATACTTATGC
Source organism: Empis stercorea (assembly GCA_949752835.1). NCBI lineage: Eukaryota > Metazoa > Arthropoda > Insecta > Diptera > Empididae > Empis > Empis stercorea. The sequence continues at coordinate 46,627,623 of OX457087.1, read as the reverse complement.
TGTTAATTATTCTAGTAGTTAAGTTTTGTAATTTTTTAAAAAGAAAACTTTTATTACAATTTTCAACGTTCAAAATATTTTATAACTAAAAAAAAGATATAACTAAAATTTTATACGAATATAAAATAGATTCAGTAAGTCTTTCCAAAAAAAAAATTCATATTCTCATAAAAGCTTTTATTATTTTGAAATGTAAGACTAAAAAGATATTAAAAAAATGTCGATATTTTAAAAAATATATAAAAATAGTGAAAAATCATTTTTTAATATTTTTTGAAAAGACTAACAATTTTTCCAAAAATATAAATCACAAATCTAATTTAGTAAATTAAATTTTAATTAAAGTAATAAATAAATTAATTGTATAATTTAAGGACTGCTCTAAATCTTAGATAATAGAAGAATATATGGCTCTCGCCTCGCTCTGTCCTAAAAAATTTGTTGAAGTACTTTTGCATACATTTTGCTCTCTTCCTCTCATAGTCAACCATATCTCTATTTAGGGGAGTTGAGATAGGCTATCCAGGAGAGTTGTAAGTGCGAAAGAGCAAAAATATACTTCAATTGAAAATGCATTCTATAATGTAAAATCTCTATCATAGCCTATCCTTAAGGCCGGCGCACAATTGGGACTTTAATCCATAGTGTTAACTTAAAAAAGTTTGAACATGTGGAAATCAATGTAAGCGAACACAATACCAGCAGTTAACGCTAGGCGAAAAAAACGCCAGCGCTGGCTTTCAACAAGTTGAAAAATTAACGCCAGCGCTAGACTATTTTAATATTGGGAGGCAAAAAATTGGTGCAAAATCAACTTTTTGGGAAGCAAAAACTTGGAAAAAAACTAATTTTAACAATGGGAGGCAAAAAGTTGCTAGAAAATCACATAAAAATTATAAAAATTTGACAAATATATAAAAAATCTACGCTAGAATTGTGCGAAATCTCGCTTTTTCCGCTAGCGTTAATAAAAGTTAAAGTTAACACTATCGATGAAAGCCCCAATTCTGCGCCGGCCTTTATACATATTCTATTATCTAAGCTCTAAATCAACCAGAAAAGTTTGTATGTAAAATAAAATATTTAACATATAATCAATATTTCTTATTAATTTAAAATAATTTTATATGAAAGTTGTAAATCAAATTTAAATAAAAATTGAAACTTTTTTCTGGCAGATAAGTTTTAATCTATGTATCTAAATATAATATTTTATGAAAAATATAAAACTTATAAAGTTTGTAATAATGAAATTATTATTATTATACAAAATTTGTAGTTAATTTATGAAAATTTATCTAATAAAATCGTGATAACAAAAAAAAAATTATATAGAAAATATAATTTTTCTGCAATTATTTTACTTATTTCGCTGCACTTTTCTTACCTCTATAACAATAAAGTTATTATTCTGAAAATTATAGTTACGTGGCATATATAAAAAAACCAAATATGAAGATTCATATATATAAAAGTTTCATAGTCACGTAACCACTAAACTTTATATCATGTTTATTGAATTTCGTAGATTTAGGGCGAAAACAAAATAATTTGTCTTTAAGTTAATTGGAAAATTGATTTACTTCTTAAGGAAAACTTTTCTACATAATCAATTATTTACAGATTAATTTTTAGAACACTGTAAGTTTATTAACACTGTTAGTTTATTTCTCAGAATTGATTTAAAACTATCTTAATTCACTTTAATGATTTTTTTGTAATACATTTTATATATAGAGACAAATTTTTATCTTCAGTAAATAAGCTAGACAAGACACCCTGTTTTATTATTAAAAATGACACTCAATTTAGTAAGGTGATAATGTTTACTTATTATCAAAAGTTAATGGATTACTTTGGCCCGTGGTGATAGTAAATCGATGGAGGAACTATTGAAATAATATTTACTTTATTTTATTATTGGAAAATATAGTGAAACTTGATGACATAAAGTCATACATAAATCTATCTTATTTTTGATTAGATTTTAGCAATTATTTATTTACGAATATTTTCTCTATTTCTAAAAAGATAGATAGTAAAATAATACAACAAAGTCAATATTTGAAATTGTCTCAAAAAATATAAATAAGAAAAATTTTTTGATTCAAAACAAAATTGTTTTAAATAATTTGCTGATTTTCTTCGTATTATAATCTCAACCAAAAAATTCTATAGATGCTTTCCCTTCTAGACATAGATGCTTTATTGAATGTAGATGTCAGTTTCCATAACAGCTCCCTTTCTCAAAGAGATGTAATTATATTGTGTAAAATTATCCTGTCATATTTCAAAATATAATTATTTTAATTATTTCTGTAATTACTTGGAAAAATAAAATTTAATTTTCAAATAAATTATGAAAAAGAAATCCGAAATTTCCTTAACTTTTTCCATCTTTATCCAAAAGGAAAATCTATAATAATGGAAACTCTAATGGATTGGAAAATTGTAGATGAATAGAATTCCACCCACAAAAAACAACCACAATAATTTTGTTTTTTTTCGTACTTAAGATGAGTTTATTTATTTTTTATCCTATATTTTTTCTTCATTTCGAGGAAATTCTTGTTATTTTCCCATGTAAACAAATTGTAATTTTCTCGTTCATTAAACTTTTTTCTGCAAATAATTTTAAATTTGTTAATTTTTGTACGAAATCAATGTCAAAGTCACACTTGGAAATAAAACACCATCACATAATAAAAAAAAAGAAGAAGATTTCAATCTAAAAAAATTTATGTTTAATAAATTCAATAATTTGGGTTGTGAAAAATAAGAATAATCTACATACAAAAATACTTTAATAACTTTTTCGGCTTCTTTCGATATTAGAATAAAATTTATGAATGAATTTATGTCAAAAATCGATTTTAATTCATTTTAAATATTATTTAAATAAATCTAAATTATAAATGATAAATTATATTTAATAAAAGGAAAATCCATCATAATTACATTAATTTAATTAACTAATTTCTACCATAATTTATCACTCATATAATTAATTCGTCATTAAAATTTTAAATGTTGTCAAGGATTAAATTTAAAAATATGGAAATATTTTCTATATTTCCTATATGATTATGTTAAAATTATTTTTGTCTAATTTAAATATATAAAAATAATTGTATAAAAGATAAAATGTAAATTATTATAAATTCGAAAATATGCGTGGATAAATAATATGTAGATACTCGTATAATGCGGTAAAATTATTAAAAGATTTTAATTAGTTCTTAAAATAAATTAAAATATATTATTCTAATGAAGAAAATGACTATAATTATAATATTAATCATAAAATTATTATTAATCGACATCAATTAGTTAAAATTTATATGCGTGGTGGTAAATTAAAGTCATTAATTTAAGCCTAATTTAATTTAACTTTAAAAGTTTCTTTTGTATACCATAAATTCATTAAGGATTATCAAATATTATACCAGAGAAAAAGAGAAGTTCTATAATTTTCTATCACATCAATTTTGATTATCTAAATTGAAAATTGATTTCGAGACTTTCTTCAAAATTAAATATATTTTTTTTTATATTACAAAAAAAAAAATAAAGAATTTCCTTTAATGGATTAGGGATTTAAGGATATGTGAAAATTTATATATCAAAGGAAAATTTAATTTATTACAGCATTAACAAAAGAATTTGAAATGATTTTGGATCAGTTTGGACCTTAAATATTTATAAAAATTTTATATTTTATAAATGCTAAATAAAATTGAAGAAAATTATTTTTTCTTATGGATTATTTTTTAAATTTTTCCCTGTAAACTTTTACAATTTTAAAAGTTTTTAGATATTAAAGTTGAATTTTATTAATATTTATATAGTAAAACAGTAAAAGACACAGTTTATTGTATAATTTAATATTAATAATTCCTTTAATCTCGAAAAATTGATTTATAGTTACTTTTATATATGCTATATCGATTGATTATCAGTTGATTCAATATTATTTAAATAAATGAATCAAATATTTTTAGTATATTAAAAAGGAAATTTCGGGATAATTTTGCTGGGTTTAATAAAATCTTACCTTGTTTTCATCATACAGATAGTTTGTACTCATACAGAATTAGTTAAAAAGAAATTTTGGAGTAAAACTCTCCAATATAGGTGAATTTGGTGTCTATGAACTGGGAACTTAAATTATAATAAAAATATGGAAACCAATTCCAAACATCTTTTAATTTGCCCATACGTTATAGCAAAAAGACTTGAAAAATAGTCTGCAAATAAGGAGTGACCTTCTATCTAGATGCTCCAATGTACACAATTTTTATTGTACAATAAAAAACCATCAGATTCTCAAAATAGAGATTTAAATTTTTTATTTCGCATATAAAACATAATTATCAGACAAAGATTTCTATATTTAAATAATATAGAAATTAATAAAAATAAAAACACAGAAATCTGCAAAAAAAACTAAAATTTTTGAATAATAATTTACTTCCAATTATAACTTGTTTATAGAACATTAAATTGCATAAGAATTATTTCATGTTAAATACTAAAATTTATTTTAACTCTTTAATTTATTTTATTTTGCTAATTTATTCATTTATTTCATCGTATATTAAAATTATATCTAATTTTCCAAAATATTACTACATAGCTATATTCCAAAAAAAAATTTGTAACATTTATTACTCAAAATCGAATTTGGACCAGAAATCTAATGCCTTAGTTAATATCATAAAACTTTTTACAATATATTATTTTTTTGAAACTCAATATGTGGCCGAATAAAATTGAATTACATAAATGGACATTATTATTTTTCTGTTACTAAACCATACAAGGATAATAATTTTTTTAAAACTTTATTTTCTTTTTTATTATCAACCTGTTATCCTTTTGGTTATAAAATAAAGGATAGTAAAACTCTTTTTCTTTTCTTTTTGGTAATTTCGAAATATTTGCTTTTATTACTACAATGTTTTTTTTTTGTTATACGAAATTTGTCACAAAATTGAATTAAACAAAATTGCAATAAAAAAATATAAAATCTTATGGCAGTTTATTTTCATATTGTCAAAAAAAAAAAAATTATTCTCTTTTTATAAAAATTTAATTTCCCAGGATGCTATTTTCAAAAAAATACAAAAAAAAAATTATAAATATTTTAAAATGAAAGAATAAGAGAAACCGTGACTATATAAAATTTGTTTCTATGATAATAAATTTAACATTTACCAAAAAAGAACGACATATTAACGAGATTTTGAAAAAATACATATATGAAGGAAATTATAATATATACATATGTACGGGTGTATATACGTAAATTGAAAAAAATCTACTTAAATTATATTATATAAATAATGGAATACCATGTAGTTTTCCTTTATGATAACTTTTATTTTATATATGAATTTTTACCAAAGACACAAGAAGTACTTAAAATGTAATAAAGCTTTATGAAAAATTTCAATATTATATTTTATCAAAATAAAACAAATAAATTTTATTTGAAACCATAATCATTTTTGCAATGTAATTTTAGTTGAAATATATAAAAAATAAATAAAAATGATTATTGTTATTTTTATATGTCTATATAGAAAAAGATATAAAACTTTTAAAATATTTATTTTTATAACACAACATTAATTTTATGATATCAATTTATGGAAAAAAAATATATAATTTTGTTGGTATTTTAAAAGTCACAATAGTAAAATTATGCTTATTTATAATGTAATTTGAAATTTAAACAATTATGAAACTTTAAATAAAATTTTGAAGGCTTTTGTAAAGCTTCTCTTTTGAATATCTTTTAATTAAAAATTTAACTATTTGTAGTTATTCTTATTATAATTTTTAAGAGGCATTTCTACTATTACCTTGTACATTTTACATAATTAAATTTACAAGTATATAATTGATTAAATATTAGGTATTTTTAAAAGCATAATAAATATTATATATTAATTTTATTATTTAGGCTTAAAAAGGCTTCAGGTAATTTGAAGATTTAATAATTCATAAACAGCAAATTTACAATCATTGTTTACAAAAATATTTGATTTTGATTTCAATTTAAGTTTATATAAAAGAATCCTTATTAAATTCATAACATTAAAAATTTAATTTAAATTATGATGAGAATTGAATTTGTGACAATTGAAAATATTCAAATGCTCTGTGACATAGTAAATTTTATTATTTTTCTCCAAATAAGTTGATAAAAATATCCATAAACTGGTATATGTTTTAGAAATCAATACATAATAAAATATTATAATTCAAATATTATGTACATATTTGAATTTTTGTCCATATTCTAATAGACACTAAAATTTTTCCATAAATTCCCTATTTTACTATAATAATTTATTATTATGTATTTACCTTTTAAGTTAGATAAAACGATATAATATATATGTATTTAATTTATAAAATGAATTTAACTATTATAATTTATGCAAAATGTAAATGCATTTGCAATTTATTAGATAATATTGGCAAAGGACATATTAAAAATGTACAAGGTACGAAATATTATTGAAAGGATTAGATTTTGATTGTAAGTCATAAAAAGCTTTCGAATGCTAATAAACTGTTTTTTCAAAGGATCAAAAAAGCACCCTAGTAGCTGCAGACCAAAATTAACCCTAAAATGCTCCTGATCATTCGTATTTTAATTAATAAATAAATAGTTATTTTGTTTTTTTTTTTTTTGGTAAACATTAAATTTACATATTCTTCAATTCTTTTAAATTCAGAGTAAAATTTAATATTTTTTAATTTTTAGTAAAAATGTAAACCAAAATCAAGGATATTAGAATAATAAAAAAAAAAAATAGATTTATTAAATAGAATTTCAAAACAAAAAATTGTTTCGGGACAATTCACAATTACCAATTGAAAAATGACTAGAATAATAATTTATTTATATACATAATTAATAATTATTTATATAATCACGTTTCCTTCATCGTAATTTGATTATTATTTAAAACAAAACTCAATAGAAAAGTTTTTTTTTTTTTTGTATTTGAAAAAGTTTTAATTTATTTTTAACTTCAATGTTTCTAATATTTTCAACTATGTACTCAGATTAGATTAATTTGTTGGCTATACAAATTTTTTAAAATAATATTTAAAACTTTTAAAGTTGGATTTTATGGAAAGTGGATGAAAAAATTTCAATTCTCTTTAAAATACTATAACAATATTGGATCAAGACTGATATTTATATATTTATTGAAGAATTAATTACTTATCTAAGATTTTGATTTTAAGACCGATCTCCAATGTGGGCGTCGGCGCAAAACTTCGGCGTCAAAAAAAGTTCATCATATGGGATTCAATGTAAGTATCTCCAATGTGAGCGCTGGCGTCTGGCAAACGCCAACGCTGAGATTGCTCAATGTTCAAAAATTGAAGCTGAAGTTTCAGTTGTGCCAACATATTTTTAAAATTTTTTTTTTCTGAATTTTTTTCATGATTTTTTCACTGAGTTTTTCAAAGTTATTTTAAAATTTCGGTAGGCGTTTTAAAAAAATTACTAGAAGTAAAGTTTCCGTCATATTTATATTTATGGGCGTGTTTCATAATTACAACTTTTATTGTAGCGAATTGTCAAACAGCTACGCCCTGTTTCAGAATCACTACTTTCAAAAAGTGTACTACACTTTTCTGTTTGATAACTGAAAGTGTAGCTAGGGTGTAGCGCACTTTTGCTACACTTTTTACACTAACTTGAAATTGGGGATCAGATGGTGTAGCAAGCTGTCAATTGACAATCCAACCAATAAGCAAAAAGAAAAGAAACGGTTTTGAAATAGTTTTGAGTTAATTTTTCGGTGTAGCCCTCTACCGGTGTAGTTGAAGTGTACTACACGGATAGTGGCTGCACTACACCTGCACTACACCCAGTTGTAATTATGAAACACGCCCTATATATATATAAATTTATATATAAATTTATAATTCATATTTATATTTATATTTTTTTTTAAGTTCCGCTTCCGTCAAAGTTTTGAATTGTATCAACGCTCACATTGGAGATTGTTTGGCTTTTACGCTGGCGTTCAACCTTTTTCACCGCCGAAGTTTTGCGCTGAAGCTGAAGCCTACATTGGAGATCGGTCTTTATATAAATTATATCTATCATATAGTTATCTATCATAATATTTTCGATTTAGGAAAATTTCTGTATATAGGATTTATTTATCTACAAGTATATGTTATAATAAAATTTTCAAAGGAAAGAAAATATTATTGAAAACTTAAAAGTTTTATAAAATCCAAAATTTAATATTTTATTTATATCTATATTACAAATTATAAACATTAAACATATTAAAAAGAAACCATATACTCTCGTATGTATATGAAATATCAAATATATGGTTTCTTTTTAATCTAATTTAATAATCTTAAAACATTATTATGTAATTTTGATTATAAGATTGTTATTATATTTTAAAATATGCTAAATTAAAATAAACATATGTATATACTCGTAGAATCCCAAACAACTGGGCTGAATTGAAATTTTTTCTTTCATAATTTAATAATCGCAAGTTAAATATATGTAGTTAATCGAAATTTTCAGTATTAAATCTTATGCTGGTATACATGAAATTGAAATAATATACCATAAATAATAATACAGTAGACCTACAAATTTCAAGAATATTCATTTACATATATTATAATGGTGTATTCAAACTATAAATTGAACACTTCTTCAACAAACTGAAAATATTATTTTATTGTATACCATAATAGTTTCACATTAACCAAATGATTCGGCTATAAAAAGTATAATTTCATAATTATAAATAATTTTTATAACAAAGTTAAGACTTTATTTTAATTTTATTTTAACCCACTTTTAGCAATACTACTAACAAAATGAAGAGAACTTATAGTGTAAACAATCTATAAGTGAAAATATTTATAGAAGAATTTTATTTTTGTTTAAATTTTTAGTAATAAATAAATATTTATTTTTCCATTTACATAATGTTTACTGCTTCTCCTTTTAAAAATTATAGCACTTTTAAAAATATACTTTCTTGGCATTATAAAGATAGTAAACATATTCGATTTTTATTATTTGTTCATTCTCAAATATTTATGTATGGAAAAGGACATAAATATTACTTAAACATATTTCTTTACATAAATTGATTTTTTTTTTGTGTGTATTTCGGTACACAAAATTTATTTAATATATTATTTTATTATCATATAAATTTAAAAAAAAAAAATCTATTTCAACTCTTTAATATATATAAATAAAAATCATTTAAATTTAAGTAAATTTAAATTATCCTTAAATTTTGCAATAAAAAAATATTTAGATTAAATTCTTAAATTTTTGATAATTTTTTTTAGGTTTTTTCTAGAAAATTACTAAACTCTATAAGGAAAGGAATGTCAATAAATATGTAAGAAAAAATTATAATATATATACATATACGTACATTAAATATTTAATGCGTATATATAACATTTTATTATCACTACATTGTGTCACGTTTTTACATTATCATTTTATTACCTTGGAAACACCTTGAACTGTATAAGGATTCATTTCACATTATTATATGAAGTATACATAAAATATAAATTTGTCTACTCTACATAGTAATGTGTAGAAATTTGATGGTATAACATATTTTTGGTTATTTAAAGATTTTAGTTACTAAGAAAATTTATAGAAAGTTTGTAAAATTCTCTGAATTATGTTTGAAAATAGTTTTTATTTTAAATTTACGATTTTTTTCATAGAAATTCAAAAAAATATTCAAAATATTTTACTAATAAAAGAACATTTTTATATTTTAGTAAAAAAGGACGTTGTTATATAACAAATATCCTTGAGACATTTACATATATACGAGATCAAGAATTTTTTTTTTCAATTACATTAAGTTTATTTACATTAAAATCATAAATTTTATAAAGGATTAAATTTGAATAAAATATTCTCGAAAAATATAATATAATTTTTTTTTATTTATTTTTTTATTCGAAATGATTTGAATTTTCAATTTTCTCTGATTGAATTTCTGATGATGATTATTCACAGTATATGGATGACATATATGACAAATTGTAAACAAAACATCGTCAAATGGTAAAATTTCTGTTTTTTTTTTTGCTTAATTTAATAGACAGAAAATAAATCTAATTTTAAATTAAATTTTTCAAAAACATTGAAATCTGTTGTACCAAACATTTTTATATATTTTTGAGTATCTTTATTCTTGGTTAATACGTAATTCGGATAGTTTAGTTCGTTGATATATGAGAAAGAAAATTGTGTATTATAATATCCCAGGAATAAAACAAAATAAGTTTTTCCAACACCAAAGAAATAAGAAAACTGAAAATTTTCATACAAGAAAATCTTTTGACCTTTCTTCGAACATTAAATACACATTACAAAATAAGAAGAAGGAAACCTAAATTAAAAATGATTTTCTGAATTTTTATAGACTTTTTTGATTACATTGCAAAATGTTTCAAATTATAATTCGTTTTTGCAAATAGTGTTAAATCAATTATGAAGAATTAATTAAAAAAAAAGTCTAACCTTAGTTTTGCACGAATGCAAATGACATTTGAAATATATAAAATTATTAATTAATAATGATTTTTCATTATAATTAAATTTCATTTCTGTTCTTTTGCGGTTCTCGCTTATTTTCCACATTTCTTTTTATTATAACTTATGAAAAGCAATTTTTATTTCTAGAAAATTTCCTTTAATATGAATTAAAAGAAAAATATGTTACAATTTTTTTAATATAGAAATTATTGTAAATTATGAAGAGAGAAATTATAATAATGTGTTTAATATACTTTCGCACTTGAAAATTAATTTTTAATATTTATGTATGTATGTTAAATGTTTTGTTGGCCTAACAAATATTATATTTTATAGATCATTGATTATCAAGATTAAATTTTAAATTACAAATGTGAAAAATATTTAATGCATAAATTATGAAAATGTGTTTCAATAAATTTCAATGATATATTTAATTAAAGATACTACAATTTTATGATTATTGTGGAGATTATTTCAGAAATAATTCTGTAGAATTAAAGATATTTCGTAGAATTATAATGTATATATTATGATTGTTAAATTAATTTTTAACTTTACATAATTATAAGGTTTGTTTTAGATTAAGAAATTAATGTGATCAATGTTTAGGATATTTAAGGAATAATAAAAAGGATATTACTTTAATAGAACAATAAACAATTAGTAAATTTTATTCAGTATGGCAAATCGATGATGATAGCAACATTTAAAATATAAATAATTATGTTCTATTGGTCGATTTTAAATAATTTCTCCAATTATTACTGAGAATATATTAAAAGTAATACCAATAGTCCTGATAGTATAATTTAAATTGTCCTAAAACTAAAATGTAACAATATTTGATTTAATATTATTATTGCTGAGAAAATGTATAATAAAATTTGAACAAATATACATAAATTGAAAAACTAAAATTTATTGGAAAAAATAAACCAATTAATAATTTCATTTCTATGGAAATTTTATATAATTAAATTTTGAAAACTATTTTAATTGGTAAAAAAAGTTTACCAGATTACCAAATTTATAAAAAAATTAAGTTATATTGTTAATTTTAGTCCAAAAAGAAATATCTTTATTTTGATATTATAAACAATATATGGAAAATTTCCAAAATTATGAAAATAAATTCAAAATTTTGCATGAGCTAAACTATTTAAAAACTTTTATTTAATTTATTTAACAACCTTGTTGAAATATATCCCTTTCCATATATACCAAAAAAATATAATTATAAACTTTTAATTTCCGAAAAATAATTAATTTTTTTAAAAATATATTTATATTTATTTCGTATATCTCTAAAATTAATGTAATCTTGTGGAATAAAATTAATTTTTTTATAATAAAATATTCCGGAAATTATAGAAATTAGAAATTTAATTAAATATTTGATTGAATTATGAAAAATATGTACATATGAATAATATAAAGTTAAATACACAACATTTTATTATTTGTCATTTAGAATAAATTGTTCAATTTTCACTGAAAAATTGCGTTCTTTAAAATACTTTAAATCTTTTAGGATCGAATTTTATTTCAAATTTGATGTGGGGACATTTTCAAAAATTTTAGATTTATTTATACAAAAATATTTTTGCATTTCAAACATCAATAATTTAACCTTCATCTCATCCTCAAAAAAACTTACGTTGTCTATCCTCGTGTGTAGATTTCTACACATATGGAAATATCAGTATATTTTCAATTGTTAATTTCTTTTTTGGGATTGAAATAAAAAAAGCTGATGTTCTAATTTTATTTTATTAAACAAAAAGAGTCAAATTAATTTTTTTTCAATGCGTTTTTAAAGATTATTTCTATTATGTTCATTGCCTTTTTCTTTTATTCTAAGAAAATTTTACATCGTGTGTAGATTTCTACATGTATGAATTTTTATTTTTTTTAAGGTTTTGGTTGCTTGATGTGTATTGTGAATTCAATAAGAATTCAAAATATTCACTTACGATCAAACAACCAAAAGCCTCAATGTCACTGGAAGTGTCTAAAAGTCCATATGTGTAGAATTCTACACACGAGGGTACACAACGTAACTTTTAAAATTATACAAACTAAGAATGAGATTGTAACCGGGAAATAGTTTTTTTCTTCTTAGAATGGTGGTAGAAATAAAGTCACGAAATACCGTTATTTTTCAATCAGCGGTTTTTGAAAAAAATTCAAAAAAAGATGGTATTTGTGTAGTTTTCTACACAAGGGTGGGATGAAGGTTAAGAAAATTACTTGAATTTTTTTAAATTTATTTTGATGACTAAATTTAAACAAAAAAAAAAAAAGGAAATAAATCCAACTTTAGAATATAAAAATGAATATAGTAGGTACAACTAATTTCTTGTCTAGTCAAATTTCTTGTCTACTACATTTTCTATTTTTTTGTATGTAAATATTTTATAATTTATTTCGAACTTTAATTAAAATGTTTTACCAATTTACCAATCTAAAAATTTTAAGCTTTTATTTCAATAGATTTTCATAATTAACTCTAGAAATTATTTTAAAAAAAAAGTTAATTTGTTAAAATTTTCTTTTATGACATAATTTTGACTTTATTCATTTTTTTATCCTTCCATAATTTACGAACTAATAATAACAAAAGTTGAACTAAAAAAGCTTGATAAACAAACAAATAATCACAAATATTGGTTAAACTTTTAAAAGTAATTTATTTGAACAAAAAGCAGTTCATTGACCGAAAATCTCATAAACATATAAAAAAAAAGTTTATGCTCAAAATTTTCCTGTGGTTTTTCATATTTTCATATAATTCCTTCTATTTTATGATATTAATCATATTATTTATGAATGTTTATGTTACGATGAAAGGTAACTTTATATAAAACTAGTAACAAAAATTATTAAAATGTTGACTTTTCTGATTCAAAATTGATTTAACTTTGTTACGTTCAGGTGAGGAAAATCCAAATATGTATTTACTTGTTTTGAAAATCATTGTAAAATTATAATAATATATTTTTGATATTACTACTAAACTATAATTTATTTCAAACAAATTTTAATTTACCATAAGTTTTTTTAATAAAAGCATAAGACATCGGAAATTTTTAATATTTTTAAATAATTTTGTAAAACAGAAAAATTGTTCAAATGTATTTGACATAAATTTAATTGAAAAAGTTTTTCTTTTTTTTTTTTTGAAATAGTGAAATCATGTGGAAATTCAGACAAAAATCATAACAAATTTTAACATTGAAATTCAGAAATGTATAATGATTTTTATAACTCAAATAATATAATCAAAATATGTTTGCTAATAATTTAAAAATATTTGAAGATATTTAAGTTATTTGTTATAGGGTAACTAAGTCTGTAACTAAACTTCAACTTTTATTTGGAAAGAACTTTTATTTAGCTATAAAATCTTTTTTAAAAATCACTCAACCTTAAAAAATTTTAAATGGACTTTAATGGATATTTCAGTGTCCTTTTTTATCATCAAGACTCCTTATTTTTCAGTCTATTATTCAGGCAAAATAATAAATTCGTTTTAATATAAATAAAAGTCATTATTTTTTTTTTTGGGTGAAAGAAAATTATTATGAATTTTCTTACAATCGTACTAAAAATTATTCAAAATTTTTTGGGGAATTAATTTTTTAGTTTCCAAACAGTTAAACATGAAAAAATGGATCTCTTTAATTAGTGGAAAATCCTAAAGTGTAATATTTATTCCTTGAGGTGACTACCAATTAACATTTTCTTATCCTAAAGCAAAAACTTTAACAAGCGGACACTTTTAATTTGATTAAAAATAATTTTTGTATTTTTTTTTTATTATTTACGATTAAGGAAAATGAAAATTATTTTTTTTTATTGTATAATAAATTTTCATCCCCTCAATGGCAAAGTGTTACTGAAATTGTGAAATTTTCTTTAGGCATTTTTCGAACACAGAAAACATTTTTTTTTTTGCAATAAGATTATTTTTCATTTTATTTTTAAATATTTTTGTAAATTTTGTTATTCCTTTAAAATGATTTTCCATGTTGAATAGAGTATGCATGTAAATGTATACATAAATAAAAATCACTTGCAAGATAAAGAACTGATACCTTATTTTGTATAGCTTTAAATAAATTGGAAACAAGTATAGGTGGTAATATGTTGTTGTAAGGGTATAGGGTAATGGGAACAAACAATCTATTTGATTGATAACGGTTTATTTGATGAAATCGATAACATTTTAGAAAAATTTTCGTTTAAATATTCATATTTCTTTATTTTCAAATGATACAATGCAAAAAAAACAAATATTTTGAAAGATTGATATTATTTTGGTTGAATGCCAATAATATTTTATTTTTATAAATCTTTTTTTAACCCTATCCATTTGTTACATATCTGCAGAATAAAGTGTATTTTGTAAAATCATTGGCGTTCAGTTTCATTTTCACTTCAAATTAGTCGTTCGAAGAAATCAAGTTTAGAGCTAACATCATCAATATTTGGGTTTTGGGTAATGATGACCAATTGTTATTCCTGTACATATTAAAATAAGTGAATTGATTAAGAATATAAATCAAAAATATTTAAATCAAATTGTATTTATTTTCTTGAAATTTGAATTACCTTTTAAATTGTAAATATTAAATAAAAATTATTTAGACATTTGCTTAACACGGAAATAATTTTGATTTGAATTAAATTAAAGAAATTTGCAATTTAATACGAATTTAAATTGTTAATTTGATCAATTTTTAAAATTACCAGCACCAAATAAAAACAAAATTTCATCAAATATTATTTTTAGATATTAGTAATTACATATTAGTTAACATATTAGTTAACATATAAAACATATTCGTGAAAATTTTTAAATGTGCTACGCTAAAGAATGATGCGCACCTAAATTTATAGTAAATTTCATTTGCAATGCTACATAAAATCCTTAATTTTGAAGGTACCAATAAAAAAGTTAACTGATTAGGAAACCAGAAAGTTTATATTTTAATTTCGTATTTAAAACATATTCGTGAAAATTTTGTATCTTTGTAAACTTCTTTCTTTCCCCCGTTTTGGTATACGCATTCACAAAACTCCTTAAAAATATTTCACTGCATAATATAACAACAAAATTTGTATCCATATAAGCATAAAATAAAGAAAGAAAATTATAATAATACAGATTTTTCGTGGAAAATGTGTTGTAGAAGAAAATCTGATGATATTAGCACGATTACAGCAGACAAAAAAAAAACTTATTATAAATTGCTTTCAGTTTTTTTTATTGTGTATTTTTTAAATCTGAAAAGCATGAGTTTTTTTTCACTATACTTTTCTTTTCTTCTGTTTTTTTTTTTCTCGCGTTTTGGGAATAAAAATTATATATATACTTGTAAAAAGGATGGTAAATAAAATTATTCAAAAAAATAATAAAGTAAACAAAAACATTTAAAGAAAATCACTTTTTAAATGTTTTGTTTACAAATAATTTTCCTTATCGAGAATATTAAAATAAAATAATAAAAAAAAAAATATAAAATATGGAAAATTTCATATTTTTATGAAAATCTTTACATTATTATTAAAAATTAAATTTTAAAAATTTTTCGAAAGTGTAAAGAAATTAAATCTTGAAAAAATTGCATCAACATCATATGTGCATAGTGGACTTTCACTTCACAATTATTGGCTCCCCACCCCAGATTGATTAATCACTATCAAGTGATTAATTTCTTTACACTTTCTACATTTACAATAATTTCCTTCTTGGTACCAAAAAAAAATCTAATGAAAATTTCATCGTAACAAAATTATAATTATCATTTTTAAAATCATTTTTTATTGAAAAAACAAAAAATGTTAATTAAAATTTTAATTTAAATGACAATTAAAACTTTATTTTTAAATTCTTGAGATCATTTTTTTTTTTACTGTAATTGTTGATAACATTATATAAATTTTCACCTTATTGAAAGGATAAATAATATATAACAGGTTGATAATAACAAAGAAAATGATAATAAAATTTTAATCTCATATAGAGATCACTGCAAACCCATTAAATTTTTATTGTATATCGTTTTTTTTTATTGTGGGGTTTAAATTTTAAAATTTGATCATGGTTTATTTTCAAGTTAATAAAAAAATGTAGTAAAAATCTTTTCAAAATAATTATTTTTTTTATTATTATTATTTAATTACGAAATTTTAACATTTTTGTAATTTTATATTCAGAAATATTTTAAAAATTACTTGTTTTTTTTTTTTTGTTAATTTTATACACAGAACATAAAGAAATTTTCATTTCACTTTAAATCATTATTTATTCTTTTGTGCAAAATAAGTTTTAACATAAAATTTTATTCATTATAGAAATTTCAATTCAATTCATTAAACATGAAGGATTTTGTTGAGTACATTATATAAAATTAACGATACTAAAAAAAAATGTGAAATAGTAAAAATAAAAATTTTGTGATTTACCAGATAAGATTTTTACTTTATTCATAAAATTTAGAAATTTCTGTCTTGAATTTATAATAAAATATAAGAAGAAAAAGAGAGAAAATTACCTTCAAGGATATTAAATAAATATCATTGAATAATGATTGCATAATGTTTTCTGATGTCCTAAATTATGGCGAAAAGAAATTATTTATTTAATTGTTGTATAAGATTTCATAAATAATTTAATAAATTTAAAATGTTACTAAAATGTGAAAATTTCTAAATTAGTGAACTTCATATTTAGGCCTTGTATTCTTTATCCGATTTTAAAACAAAACATAAATTTACCAGTAATAAATTTTACACACTGACCAAAAAATAAAAAAACATATTGTTAAATAGTTTTTCTCTGCAATATGCAAAATAATGAAAAACAAAACTTGGAAATTATTTCCATTAAAAGTTCTATAACAAAAAAAAAACTATTCTTGTCCAAAAAATGTCAAGCAGTCAACTTTTTGTATATAAATTTTATAAATTTCTACAAAAAAAAAAATATTTTTAGTTAAAAAAAAATTAAAGTTATATAAATTTGTTGTTAAGTCCTTTCAAATGTCAACAAAAATTTAAATTAGTAAATTGCATAAGAAAAGGCGAAATTAAAGTTTCAGCAAGGAATTCATGAATTAACCACTCTGAAAGTTATAAAAAGTTTCTTTTCAGTAAATTTGCGACAAGTACATATTTGACTATTTTTCCATAAATTTCCTTTATGCATCTTATTGGTTGGGTTGGTCTAACTGGTGAGCCTCCTGACCACCGGTGAGCTGTTCAGAAGGCTCCGATTAGCCAATTATGCATCTAAAAAACATTGAATTTTGTTAATTTATTCCAACTTCCAATAAAAATTGGTTTCTAATTAAACGAAAATTCATTGTGAAATAAAATCAAAATATAAATAAATAAAATAATAGTCTAAAAAAATGTGACATTTGTCACCTTCTAAGAGTTAATTTCGCATTAAAAATACATTTCCGGTAGAATTATGAATGAAAAAACTTATACATATTTAAAGAAAAACTCATTTTCGTAAAACTTTTATTTCACTAAAACTTTTATGAATTATGAACATATTTTTTGTCTTATAGTAAAATAAAAATTCATGTTGTTGAGTAAATATTGTTATATTTTTACTTTAAAAAGTTCCCTTTCTTTTATATTCCCTGTGTATAATTTTTATCTTTCAATAAATGATTTTCTAATATATGTTTTATTATCAACACTCGAGTTGAATTATGCGAAGAGCTTTTAAGTATTCAAAAAAAAAAAGTAAAAATAACAGAAGACAAGTTTGTGTTTTTTACATATAGACGACACAACCAAAAAGGATTGTTCACCTAAGTAAGCTGAAACCAAATTTTATATACACACACCAGGATATAAAAAATTTCTTTATCATTTCAACGATTTTAAGTTGAAGTTAGTTTTTAAGTAAAAATTATATCTATAAATCATTTCATCGCAAACAGGTATAAAGTGTTATATAATGGTTGTCGGAATTTGTTCTCATATGACGAGATTGAAAAAAAAACAAGAATTACTTTAAAAAGTAGCTGGTTCAAAATTTATGTAAAATTTTGTGAATTTTTTCAAAATATACAAATTTTTTTTTTCTTATTATTATCATTAATCATAAAAATTTATACGATTAAATTCAAGTATATAAAATCACAATAAGGAGAAAGTTAATTTGAAAATTTAAAAAGAAAATGAAAATTTCAAATAAATTTTCACAAAATATTTAAAATCAGTTTATCCTTCTTCTTGGTCTTCCAGAAATCGACAAAACCATTGAAAATTTAATTACTTAGTATATGATAATCTCACAGATTACTTTGTATAATTAAATAAAAGATAAATACAAAATTCCAATACCTTTTTTTTCATTTTTTATTTACTATTTGAAATTTTTCATTAATTAATTACTGGAACATCAAAATGACAAGAAAACTTCAAAATAGATAATAAAATTTATTTTGCACTATTAAATTTACCACTTTTCTAATCGACCGACTGATTTGTGCGTGCAAGAAGTCCTTTCAATTTATTTGATTAAAAAAAATGTTTTCTTGCCATAAAAATCCTTTTATATTATTACAAAAATATAACCCTGAAAAATAAAGGATTGTTTACTATTGGACAAAATTGAGTATGCTAAAAAAAGTGTAATAAATATTCTTACTAGATTTTCCTAAAAATAAAAATAAATTTAATAGTCAAAAATATCTAAAAAAAATCAAATTTTCTGTATAATTTGTTCTAAGATAGTTTATTTTATTATTTACTTATTTATTATTATTAAATTTACAAATTTAAAATATTTAAAATAATATTCATAGAAAATTTATCCTTTGATTAACAAATTTAATTAAAATATAGGTTTTTTTTATAATTGTATAAAATTTATTTCAAATTTTGAAATATTCACAATAAATTTATTTTAAAATTTTATTTACCTTTGAGATGAAATTCAACTTAAAAAATTGTAATTTTCTTTCTGTACAAATTTTCAATTTATCTTCCAAAAGTTTTAATTGAATTTCAGAAAAACCAAATAAATAATTGTATTAGTAAGAAATCGTTTGGAAATTAAATACATGAATGAGTTATTGAAATTTTAGTTTCGATATGAATTTGTCTTGTAGAAATCTGTATTTATGTATAAAATAACGAAAATATTGGAAAATATTATATCCCGGAATAATAATCCTGAATTTATAAAAAAATACAATCACAAAATTAGTAATAACAACTCATAACAACTGAACCTTTATAATTAGAATTACTTGCAAAAATAATATACGAAATAACATAAAAAATATAATTTTTACTATTCAACCAATTTGGTATGTCTACCAAAATCTACTCATCAGTCATCATAGAATACTAATTAAGATATTCTGTTACAATAATATTTAAATAGCAGAACATGTTGCACATTTGATTATATTGTGAATAAAAAGGATATAAACAGTATTAGTACATCATTGAAAATTTTGTATTTATAATGAAATATCTCACACTCACTCAATTCTCACGTTACGAATTTTTGAAACTTCATATAATTCCAATCTCTACAATGATTTTTAAATTGGTACACTTACAAATTAACAATTAAATTAAATAGTAAAAAAAAATAATTATATGGTTTGATTTTTGGGCAATTTAAAACAATTAATTCAAAATTCAAATATGAATATGAAAATAATAATATCATAAATAAAGTAATTTAAAATTTACCACAATCCTTAATTAAATATTAATCATATAAACAAAATTTATTTATTTTATATTTTGTATATCCTAATCAATATACATAATTTAAATTTTCATTAGGTTTTCACATATAAATTGCATTTAAGAACTTAATTAAAACTTATATGATTCCAATTAAATTAATAATAATAATTTCAATAAGGGAAATGCAATAAATCAAAATTGGTTAATATTCTATTTACCATAAAGAATTTATATAAATCTCTCAAGGCAATCAATATAGTATAGTATTTATTAATAATTTATATATTCTATGAGTTTAAGCATTTTAAAGAATCATTAAAGATTTAAATAATTTCCCCAGTAAAGTTATAAACTACAAAGAATTTTATCACAGCCAAATAATTAATTTTACAAAAATATTATGTTTTAACTTATTAAATCTACTTTTTTAGTACTTTTAAAAAATTTTAATTGAATTTTCATGTGAAAAAAATTAGATTAATTGTCACACTTTATTTTTATAGACATAAAAAGGACTCAATTAAGGATCATAATATTATTATATTTCAACAGTTTATTTTCTTGTCGTCCACTGTAAATAATATTTATATCCTTAAAAAATATGTCATAATGATGTTTTTCTTTTGTCATTCAATTTTTTATTCATTATTATTATGAGCCATTAAATTATGATTTTATTTGTTAAAAGAAAATTTCATCCTGAAAGGAAAATGATAAAAAAAATGGTAAAGGGTTAGAAAAATTTTCAGTTTATATATGGAATAATTTTTCAATAAGTGTGAAACTAATTAGAATTAAAATTTTGAAATGCTGGTTTTATAATTAAATTTCAGAAAACCATGAAATTTAATCATAAAAAATTAACATTAACCACTAAAGTTGAATTAAAAAATATATAAATTTTCAAAGGATTAATAATCATTTACAAGATCTTGTTTTTTTTCCAAAATAATTTTCCGGCATTTCTTTTATTTATATTGCACCATAAAATAAATATATATCATAAAATGAATAAATAATATTTTAGAGACGAATATTATTTTTAAATTTTCTAAAAGAATAATATACATATGGTAAATGTACCAATTTCCAGCAATATATTAAAAACAAACTTAACTTTAAATAAATTACGTAAAATTAATTGCAAAAACTCTTATACCGCGATCCAAAAACAAAATTCTATGGGCAATATATTTTAGTTATATAAATTATTAGAATAGTCAAATAGTTGATTGCTACATTTATAAATATATTTATAACAACAAACAAACCCACTGGTTTAAAATGATATTATAAGTGAATTGACATGAACAAATATGTTTCGCCACATTATGGTTACATATATATTTTGTGTGGAAATTTGATGGCAATCAATCATTTCTTTTTTTATTTTCGTTATTATGTTAAAAAAAATATATATATTTATATACAAAAAAAAATATGTGAGATAAAATACATACAATGACACAAAAAAAAAATTACATGACATTTACAATAAATCTCTTTATTGTACACCCAAAATATACACTATCATGTTATATAATCGAGCATAAAATGTTTTAGATATTATTATAAGGAAGGATAAATGGTATTTTAAAATATAATAATATTTGATTTACGTTTCAAATTTATCAAAAACTACAAAATTAAGAAATAAATAATAACAAAAAAAATGATATATTAAAATTGACAATTGGAAATTCAGATGAAATTTATTAGAAAGTTTTGAAGGAGTACTAAAAGAATTTCACAAACAATAATTTATTTTAGGTTTTACCAGATTTAATCCAATAAAGGATAACTCCAAATGCAGATTAGAAAGTGGTTGCACAAAGATATTTGATTTAAATGTCTCAAACATTTCCAATTTCTTATTAATATCATTTTTTGTCTCCACAAGGATTTAAATTTTCAAGAATTTCAATTTAAAATTATGTCATTTCATTTCTGAAATATGATATTTTAAGTTCTGATATAAAAAAAGAATGTAAATCCAATTTTATCAATATTTCAAATTTGCGACTTTTCAATTATTCTTATACTAGTAATAAATAATAATGTAACAAAAATCATTATATTTTACAATTTACAACTTAACTATAAAATAATAACATAAAATATCATTAAAAATATTATAGATATCAAATTTATTTATTACATTTATAAAAAATTTGTATTAACAAACCAGAAAGAAAAAAAAAACAAATTTTCCAAGAAAATAGGAAATTTTTTTAAGAGCAGTTTTCTTAACTCTAAGAGGAAATAATAACTTTTTTTCCAAAATATATTTATATAAATTTTACCAAATATTTTTAATACCACATTTTCTTTAAATCATATAATAATACAATGTGATTTATCATTTTGAATGTCCTTTTTTCCTTATGTGCTCATATTGTTCATTTTCCATTATAAAAACAAAATATATTCGAAATTATTAGATGGTCAAAATGTCCTAGAAGTTTTAGCTAAATATATAATTGCTCTGTGAGTATACTTTTTATAAGGATGACGATTTTATTTTTATGATATACTTGAATTTAAGTGAAATATTACAGTTTATATGAATCAAATATTTTCAGTTACTCAATTAATATTTTCGTAAAAAAATTATTAAGGACGTACTTTTAAAATTATTCAATTTTACACTTGAAATTTGATTTTAAAAAAATATCTGCAAAAGAAATTTTCATCTACAAAATCTAAAAAATCTTTTGAAATTCAAAATTTTTCTAATCTAAATAATCATTTGAAATTCAATTTTTTTATTCTTTCGATGTAAGTCTAAAGTTAGTTTTAAATCACTTCTTTTTCGATTAATTTTAAAGCATTTCAATTAGAATTTTTGAATAATTTTATTTGAAGATTGTAATACATTTATACAAAAAAAAAACTGAGCTTTTCCATAAATCCATTTAGTTATTATATTTTATTTGATTATGGAAATTTTAAGCAAATGAACTAAAAAAAAGTTTTTCACTTTGAAAATTTCAACAAAAAAAATTTTTGCTTTGAAATTATTATTTATTCTTTTAACGAAAGAAAGGACGAAGAATATAATATATAAATATACCTATATATATATATATGTATAGAACAATAATTCAATTATTTTATTCATCATTGGATCAAAAACAAATTTTCCTTTTTATTTAAGATTTATTAAAATAGAAAATGTAAATATATTTTTAAGTGAAAATTTCTATTTAGGAATTATTTTAATAAAAGTATTAAGGTAGTTAAAAAAGGATCATATATATTAGTGTCCTTTAGAAATTTTTTAACATGATTAAATATTTGTATGTTCTTAAACTTTATATTTCAAAGGTTTTTAATTTTAATAGTCAAAAATAATGTTATGGTAACAACAGCAAGATCATGTAATTTTAGTGACTTATGATTTGCTACTATAAAACTCTTTCAGTTATAGTCAGACACTAAACCAAAAACCATTCGAATTATAAAAATATCATATCCTATAAAATTATATTACTTAGATTCATAAAAGACACCATTAAAAAACAAATAAAATGCAATCCTTTTCATTGTTTATAGTTAAGTGCACACTACAAGCATTACACATTCATCCTATCATCATATGCTAAATGTTCAATATATCTTTTCTAAAACAGATATCCTAAAAAGGACATAAAATTTTACAAACAGGTTTTTCTAGAACAAAAAAAAATACACTAAAATCAATTGAATTTTACACTTTTACTCATGAAACTTAATTTCTCCATTTATTAATTCCTGTACATATACATATATAGATGTTGTGTCCTTACAAAATACACTTTAACAAAAAAAAAAGAAGGAAGAAATATTCACAATTTTCGACACTTAGGAAAAATGCTATAACTCGCAATATAAAACTGGGTACGTGTGTGTAATAGCTTTAAGCTTTTATGATGAAACCTAAACAATGATTTAAAAAAAATTATATTTCTTTCGTATTGAATTGAAAGGGCGAATACAGATTGTAAAATTTTTGCCAATAGTAATCTTGTTGTTATAGGTATTAGATATATGCTGGTCCTTTTTTTTTTTTGGGAGAAACAAATTTATTGAAAATTTTGGCGGGATGCAAAAAACATAAAAGATTGTTCATATATAATGTTGAAAAAAATGTCAAATTCCGATTTCAAATTACCTGTGATATTTTTCATGTAAAAAAGAAATATTCTTCCTTAATGGAATACG
The DNA here is from genome assembly GCA_949752835.1 of Empis stercorea. Classification (NCBI taxonomy): domain Eukaryota; kingdom Metazoa; phylum Arthropoda; class Insecta; order Diptera; family Empididae; genus Empis; species Empis stercorea. The sequence continues at coordinate 46,603,088 of OX457087.1, read as the reverse complement.
TGGGCGCTACTACACTATATTATAATTTTGAATGTTGAATTTTGAATAAAAAAAAAACTTTCAACAGAGTTTTTTCATAAAGTTGATATAGGATGTAAATGTCCTTAAGCATATTTCAACACATATGCTTGTTGAGTGTATATATATTATGACCATAACCAACTATATGGTAATCAATATGTGTAATTAAAAAAAAAGACATTTATATTATCTCATAACTTATTGCCATTATAAATTTAGGAATTATTTCTGGCCTTTTATTTACATGTCTCTGTATATTTTTTATTTTAAAATAAAAGGATTAGATGATTTACAGATTTACTAATTACTTGCCCAAGGACATATGGGTACATATAATAGTGTTTAAATGATCGAATATTTTCATTATTATGATATTATGAGTATACATCCTTTATATAGTTACTGTCTGTGTACTACATTATATATAATAATTTCCACATTGAAATACATATTTTATAGTTTCATCAAGTTTTTACAAAATGTTGAATCATTATCTCAACCTGCATAGATTATTTTCAACTATTAATTAGATATTTGTAAAGATTGAGTGCATTAAATGCAGGACTAAAGTTCTTTTTACACAAAATATTCTTGTTATTAACAATAAATGTGTTAATAGTTTAATTATCTGCTTTAATGTCCTTTTACTTGTCGTTGATATAAAACATATGCTGTTCTATTTTGTTGAACAGCACTTAAATAAAAAATATATTTTCATGCTATCGAAATAAAAATATTATAACCATAATAGAAGCATAATATCAAATCTTTTACTTCATAAAATTTTTCAACTTTTTCTAACTACAGTCTATTTTTTATATTTTTAGACAAATTAAATTATGTTAAATTATAAATTATATAAGTTATTTACATCTGTACCAATATAATATAGTCAGGATAGAAATAGAATAGTCCTTGAAAATTAAATTAGTCTGATATGAAACCAATGAAATATTGATAATTTAATGAAATACTGAGCCAATTTGCAATTTTTGAGCTCGTTCAAATGAAAGCTGAGATACCGGGCTGCTACAAAAAATCCACAAATTCACTTTTGCCAAATTACACAAATTCACTTTATCATAAAACTCTTATCATCTAGAATGTTTTGAAATCTTAAAAGAATAATTCCTGTATGTGTTTTTAATATGGAATATCATGTCGTTAATTAAAACCTTTACTTTGAATCTTTTGAATAGTTTTCATCTATTTTATCCAGTAACTTTCATGGTATGATTCTAATTCTATCAATCATTTGAAGTTTAATTGATTTTTGAAAATATTGATCACAATAATAAAAAATCAATTTTACCGAAAAAAGTTTTACCGACCAAAAATTAGTTTAAGGTATCATATAATTTGAAATATTTGTACATCAATTTATGGTTGACTAATATTATTGTAAAATTAATCCTTGTATATTCTTGTCCATTAAAACATACACACAAAAAATAAACTGTGGACATTTACAAAATAATATTTTTTCTATTTCCAACAAATTGTCAGTCAAATATTAAATTTCCCAAGGGCTTGCACGAAGCATGACATTTTTTTAAGCAAAAATTCTTTTTTTTTTTTTTTAATTTATTTTTGTTTGAGGAATAAAGGATATATGTAAATTTTTATCCATGTTCTCAAAGGATTACAATTTTTTTTAAAGGTACTTATATTTTTGTAAATATTTTTTGTTTGTTTAACATTTACAATCAACTTAAATTATGTCGGATTAATTAAATAACTTTAGTTATGTAAACGTAAAGAGTTTTATTTTCCCGGCAAAAAAAAAGGATTTTTAAATTTATTAAGAACAAAAAAAAAATTATTATAAATTTTGATCCTTTTCCAAAATTAATTGAATAAAATTAATTAGTTGCGAACATTGTTTTTTTTTATACTTCCTAAAAATGATTTCTTCAAATTATTTTAATATCCTTTTTATTTTTTGTCGTTATACTGAAATATTTTTATTTGTTATCAAGTAGCTTGAATCGTAATAAATATTATTATAAACATAAATAAAATTGAATTAAAAAGCAAAAATTTTCTAAACAAAAACATACCAAGTACCAAGGATATATAACCACAAAATGATTGTAATTTATGGTCTGGAATCTTAAAGAAAATTTATTTTAATTGCTAATTCTTGTCTCTTTGTTAATGTATTTTTAGTATCTCATTGTTTATTCCGGTTGGGTTACCACTTTAACGACTCCAAAACATATCGTACTGTAGTTAATCAACATATTATTTATTATTATATATAGAAATGTATAGTAGAGGGTATTTCAATTAATTAAATTTGGTTACAAAGATATTTTGTAAGCAATACTTTTTGTTTGGAATAAATAATCAAATTTTTATCAACTGCAAAATTTGACTGAAACAGATCGAGAGAGAGCAAAAAGAATCAGAATTCAGAATTTATGAATAAATTCTAATATCCAATAAAAAAATGTATTATTTCCTGAAAAATATGTAAGAATTTAATATTGAAAGTAAAATCATTATTTTTATCCAGATTGAAATTTTCTACTTATTTCTCGTCTTTAGTATATACCCAAAAATTTAAAACTACAAAAATTCTAAATTCTGGAAAAATATTATTACATATTTATTTGAAAAAAATTTAAGTTTTCCCAGAGAAATAATATTATTATAATATCCTTATAGTATGTATTTGAAAATATAATCGTATCATATTTAAATTAAATATTTATATAAATTTTATGTAGGAAATAATATTAACAACTTATTACAATATTACATATATCACATCAAATCTTTTAGTATACTATAATACTATTATATATTATTACCTTGGCAATATTCGAAACTATAATTATGAAAAGAAAAATAATTCTTATTTTTTATTTTTGTATACTATAGAATAGATATAAGTTTCTATAAATATTAAAAAATTGTCTATATAGAATTATGACAGCTCGTATATTTTAGTATCTAAATAGTATTATACAATTATTTTTCAATAATAATCATTCTATTCTTCGAAGAATAGAAATTTCTTTATATTTCTGTATGTTATATACTATTTAGATACTAAAATATAGTCTGTATGTTATATACTATTTAGATACTAAATTATATACTATTTAGATACTAAAAACAAAATTATTTATAAATAATTTGGAAAATTACAATAAATAATTTGGGAAGAGTTTTTTTATTATTATTATAATAAAAATATAATCAAGTAAGGGGTTGTACTTAAATGATGTCACAAGCTTAGGGGGGCGGGGGAGGTTTTAAAAACGTGACAACTTAAGACAAGGGGGAGGGAGGGATGTAGCAATTTGTGATGTCACACTTTTTTTTTTGGTTTTTAAAGCTAAAAAGAAATTTTGTTGTAAAAAATTCGTTCCGATTTCTGTAAAAAAAATTTTATGTAATACTTTTTTTATTTAAAAAAATGTATTTAATATTGTTTTTTAATTTTTAATTTTATTTGAATTTAAATAAATGTTATAACAAAAAAATTTCTTGTGTAGCTATCAGCTATTTATAGTATTTATATAAAAAAAATGTGACGTCACAGGGGGGTGGGGGTATTAAATAAATGTGACAAAGTGTGACAATAGGGAGGGAGGGGGTTCAAAATATTGAAAAAAAATGTGACATCATTTAAGTACAACACCTAATACATAATCCTTTTTGTATTTAATTTACTCAGTCAAAAACCAAAATTTTAATGGATTAAAATTTAGACATACTTTGTTAATCTCATCTAATTTGATAATCAAAATATTATTTAAAAATTTAAAATGAAATTAATAAATTAAAATAATTAATAAGAAAATTAATCCATAAATAACAAGAACCATTTTATAAATGATTGATTTTTAACATTGAGAAATTATTATGGATATTTATCTCTTTTATAGTTTATTTAATAAATTATCATATTTAAAGGAAAAAAGAAAAATCTGTCCAGGGATTTTTATTTATAAAAAAGTGTCCTAAGATGAAATTTATTTATATATGATTTTTATCAACGATTTTTTTTCTACTTATATGATCCTTCAATAAAAGGACTTTATTTTTATTTATTTTTTTTTGGGTAAACTATTTACTTATTTAATATGAATATTATTTACTCTCCATCCGAAATATAAAATAAAAGATATTACTATTTTTTTTTTGTATTATAGGATATTTTGTTATAAATGATTTGTATCGAAAGCCTCTAAAAATATCATTTCTTATAAGGATTCAATAAATTTGTCTAATAATAATACTTAAAAGGGTATTTTACCACACCAGATGTTCATTAATCTTTTTATCCCTTTCAAAATTATCGAAAGAAAATGTGTTTATTATTATAGCTTATAGAAAATAAAATATTTAAATGTTCGTCACAAGAAAATTATTTAGGTCCAATCACAGTTTGTAATGTGGAGAAAAATTACTTTTATTGGTTTTATTACGAGTATATAATAATAATTGACTGGGAAATTGTAAGAACTTAATAAATTACAAATTATTATTGATTATTGCAGTTTGTAGAGGATACAGTCCAGCAGACTGCAATTTTTTTAAAAATAAAATTAATTTTTGATATTGATAAAAAAAATTAATAATATAACTGGTATAATTATTTTTTATTACATTTATACATTTATTAAAATTATTCAAGTAAAAATTTAATAATACGAAAATTTTTAACTAAATTAAATTCTTCTCGAATTTTCCGTACATAAAATTTTTTAGCTCTCCTATTTTTAAATTAAGTGAATTATTTTCTATTCTTCTTTAAAGATTGTTGTTCGTCTGACTGGACTCAATTTTTATTTTTGCCTGTGACCGAAAAAATTAAATCCAAAATTAACTTTACTGCTGCTAATTATATTATCCTTTTAAAGTTATTGTTTAAAGTATTTTTTTTTTGTTGGAATTTACTTTTATAACTTTTTGTGTATGTACTTTAAATTAGTAAATTTTTTTCCGAGGACTTGTCTAGAAATTTTTCGTAAAAAAATTCTTTACGTATAAAAAAATGTAGTTAGTTAAAAAATATAAACGAATATTTATGTAAAGTTAAATTCTAATTAATTTGTTTTCATCTTATAAAGTTATTTTTATTTAATAACCAAATAATTAAATATTTTGTTACTTGTGAAAGCTGTTATTAAAAATGTTACATTTAATCTGAAATGAATATCAAAATTTTATATTTTAAAAAACCAGAACTATGTATATAATCATTAATCATAGACACAATTGTCTCTATGGTATAATATAGTTTCACTCACGGTCGTATATAGATAAAATTTCTCAAAAGGATTCTAATACTTCAATCTTGTAGGTAGATGATACATTTTGATAGTATTTTAAAATATGGAAAGAAATTAAAATTTCTAATATTTACAGTTTACAAAAATTATTACCTTTAGCCTGAAATTTGCAGTGTTAGTTAACCCGATTGTTGGAAAATTTTCTGCAAATAAATAGAAAATTCGAAATAAAAGTAATTTTAATATACATATATAATAAATAGAAATCTATTTTTCTCTTTAGAAAATAATTTCCTGTAGAAATTTTCTCTTTACTTAAACTGGAATTTATTAATATGTACTTCTAATTCTATTGGAATGTATTAAAATAGTAAAAAATTTATATTTAGAGAGAAATTATTGCAAATTTTAGCATTCTACAATCCTAAATAAAGATTAGAAAGAACCAAATAATATATAGAATTTAAATTAGGCGACTTTTTGTATAATATAGTATTATATAGTATACCATAGTTTAGTGTAAAGTTCAAATTGTCCGCACTAATTTAAAAATTATGGTTTATGATAGTGTTTTATGGTCCATTAATTCTCTTTTATTTCCTGGTTTACTAAAAATTTATGACCATTTGAAGTATGTATTATCATAAATAAATTTCAAATTATATATAATTTCATAAACGTTGTTGTTGATTATGAATACAGGCTTAAAAGGATTTTCAAAAATTATTTACTATATTTTTATATATGAAACATAGTATGTACAAACATATACATATACAATTAAATGTTATGATTTGTTATAAAAAAATATTTAACTGTGAGAAATTTTATTTTAATATTCTTACAATTAATGATATTATTAAAATGGGGTTAATGACTTTTTTGTTGAAAATAAATTTAATTATTAAATGGAGACTGGATTGGATGTACAAATATTAGAATATAAAGATTTTTGTCGCAAGGCTAACAAAACGATAACACAAAAAAAAATTTTCCACTTCCTCTTATTAGTACTCCATATATACTCATATTTAAAGATACAATAAAGTACATACATATCTTACAGATTATGAAAAAAAAAGATTTTAACCTTTAATTTGGTAGAAAAAAACACAAATATCAGATATTTATTTCTTATTTTTAAGCAATGTTGGAAAAATTTCGATAGAATTTTAAATTTCAGTTAAAAATTATATTTCCAATTCATGAAAATAGGACTACTGCTAAGGATGAAAACAAAATGAAAAGAATGTTGACATTTTGTTTAACATAAATATATTTTTATATATAAATATAATTGAAATTAAATAGGATTGGGAAAAATTCTCACAGGACATAGTATTAAAAAAATCAATTAACCTTAGAAGGAATAAATATTTTTATAAAAAGAAATAGGATTTCTTATTAAAAATTTCAACAAAATGGATTTTTATTTTCAAAAATTAATAATTATTATTAAAAAAGTACTACATTTTTTCTTACCATTGAATAGAAGAAAAATCACCAAAAGTTTATTCCCAATTGGTGTTCTACCAAGATTACAGAATTAAACAAAAAATATTATTCAAATATTATTTTTCGAATTATAAATGGAAAATTCTTGAAAAACTCTTCGACATTATTTATTCTATTTAAATTTTTTAATTTCCATTTAAAGATTTTCTTTGTAGTTGTTTCGAATTTCATCTCAAAATTTGAATAAAATTAAGGTAAGTTGTATGCATAATTTCAATCAGAATTAAAATTAATAATTAATAAGATGAATACATACTATAATTTTTAGTACATATTATCTGGAGAATACCTGTTTGTTGCCCCAATCTGGAAAATCATTAAGATGAAAGCAATAACAGCTGCATATAGTCCAAAATGGAAAAAAACTCATTGACCCTATTTGCTCATGTGGAGCCACTGGCCCGGCCATAGTAATAATAACTTTAGAATATATAATTCAGGTAAAATAAATTTATTATTTTTATTTAAAAAAAAATTAATGCTTTTACCTGTTTGTATACCATTAATACAATTTTCTTTCTTGTTATTCAATTTTCATTTTTACACAAAAAAAAAAATTGTTTGGGTTAAAACTATTTTACTCGTCTATTAAAATTTCATTGTATACTTTATTCATTTAATATGAATTTCAGTTCTTGGCAAAAATATCTTTTGTTTGGAAATGAAAATTTTATTTTATTTAATAATTTTTTTTACACGAACTTGTCTACTTTTTTATTGCGGAATAATAAAAATTATTAGAAAAGAACATAAATATTTTTGTTTTCACATTGTATTGCATTTTGCATATACATATTTGAATTCCATATACAAAATATATTTTCTAAACTAATAAAACTGAAATTGAATGAAAAGATTATTGAAAGGATTTTCAAAAATATTATCTATTTGATTTTGTATTTATTTACTTTTTCAACATTTTGAACTTATAAGTTTAATCCTTTAATAATATAATAAAATAACAACTGAAACCAAATTTAAGAAGACAGTGTAGTAGAAAAATGATAGCCAAAATTAAATTTAAACTATATGATACGCTCTTATTTCAATAAGATAATTATTCAACATATTCCAAGTAGTTAAAAGCTTTTTTTTTTTAAAAAAAAGTTGTACATTAATTTTATACTAAAATATTTACGAAATATTTTATACCAAAAAAAATGTACGAGTACATGATAAATTTTTATGGCAAAATAATATAGTAAATTCGAAATTAAAATAAATACATCCAAAATGCACTCAAATTTGATTTGATTTGATTTGATTTGGAGACTTATTAATACACTTTTACAACGGAGTTGAATATTCGATTTATTCACCATTCTGATAAATTAATAATAATAAGTACATATATCCTTTTCGTCCTTAGCAAAATACAAATCACTTCAATGGTATTATTTTCTTTTAACTATTTGCCAATAGATGGCATTTATTTCATTTCCGGTTTTAAACGTTCTTTACCTTTACATTTATTTCCTATATTTTCAATAATTTGCCTGAAAAACAACTGTTGAACGTTGTTGTATCAAATTGTATAAGTAAATAAGTTTATTTGCATTTACATTAACTTAATTTTATATGATAATGATATATTATAATTAATTTAAAAATAAAATGCAAAATGTTTAAGTTCTGATAAAGCATTCGCAGCATCCTAAAAATAAATAAAGTTTATATATTATCTTTATAATTTTTTTTTAAAATAATATTATACCGCTTGAATTTCATCATTTGAATCATATAATAATTTTTCAAATGCTTCTCTAATAGATGATTTCCAAATATTTTGCAAACCAACTAAACTAAAACGACCCAATAACCTAAATAACATACACATTCTTGATTTCAAAAGTGTATCTGGATTTTTGATTAATAAAACTAAATTTAATTTCGAACTAAATATAATATTTTCAACAATTTCAGCATTTTCGGGTAATTCTCTTAAAATGCAACAAAATAATGCAATAATGTTATTAGTTATTCGTGTAGCTTCTGAATTTTTAAAATCTATTTTAAAAAAATGTAAATTCATAAAACAAAAAACCACTAGAAAATAAATATATTTTATAATTACCATGAGTTAAAAAATTTATAAGTAATTCATCTGCAGCTAATATTGCAACTGCATCACAAAATTGTAAAAGAAATCTTTCATTTATATGTACCAAATGACAAACTAATTCAAATAAATTCGATATTGTTTTAATTTCATAAGAATTTAAATCTTTCATTAATTTCAGATTTCTGTTTATCGATGATGTTAATGGAGCAGAAGCTGAATCTATTAAATTTTTTGTGCTTGTTAACAATTTTGATGCATACATTAAATTTGGTACTAATTTAACATCAATGTATATCTAAATATAGAATTGATATTTTTTTAATACAACATAAAATAAATAAAATAATATTTACATTTATAATAATATCTAAAGCAACTGGTGGTCCAACTAAAATTAATGGAAAGCTTAAAAGCTTGGCTACATTAGCAATAACTTCAGGACTTGCTCTCGTATTCCTTAATGGGGCAACAATTATGCTTACCTTAAAATAAATTCAACATTATTTCAATATAAAAAAAAATTAGTAAAATATTTTTTACTAAATTCTGTTCTTTTAATGAGTCAAAATCGCCATCTAAAATTTCCTGTATTGTTCGCTTTAAAAATGCTAACCATTCATCATTTTCTATAGGTGGACTTTGTGATTCATCACATGAATCCCATCCAGGTAGCAGACAAGGTGGTGTGTTTCTATTTTGAATAAAAAATTAATTAATTATGTATTAAATAAAAATATTTATTTTGAAATTATACTCTAAACTGTTTTTTTCATCCAGTGAAACTAATGTTTTAATTTTCTTTTTATCACATATTGAGTCACCAAATTTTTTTAAACTATCTTCATCAATGGTTTGACCAAGACGTAATGAAAAATTATCTAAATTTTGACTTAATTTCCGTTTTTCTAAATCTTTTATTCTACCGCAATTATTTTTTTGTGGAGTTTTTTTCGAACAACATTTTTGTGTACCACATTTATGCTTAAATAAATTCTGTTGTACGATTTCAAATTCAGATTTTAAATTATCGTTCATATGTTGTACGATTAAATTTGAATTTCCAGAAACATAAAAAGGTTCATCGATTGATTTATTTGTAATTGATTCTACAGAATTTTCTTCGGTCAATTCTATTACTTTTGAGTTGTCTGATTTACATGGTGGTGGATCAAAGAATGGTATTATAATTTGTTTGCTTAATTCTTCAGCGTCGGTATCAATATTTTCAACATCACTCTGTAATACTGCATTCATACTGTCCCTTGACGATACAATATTTTCACCCTGATCTATACTATCGGATAGCGATAATAATGCTAAATCATTATTGAGATTACTATTTACATAAAAATTAATATTTACTATATAATATAATAATATAAAACAAAAAAAATACTTTTTTTCATCAATTTGTTTTTTCGTTTCCTTATTTTCCTCCACTTTAAATTTTTTTATTTGGGATTGTTTTATTTTTGCATCGTTCGGAATATTTAATTTACCTTCAACAAATGGATGGCAAAGTATTTGCGCCCAAGTTATACGAAGGGATGGATTTTTTTCCAACAAACCCTAATAATTTAATATTTTAAATTCTATTCAAATATAATTCAATTTTATTTAGTTTTACTTGAAGGAATGATGTACAATCGCTACCAATAAAACTAGGCCATTTTACTTCTTCATGTCGTATTAACTTAACTAGATGAAAAATTGATGTTGTATAAAATGGTGTTTGACCAACTAATGCTTCATATATAATACATCCTAATGACCATAAATCAGCTTCATAATCATAAGGTTTTTCTGCTAATAATTCAGGTGCCATATAGAGAGGTGTTCCCTAAAACAATATAAATTAATTCTAAAATATATTTAAGAATTAAATATTAAATAAAATCCCGCAATTACTTTAATTGAAGTTAACACATGTGTACTCATTGTCATATTTCTTGCTAATCCAAAATCACATAGTTTAGCATGAAGATTTTGATCTAATAAAACATTTTGTGGTTTTAAATCACGATGCAAAACTCTTTGAGAATGTAAATAATATAATGCTGATATAAGTTGTCCATTTAAAATTTGTGCTTGATCTTGATTTATTGGTCCATTTTTAGTTAAATATCTTTGTAAATCAATAATAGAAAATTCTGTAACTAATACAATATCATTTTTTGTTTCAAATGAATCAAACATTTCGATTATGTTTTCATGTTTTAAGTTAGCTTGGATTTTACATTCTTGACGAAAATTAACTATTTCTTTTGTAGAACGACCAACTTTCGATATAATTTTAATTGCTACAGTCTTTTTATCGGCTTTTGAACATGCTCTGTAAACTCGTCCATATGAACCAACTCCAATATATGAAAATCCTGAATAATTATCCATTACATTAATTTTAATTAAAAAAAATTAAAAACTCCTTTTATTTTGTTTGTTTGTTGTTTATTTTTTGTATGTAAATAAAAGTGGCAGCTATTCACAGGGTTGGCCAAATAAATAATGCACGCAACAAGTGGATGCTAAATGCTAAAGCTAAATTATTTTTGGGCTAGTTTAGTTGAAATGTTTGATGGTCCTTTGTTAAATAAAATTATAATTATTTAAATGAAATTTATATTAATATATTTTAACTGAGATATGAGAATATTAAAATTCTATGGAAGAAACGGAAAGGGACTTATATCAGCTGCTAATTTTTGCTGTAGGGTAATTTAGTTTTACTTGGTAATTTTTGTGCGGGACACTGACATTTGCATTGTTGACATTTCCCTTGTTGATTTTCTTTTTCACTTTCATTCAGTATTGAAATTAAAAGTGAATTGTGTATGTGCGGTGGATTGTATTTTTCTGAGTATTTCTGGATCTTTTAATCTATTTATTTTAATTATACAATTTATTTCAAAGTTTTAATTTGAAAAATGTCCTCTTCAATTATTGAGTACTATGGAAGAAACCAAACCCGAGGAAGCTGTGGTTACTGCAAACAGAAACATTCCAGTCATTCGCACGGTAAGAACTATTAAATTTTGACAAATACAACAACAACAAGAAAGGACAATGAAAAATTTATTCGTCCTTTGTGTCTACAATCCAAAAATGAAATAATCTTTGTATATAAATATTTCTTCACATCTAAATCTGAAATTTTTATTTATTATTAATTAATATTTTATTTTTAGGAATGCACGCATATGTATTGACACCAAATGATTATCAAGAACTTATTAATAGGGTATTTATTTATAAATTCGTTAAATTATGAATAATTAAATATTATGACTATCTCCATCATAATTAAATTTCTTGTTTAAATTAATATTTTTAAAATTAAAAGGGTTGGCGCCGATCCGGTGATTATTGTTACAAACAAACAAATAATATCACATGCTGTCCAAGCTATACAATTAGGTATATTACATAATATTAAAATTATATTTGTAATATATATAAATTTTCTTAAGGTGTGATGCTATTAATTTTAAACTAACAAAATCACATAAGAAGATTTTGAAAAAAATTAATAACTTTTTGAAGAATGGTATTAAAGATTCGGTAGAAACAATGTGTGCAGTGACTAAAGCAAATGATGAGGGTGATCATATTAAAGAAGAACCAGAGCGACCAGTTCGTCCTAATCATAATATTGAAGATATATCCGTTAATATGATTTTGAATCAGGCAGTGCCTACATCTTCAGTAAAATTAGCTAATGTAAATAAAGAAGAAAATATTAAGGTTACATATATAAATGCATTAATTTAACATAGTTAATAATAATATAATAAATGATATTTTTAGGTAGTAGAAGAACCTTCAAAAAATTTAAAGATGCCTCATAAGAAAGCTAAACAAATTCGACTTGAACGTAAAATAGAAAAATTGGAAGCTAAAGGAATTTCTATAGATTCAATTAAAAAGAAAGATAAACAAGATAATCAATGCAAGTCTTTAAGTGATCTAATCAATGATGTATCCGAAACGAACGTTTATCAATTAAAGGTTAGATTTTGAATTTGTAGTATAATAATTCTTTTAAGTTTATTAGTCTTTATAACAATTTATTACAAGTATATTTTTCAAATTGCTGAAAACTTTTCCTCTAACAAACAAATCAAATTGATAATATATGTATAATTCTTAGCTATTCGGTCTGCCGTCTTGTTTTTTTTTTAAATCTATTTAATTTCCGCATGACCTTTGATATTTTTTCATATTTGAAAAAAAAAACGTATCATGTAAAAATATTTTAGCTTAAACAAGTTGAAGTCAATAGTGACGAATTTCATGAAACATCTGATGAAGCTTATAAATTATTCCAGAAGTATCAAACTATTATTCATAATGATCCGCCACATAATAAACAAAGTTTTTTAAATTTTTTACAACGATCTCCAATAAAGGTAACAAAATATTTATTATACATATTAAAATTATTAATAAAATTTAATTTAATTTTTAGTTAATGCAACCAGAAGATGGACCTCCGGATGGATATGGATCATTTCATCAACAATATTGGTTAGATGATAAATTGATAGCAGTTGGAGTTATTGATATTTTACCACAATGTATTAGTTCTGTATATTTTTTTTATGATCCTGACTATAGATTTTTATCACTTGGTACTTATAGTGCTCTAAGGTAAATGACTTTAATATGAATTTATATTTTAATTAACTATTTTTTTTTTCTTTTAGAGAAATTTACTTTATACAACAATTATCGGAACTTGTTCCGTCATTAAAATACTATTATATGGGATTTTATATACATTCTTGCCCAAAAATGAGATACAAAGGACGACTAGAGCCATCATATTTATTATGTCCTGAAAATTATACTTGGCATTTATTGACTGATAATATAAGGGCAAAACTTGATGCTAATAAATATCAAAAATTTAATAATGATTCAACTATTGTTGATGAATTTAAACGTTCTGATATTGATTCGGTATTAATTCTTTGCCAACGTAATACTTATGTTACATATGGAATTCTAAAAAATGTAATTAAAAATTTATTATATAAGATTTATAAAATAAGTTTATTTTATTTTCTCAATTTTAGGCAAAAAATATAAATATTGACAATTCGTTATTAGAATATGGTCAGTTAGTAGGTAGAGTATGTGCACACCGAATGCTTTACGTTAATTTTTAAAATATTTCCTCTTTACGAGTTAGTAAAAATGTCTATTTTTAATATATATATATATAGTTCAATGTGTAAATAAAAATTATTTAAACAAAATTAATTAGTATATATTTATTGCTAATATAATTCTATATATAAAACTCACTGATTAATTTAGTAAATTACTCTTTCATTTAATATTTGAAGTACGAGGTAATTCTATTTCACTGTTTTATACTTAACTAAAAAATTATTAAACTTTTATCAATAGTAACACAAAAGTGATGCAATCGTGCAATTATATTATCGCAGTTCATCAACTTATTATACTTGATTATCAATGCTACAGTTTCGCGAAAACAATAAACCGATTATTTTCATATCGGAATCATTCGAAAGTGTTTACAAAGTTCATTAAATTAATTAAATATTTTTTTGTTAATTAAATAAATTTCACTTAAAGAACTGTATAAATATTTATTCATATTATAATAAAATTAATATATTAATTGAAATTAAAAACAAATACATTTGTTTGTCAAAACATGCAAAAATTTACAAACATTGACCTTCATTAATAGTACACCATTTAGGTATTATTGCATCTGGTTTTATTCCTCTAGTAATTAATCTTTCTCGATATCTAAAAAATCTTTGTTCAGATTCGATTGCAGAAGTATCAGGATCAGACCATAATCTTTCAGCAGCTGCCCCAGCCCGTGGCCATATTCGCCCATCTAAAATACATAAATTTAAATTTAAAAACAAACTTTAATATTCTCGATTACCTAAAGTATTTTCATCTACATATTCAGACCACATACATGGTTCCCCACCTAACATATCTCTAGTTAATCGATTTTCGTAAACTTTTTTCCAATTGTAATAATTTGTTACTCCCCAAAATCCGTGATCCAAATACCAAGCATCTTTTGTTGAAGCAATTATACGGTAGCCTTTTTTAATAAGCTCCTGGTTAAGTGGTAATGAAGATTCTACCCAAGTTTGTATTATAAATCTATCCTTTGGCAAGTATTTTTCAATAACTTCAGGATCTGTTAAGTGACTCGACCATAATATGGTTGGCAATAATCTCTGTTCTTCTTTTGGTTGTCTTTTTGATTTTATTTCATCCCAATTTGCTAAATTTTTTAAATGAAATTCGGACCATAATTTCAAAAAACTAGTTGTACTAGTATCCAATCCTTTTTTACGCATAGAATGGACAATTTCTTTACTTGAATTCCAGCAATCTAAAAACACCTGGAATTTTTTATATTTTAATTACTACTAATTTATATGAAATTATGACTCAGTGATAGTAAGTTGATATGCTTACCTCATCTCCACCCATATGGATAGTTTCTTCGATTGGAATATAGTCAGATATGTCTTCGAAAAGTTTTTTTAAAACACTATATACATTTTCATTAACTGGATTTAATTGACCACAAGGTGGTTGAATACAAAATTTTCTCCATGGTTGTTGATTGACACAAACTGCTAAATTACCGAAACCAGCTTCAGGTCCAAATTGCCATCCATTTCCAGCATGTGATGGAGCATCAAATTCAATTAATACTCGAATTCCACGAAGCTTTGCATATTTTATTATCTTGAATATATCATTTTTAGAGTAAATTAATTTTTCCGAATAAGCTCCAAGTCTGAAAAAATAATTCTTAATTATATATTATATCTATGTATTATAATTATCAATTATACTTTTGTAATTGTGGAACTCGTGGTATTTCAATTGGAAAACTATGAGTATCAGTTGCATGCCAGTGAAAAACATTAAGTTTTGATGTTGCCATACCATCTAAAGTAGCTCTAATATTTCGTATTGGAATATAATTACGTGCTGTGTCTAAAAGAAGACCTCTATGTTTAAAAATTGGTTTATCTTTAATTTGAGCACCTGATACCATTGCAAGTCCACCTCTGTTACAAGTATAAATAATAATAGATTATAAAATGTACTAACTAAGATGTACAAAATAATAATAGAAACTTACGCGACATTACCAGTTATCAGTTGACTGAGTGTTTCAATACCATGTCTTGCTCCGAAAATTGTAGTAGCCTTAATATCAACAAAAACAGCAATATCTATATATTTTAAAATATTTACATATTTGTACGTTCTTTTAAATTGAATAATTTCATTCTATATATACTATTATTTTACCTGACTCAGTGATAGTAAGTTGATATGCTTCATCTGTAAACCAATCTAATTTTATATCAGATGAATTGACAGATACTTTCACCAACACTTCTTTACCATTACGATAAACGCATGTTTGTTTTTGTTGTTGACATTCTTTATTAATATTTCTGATAAAAAGGTGATTGAAATCTGATATGAATTGTTTAGTTATATTTTCAGGTGCTATAATATGAAATCTATATAAATACGCAATAAATAGAAAAAGTTATTTATCTTAAAATTGCGGTCAACAAAATTAAATTGTAAATAAAATATTTTTTTTTTCAATACCTTACATTACTTGGATCAAAATATGTTCGTTCATTTGATAAAATAATTTTTGATGTCGGGTGGGGCCATAATGAACCATATGGTCCACATGATAAACGACAAATATTTTGGCTATTATATTTACCAATTAAAGTATTAACTGATTTAATACAAAGATGTTCATCGTTGCATATCCATTCTCTATTAATTATAAATTTGTATATATTATTTTTGTTGTTGATTAAATTGAAATTTTAAATAATTTTGAAAAAAAAAATTATTTTATTTTTTTTTACTTTTCTGCTGCGATCTCATCTATACTAATAAAAAATATAATCAGACAAAATAATATTAGACTTGTTGACCATGTCATCATATTTCTAAAAAAAACAGAAAACAAATCATTTAATTATTTATAATGCATTTAAAAATATTAAAATTCTAAATTCTGTTTTTGGAGCATGCACTTTAATTCAGTTGCATCGAGAAATATATATTAAAGCTATATTTAAATTAGCCGATTTTATGGATTTCAAATAAAATAATACGAAATTTCTCTGTTGTCATCAAAGAGACTAAGATAATACTCAATATTTTACATATTTTTATTTGAATTATCTACATAAAGCTCATTATCATTTGAATAATATTATTGTATTGCACCATGAATTACTTAATAATCGTCAGATAAACTTTTTTAAATATTTATGAATCTAATTATAAAATTATAGAATTTTAGCATTTCAGTTTGCTAATCGAAAATTTTCTTAAATAATGTTCCAATTAACATGTAAATTTACATTAAAAAAAAATTAAATTCCATTCAATTTTTGGTTACCTTAATTTAACAAATCAGATTTGTTCAATTGTCCAATAAATTTATATGAATATTTTCTCTCTAATTAATTATAATTTTGAATTATAATTGAAAATTTTTATTTTATATGATCACAAATTCCGTTAAAACTTTCTTTCACACTAAACATAATTAAAAGATACTTAAAATAGAAGTAACATAAATTAATTTCGCAAAATTATCAATAAGAAATTATTTGTACACAACATTTTTTTTTCACAAATTTATCAACTTATAAGTTGAACAATAACAAAGTAACTGACTGAAGCACTGATAAACTTTTTCCGCTTTAAATAGTAAACGAAAAGTGCACAGTTAAAAATGCGTTCTCGTTAAAATATATATATATATATATATATTTATCAGTTGTGAGTTAAATATGTATATAGTTGATAGTATATTTACAATTATGATTATTTTGTGCTGCCTGGCCTGTAGAGAGTATATTAATTCTGATGTATGTAATTACAAAAATAAAAATAATAATATGCGAAATTTCATGTCTGAAACTAATGTACTACATAATATTATTAGTTTCTTGGCATAAAATACGATATAAGTATTTTTAGTTATAAAAAAATTGGAGACCTAATTAATTAGACTATACAGAAAACAAGCAAAATGACAAATAAAAGGAAAAGCATTTATAATTTTATTTTAAAATTTTTACAATAACCCAGAAATATTCTTAAAGCTGAAATTTGTCATATTTTAGTTCCGGTAATAAACTGAAATAGTAAAGTAATTTAATTATTCAAAAATTTTTTTATATTTTCCCATATATTCAATTTGAATTGTATATGTTTATATTTTCAAAACAGTGTAGATTACATATATACATATTTTATCTCCAATTTCATGTTTATCGTAATTTCTATATATTAAATATAAATATTGTTTAGAAAAATTGAATACAAATTATTAGAATTTAATTAGAGCTATAAAATTAAATTAAATTTGTCTAATTGGCAAAATTAAATAAATTTGAAAAAAAAAAATCATCACTTAAGTAGCACAAAATTAGTACACAATTCAATAATTAAAATTGTTTGTCAAAATTATACGGTCAAAGTCTGATAAAGTTTTACGTCTTGATTTTATACTATAATCAAAGTCTTCGACAATATAAAAAAATATTATTTTTATATCAAATTGACTTTCTTTTCAATTAGGTGAATTTAATTAAATTAATATTTCTATGTATAAAATATGTACCACAAGTTTTTTGACTATCTATCAAAATTTTTATATTAAACAAAAAAAACATGAATCGAAATGTTTTATAATATGTTTATAATCATTATTTATTAAATTTGTTTTTCATATATTATTGTTTTTATTATTATTTGAAAAATCAATACATGCACCACCCGATGATGTTAAATCAATTTCTTCTGAATCATCTGAACAATCTGAATGTAATGTATGATTATTTCTAGCTTCCATTATATTTCTATTTAAATTGACATCAATTAAATTTGTATTATTTTTATATAATTTTAATTCTGTATATGTTTTTTCATTAATTTCATTTATATCTTTTATATTTTGTTGATCATCTAATAATTTATTATTATTATTATTATTATTTTGAAAGGCTGGATGCATTATTGTAAAAGGCGATGTTACTGAATCATCATTTTGTAATAAATTTTTTTCTGATGTATTTGATAAATTTTCGGGTGTATGTTGTTGAGGCTGTGATCCATCAGATTCATTTGTTCCTCTTCCTAAACGCAAAAAAAAAAATTTAAATTAATAATCTTTATCTGTTAAAATAATTATAAAATTTAATTACCGCTTACTACAACTGGTGGTGATCCTAAACTTAAACATCGCATTCTCCAAGCATCTTGCAAAAGCTGTAAACGAGCTTGTTTTCTCCATTTGGCACGTCTATTTTGAAACCATACCTAAAATAATTAATTGTAAAATCATCATACAATTCGGAAATCTAAATGATATAAAATAATCTATTTTTTAACGGTTTTTTTTTTAAATTAAATTTTATGTCAGATTCCGCATTTTTAATATTAATTCTGTATACATAATTATATACTTTTATCCGCTGTTACAAAATTATTTAAATTAAATATCGTTGGCTTGGAAAATTATTAATTTTGTTAATTTGTATTATAAATAATTTCGTTGATTTATATAGTTGATGTAATTACATTTTATCATCTAATCTATACGAAAAGATCTTGAATATCAAAATAAATACCATCAATTTTTAATTAACATTTACAATATGGTGTAATTTTCATTAGCAAGAAAGAATTAATTAAATTAAATCAACCAATATACAAAATTAGTTAATACAAAAAATTCTGAACGAAATAATTATTATACTTAATAAATAAATGTAATAATTTAATAATTGTGGTTCCCACAAATTTAACACCTAAACCTAAAGGATTTAAAAAAATCCAGAAAAATAGAATTCGTAAAACAAAGTAAATTAATTTTCTGTGAAAAATCTGTTGTGTAATAAGAAAAGAGAAAATATCAATTACGAAAGTAAATTTTATTATCTCAGATCAGTTAAAAAACATTTGATCCTAACCACTTTCGTGGTACACTTAAAAAATACGTTTAAACCAGCAAAATTAATGTAATTCATTAAGGAAATTGTTTCCGTCGTTATTTTGTACACTTTAATTATAAAATTACAATTTTTCTATAAAATATTTGGGCTCAATATCCTTTTTGTTCACTTTATTTTAGTCTATGTAAATAAATCAAAATTATTTTTTTGATCTAATATTTTACGTTATCACTTTTCTGTATTATTAATCCTTAAATAGGAAGGAAGATAATTTACTTAAAGCTTTCAAATTTTCAAATATGAATAAAAATCACCATTAATCATTTTCTAATATAAAATATGTACATATGTATATAAAAAGGACAGCTTTAATTAATGAAGAACATAATTTTTTTGAATAATTAAATTCACTTTTATATCCACAAACATATTTGTTTTTTTTAAATATACCTGAACTCGTGCTTCACTTAAATTAATCCGTAAGGCAACTTCTTCACGTAAAAATACATCAGGATAATGTGTTTTTTGGAATAACGCTTCTAATTCTTGTAATTGTTGAGGTGTAAAAGTTGTACGATTTCTACGTTGCCTTCTTCGACCAAACATATATTCTGTTAATAAATCACCAGGTAATGGTGATAAAAATGGTCCAGCCATTTAATTAATTTTTATGTAATTTATATTTTTAATAAATATTTTAAGAAAAAAAAACCCGCAGTTTTTATTTAAATTTATAAAAAAATTCGTAAAAGTTTGCACGGTATTTTTATTTTTTTTGAATTATGTCCTTTCTTTCTATTATTATGTTAATTGAATACCGTTCGAGCAAAGACTGATGTTAAACATTTCAAAAAATATCCTTATCAACAATATTTTTTCCTATAAACAAACAAATAAATAAATTATAAAAAGTTTTTCCTTTTTTTTTCAGCTTTCCAAATTTTCCCACCATTCGAGATAAAAATTGCTCATTTTTGTTTTTTTGTTTGCTTTCATCAAGTAATAATTTTTCCTGTGTATTTTTTTTTTTTTGATATTTTGTTTCTGTATGTTAACCAATTTCCTGGTTTATATCCTTGCCTACATTTTGTTTTTGCTTGTAAATTATACTATCTTATTGTAGTTGTAATATCCTTTTCTGTTTTTGTATATTTTTTTTAGCAACAACAAAGCTAAATATTGATAAATAAAAATAATTCTGTTTGTGTTAACACATATGCACAAATTGTGAATTTATTAAAAGAATGAAAATAAGAATCCTTGTTATAATAATTGTTATCCTATTTTCTCGACAACAACAACAACAAAATTGGAAAATAGAATAAAAAAATTAAAATATTGTTTGCATACTTGTATAATTACTAGAAATTAAAAAATATATCTATCTTATTTATATATGTAACGACTATACAATTTTATAATATTAAATTTTGCTCCTTTCGTCCTTAAAATAGAAATGTAAATGCGCTTGCGCACCTCCCCCTCCAATAAAATTATATATTATTTATTACAAAAGGGCGGTACATTTAGGGCCAATCATAAAAATTTTTGCATTTACTTTAAATTGTAAATATTTATATAGTATAATATAATATTTTTATTTGATAATTTGACAGAATAATAATTATTTTGTATGTTTTGTTTATCCATGTGACATTTTAAAATTTAGTTAAAAAATTATTAACAAACAAAAAAATAAATAAAAATGGTTTTTTTTTGTTATCTTTATTGAAACAAGGAAAAAAATAGGATCTGTTTTTTATGCTGGGATAGTGAATTTGGAGATTTTAGTAGATATTCTAATTTAGATATTTGGATATGACGAAATAATTAATTATTAATTGACAATAATTATAGTAGTAAATACATTTAATTTGTTGTTATTGTTATTACAGGCTAAGTTTATCCTTAGACCTAATAGAAGAATTATCAGTAGACTAATTTTAGATAGTGCCTTATCCATCACAAATTAATCTATTTGTAAGGGACTTGGACCAACTTACTATCTGTTCATATAATGATAATTCACTAATTAATCGAAATGACAATAAATAATTAGCCATATAAATAACAAATTTCAAATTTTGTTCAAATTAATTCTACTTTCTCATAATAGTTATACCAAATTTGGTAGATTTAGTAGATAATATCATGGAAAATTTAAGTATGATAATATGATTTATATACAAAATTTAAAACCCATTACTTTCTGAAAAGTTTTAACTCTTTTATAAATGCTTTTTTTTTTGCGTTTTAAGCTTAAGTAATTAATATTTAATACATTAAAGTGATTAATTATGCTTTGTTACATTAATATTTTTTATTAATTATTAAAAAAAAAAAAGAATAGACTTAAAAGTGTTTTGCTTTTTGTATAAAGCTTTTAATATTAATAATGTTTTTGGAATTAATATCGTAACATAAACTTTGATGTAAAAACTAACGAAAATTGAAGGGGGTTTTCTTAATTGTATACAATTTTTGTAAATAAGCTATAAATTTTTAAATTTACCTATTGGAATAATTATACCTAAATTGAAAATGTCATAACAGAAACAAACATAAGAAATTTTCAATATTTTATGAACCATTAAAAGCGTGAAAACTTTATCATAGTTTTTAAAATAAAAAAAAAACTACGATCACCAATAAAGTTTACAGTGTAATATGTGATTTTTGTTATAGATTGTGACTATTTCACAATAATAAATTTTTCGATATGCCATTAATAGTTTCTTTACTACATAAATTTTTGAAATTCTTCTTCTTTATGTGTATTTTAATTTGAGGTATAGTCAAAAATATGTATTTGATTATAGTTATGGTCGTTTTCGTTAACTTTAAATGATCGCAGTACTGCAATGTTTTAATTGTATTTTGCAATGTATATTTTGACTAGCGTAACAGTAACAAATCGACAAATTTAGTTCAACAAATGCTTCTATTGTCGGCTGGTTGCTGTCTCGATAATTAAACTACCATAAAAACGAATTAAAATATTGCAGTACTGCGATCATTTGACGTTAACGAAAACTCCCTATATTAATTTCTGTATAATAATTATTTTATGATCATTTTGAGATCTATTTTTGTATACATGATATTTTTTTTTGCAACCTTTGAACTTCCAAAAAGTTAATTATACCATTTTTAATTTCTAACAAACCCCAATTCTATTTTATTTTTTTCGTTTATATTATTTCGAAATTTTATAAAAGTTAAAAAATAAAAATTAAAAATAAAAACAGAAAAAACAAAATTCTTCTTCATTTTCCTTCAAAATTATATTTCCCACGTTAGTTTTTGTTGTTTTTTATTTATTTCACAAAAATAAAAAAAAATAAATAAAAAGGATACACAAACCAAAGCAGTGAAATGAAAACATTGTTTTCCAAGCTGATTACATCACATAATAAAAGGATATACAACAACAAAAATATCTAAAATATAAAACAATTTTTTTTAAGGATAATTTATATATGAAACTATATATACAAATATTCTAGCAAGGATCTACTACGCTATATGCAGATGTGGCAATCACGGATGCACAAATGTACCACCTATGTAATTATATATTGTTTAAAAAAAAATTTGTTTTTGAGTCAAAAATTGAATAAAAAAAATACGATGCAATGTAATAATAACATGAAAACTCTGGTAGGGGAGGCAAAGGGGTTGAAAAAGGGCGGCATATAACATTTCATTATAAATTTTTCAAAAATAAAAATAAAAATACTTTCTCTGTATAATTTTTCTTTTTTTTTTTTTGTTGCGGGCGTTGAGAAGGACCTGTTTAAATGAAATGACGGAGTTTATCCAATCAGAAATGAAAAATTCTTGCAAGTGGAATATGATAATGAATTTTTCATTTTCATTGTTATATTATATATATTTTTTATGTATGTTTGTTTTGTTATGTATATATGCATAAATACAGAAAACAAAAAAAAATTAACAATAATATAAATATCCCTATAAGGTTTTTTTTTGTTATCGTGTCTCTGTAAATATTATTAACAAAACACATTTTTTGTATTATATTTTTTCAATTTTCGATGTGATTGTCTATAACTGCTTAACCTAAATTATATAATGATCGCATGTACAATGTCAAACATGATGCCCAGCTTAGACGTTTAGAGGTTTTTTTTAAGAGCTTTGAGATATTCAGCCAGATAAAGGAAATTTGTGGCAAAATATGTTCGATCGCATGCTTCCTACATATTTACGAAATATAGCTCAAATTTTTCTATACAAAATTTTTAAGCTCAATTTGCTAAAATTTATATGCTGATGCTCCATTTTCTGTATACCTATATGCTTTTTTTTTTCAAATTCTGCCAAAAGTTTTCATACAATTTGACAAAATTGAGGAATTATGTAATTTTCTTAACAGCTATAAGCTATAATACTTGCATACAAATATCATTTAAACAATTTAAGCAATCTTAAGCAATCTACTTCTTCTTATAGCTATGACCAAACCAAATATTGGACCTAACCCACCCAGCTTTGTAAGGTTTCCCACCATGCTGGTGACGCTCTAATTTAGGCTGATCCTTAATCAAATAAAATTGTATATTAAAATTATATTTTATATATATATAATAAATGACTTTACATTTGTATTGTAATTTCAAAATAATAAATATATAATAATATCCCAAAAAAAAAATGAAAATAGGAAACCTACCATAGTAGAAGAGAAAAGAGAGAGTCAGAGAGTATGAGTGTATGAAGGAAAAATTAATCAAAACATTTTATAAAGGAAAAATAATAATAAAGTAAGGATTTTATTTCATTTTTTTTTGTTTTAAAGAAAATGAAATGAAAAAAAAATGAGAAAAAAAATGAAATAAAAAAAATATATAAACATATAAAATAATAAAAACAACAAAACAAAACAAAAAAAAAATCTACACTAAAGGTATAAAAATTGTATCTCTATGACTATGTTATATCAGCATATAGAATCAGGTCCTTGCACAATAGGATAAAATAATGGTATAACAATAGATTGCGAAATAATCATAATAACAACAACAACAACAAAATTATATACTATATATAATATATAATTGAAATAACATGAAAATATTATGATTATGATTATTTTCTGTCCTGTTCCTTGTATTACATAAATATCCTTGTATATAATTTCATTTTTGAGGTGGAACAACAGAAAAGAATGGATGGGCAAAATTAAATATAATTCTCTTCTCTCTCTTTCCATATGATCCTGCCCTGGTACCAACCATATAGTAGTAGTAGAGAAAAATGGTAGTTTTTTTTTGGTTCTGATGATGGGGTTTAGGAAAAATGAGGCGATGATGGCGTCAGAAGTTTAATTAAGAAATATGTTTTTATATAATAATAAAATGTATTATGTAAAAAAAAAATATATATATTATTATTTTTTTTTTTTGTGCTTTGTAAAATGAAAATTAATTTAAATATAATTTTTCGTAATAAAGTGACATATGTGTACCCAATCCTTTAACTTTATATATGTATATAATTTACATCATATAATTAAAAATTATTTATGTTGATTTGTGACTGAAAAGTTCCAAAAAAAAAGTCAAATTAAATTTAATGAACAAATAAAATTTGTTTACAATTTAATTAAAAGATTTATATATAGATAAATGAGATCAGGAGGTGCTGATGTCCTGTTGTATTAACCCTTTGGACCATTAAGGATTGGAAAATGTCCCACCTTTTTGATACCCTAATATCGAATGTGGGATATTTTTAAATCAACCATAAAAAATTAAATAACTAAAAATATATAGGTTCAAGTCTTGTGTTGTAAGAAGCTGCATAGTTTTACTATTAATATCGCACCTCATATCTAAGCAGTTAATTTTCTTAATGACTTTTTTTTGTTATTTTCTTAAAATAAAATTTCTATGCGACTTTGGTCTTTTTTTAAACTAAATATTTGTGCCCCAAAGGGTAAAATTCGGAACATGATGAACTTTTTGTTCTGCTATTATTCTCCTTTAAAATCAAATATATAAATCTATCCAATAAATTGTAGAAGTCAATATTGGGGAGGTTAGTAATATGAGAATAATTAGTCGTTATCGATATCGAAATTTTTCTGACCATTATTAAAAAACCAAAGACATTTTCTTTAGCTCGACTATATTGGTTAGACATAAGACTGATTTATGTAAGTGACTTTCGTAGTTTTATTGTTGACTGTAATAAATTTGAAAAAAGTTTTTTCTATAATATTAAGAGTTCCTAATGAGTAAACAGTGAACTGTCACCTAAATATATCATAGTAAATTTTTAATAACATAAATTTGTATAATTTTTTTAAGAACAAATTTTACTTTAACTTGATTTTTAAATTTAATCTTCTAGAAATTTTTATAATATAATCCTTCTTTAATGGAATTCTTTCAGTTAGTATGATAATTAATTATAAATTTCTATCATAGAGCAAATACTAATTGAATTTATATGCATCTACTAAATTATACTTTATGGTAAATATAATTAAATAATTTTATTATAAAGAATGAAAAAAAAATCCTTCCTTTTTGTTTTGTACAACGTCAGTCAGATAACCAGAAAAATGACGAACAAAGAAAAACAACCCACAGTTTTTTTTT
Organism: Empis stercorea; assembly: GCA_949752835.1. Lineage (NCBI taxonomy): Eukaryota > Metazoa > Arthropoda > Insecta > Diptera > Empididae > Empis > Empis stercorea. The sequence goes on along the minus strand of OX457087.1, from coordinate 46,576,585 downwards.
AGAAAAGTAAATTAAAATTTCTAATTACAAGTCGGCTGAGTTGGTTTTCATTGTAAAAAAATGATTTTTATTTTAATTCACTGTCTATATGTAAATATATATGTATATATAAAAAAAAAATAATATAATGAACAAAACAGTCTCTCAGAACATTAATAAATTAAATTGAATAAGGCCACCACATTCCGCCTATCCAAAAGGTAAATTATTTTCAAGGGGATTGTTACTAATAATATTTCTTTGGTTTAAAATTAAAATTTAAAAAATTTTTCTGATATTCCAATAATATTTAAGTTTGTTGTAGAAATGTCAAAAATAAAATAGAATTTCAAAATATGTATATTTTGTTTTTTTTAACGAATGAATAAAATGGATAATGAATAAAAGTATTGATTAAATTTTTCAATTATCATATTTTCAAAGATCAATTAATTTCTTTAACTCAACTACTCAAACTATACTTACTATATTTATAATTTAGAGATTTCATCAATTTTTCTGTTTATCAATGATTTATAATAGGTACTATTTTCTAACTACAATAATATATATATAAAATATTTTCAATAATACTACTTTTTAATTGTTAAATATTCATAAATTTCAAATATGAAATATGAAAATAATTAATTATTAATAATAGTAAAAAAAAAATACTTTTTTTGATCATCGATTGAATTTATGAGTTGAATCGTAACACGTAAAAATTACTATTATAACTGATTAATTTATTTTTAAAATGGCAAAGAACATAAATCAATTTCCGGATTTCGAAAAAAAAATGCTCAGTCTATTCAAAGATATTGGAGCATATTAAAAAATTAAATAGTAAAAAACTTGTGAAAAAAAATATGAAAAATCAAAAACGAAAATTTATTGAATTGAAAAAAATATAAAAAAAAAAATTATCCATAAAAATATTGCTATGTAATTTTTGGTATATTATGGATATGAAAATCCAAGTGATGAGGATTTTTGTATCCACCCGTCATTCTGTTTGTTTGGATAAATATAAATTTTCGTTGAAAAAAAGAAATTATTGGTTTTATTCAAATTTATATTAATTCTATTTAAGTAGGCATAAAAGGATCAGAGAACTTAACGTAAATCCATTCATCTATCTATGTAAAGCAAAATATAAATTATATGATTTTTGTATAAACGATATTATATGTTGAAATAATTTGAAAATCCTTTATAATTTCAAATTAAGGCATTTAGCATATCATACAAATACTTACATATATTGAATTATGGTAAAAATTTAAAAAAAGTTATAAAAATAATTTATGAACTGATCGATCGAACATTTTGAAATTAAATAATAAATTTATTCAAATCGAATTTCAGTATCATTTTCATTTGATAGTGATTAGAAGAATAAACGTATAGTTGGTTGACTATAAAATAGATGCAATAATATATAAATAGACAATCTAAATTTAAAGCGAACACCAATATATGTTTCATTGAGTTTCATTGTTTTCATTGAAATTGATTTACTAATAATTGACTGTTTATATTTTAACGATTGTTCCTTGAATTCACTAGTCATAAATATAAAAATCGAATAATTCCTATTTATTAATATTGATAAAAAAAGAATAATGACGAAAAATATATCTTTATTTAATTCTCTTTATTTGTGCATAATTATTTTGGCTTATCAAAAATGATTTTCCTATCTTCTTTGATGTCAGATAATACTAATTTTTTTTTCGCCATTTAATATAAAACTTTAGATTATGCTTAAAGCATATAAATGACCATTTAATAATAATCAAAATATACCATCAAATTGTTCACATTCTGGACTTTTGCATACAAAATTATGTTAGTCCTTTTTTTTCGTAATTTACATATTCATTTTTCATTGTCCTTTTTTTTTTTGCTCTGCTGGCATATGTGAAAATTTTAGTTAATTTCTGGAAAATAATTAAAATTTTGTATATTAAAACATTATTATTTTTTAGTATAAATTTTGACTAAAATTATGTAATGTGTCATACCTTAGGCTGTAAATTTGTCACATTTATTATAAGCATAATTAAAATTATATTAGAACAAAAGATATAATATTTTATTTTAAACTGAAAATATAATAAATTGATATATTCTTCATTCCAATATTAAATTTTTATAGATTTTCCCTTAATTTTGTCAACAATCTTTACTATAATTTATTATTAAACTTAATGGACAGCAGAATCAGTCTTAAAAATTTTAAATTAAATATAAAATTATTTTACGATGATTTTTAATTAATTTCATTTTCAATCTTGATTACTGAATGGATATCAAAAATAATATTATGTTGGTACCAAAATATAAATTATATAAAAATTGATTTTTTTTTATGCAAAAAAAATTGCAAGGGTTTTGTTTTTTAATTCAAATTATTATTCGCACTTTTAATGGTATAATACAAAATTAAAAATTCGTTTGGTTTTTTTTTGGAACAATACTAAAATATAATAGTCAATCCCCTTTAAATTCAAACTAATGTACATCATGTTATACATTATATAGTTAAAGATGAATTTAACTTCTATTACCAAGAAGGGTGTTTGTTTATTTAATTTAAAAAGCATAATAGTATATTTACTAAATTTATAATGATTTTAAAATTCTTTGTGTCTTTTGTTGAAATAAAATCTCAAAGCGGATGAAAAGCAACAGATGACAAACAGAAAATCTCAATAATACTTATACCTATACTTCCTTTTCTGTGGCTTTCAATTGAAAGTCGGTGAAAAAAATATATAAACTAATTCACTAAATTTTCTGCAAATTTTTCAATCCAAATAAAAGGGTTAGTTAATTTCTACGATTATAACATTTTGCAATTATATTCATGTATTTAATTAATTAGCTTTTGTATTCAAATTTTATTAATATAGAGTTTGCAAAAATTTTTATATAAAATTTAATTATTTTATATACACAGAAAGTTGACTTTAATAAATTACGTTAAAATAATATTTAAGTCTGTAATAAGTAAAAATCTAATTATTAATTTAAAGGAATATTCTTTTTTAATTTATAATTTTATCTCTGTATATTATATTTTAATAAAAATAAATTTCTAAACGCCTGAAACTATGCAAAATGTAAAATTCAAATTTATATAAATTAATATCATATTTTTAATGATAAATTATACGTTGGTCAACAACCTATGTATAAAGTTACTAGCTATTCCGCACCGCACTAAACTGAAAATAAAAAAAAAACCGGAAATGAAAACAAGTTTTAACTATTATCGGGAACTGTGACAACAGTAATAAGCTTCATTATATTTCCGGTTCTTCGTTTAAACAATTCAATCCATGTAATGTATTTTTATATTTATAATATGATCTAACATTAAATTTATTATAAATACTAATGTAATAAATTTAAATGATGATCTTTTTCTTTTCTGTAAGTATATTAGATTCAATGTGGAATTTTTAGATACCAATTTTTATATTTTTCAAATAACTTTTAATATGAAAAATGTGTTGCACCACTGACTGATACAACGAATAATAAAATAAACAAAACAATAACTTTTTGGATTTATAATATTGATAACTTTAAGATTTAAAGTAACTGAACCTTAAAATAAAATTGAATAAAGCCGGCATAATCACAACTAAGATAATGATCCACCTCTATACTAAAAATCATTATTTTATATTAAATATATAAATATAGAATTTATTTGTGATAAGATTTATTTAAAAGCTCAAAAATCGAAATCCTCCAGTTTGAATAACAACCCATATATTTAGTTGATTGTTGTTTAAGCTTGGAATTTAAAGTATATAAATTGATTTTGATCTTATAAATATAGTACAAGAAGTAGTAAATCGAAGAAAAAAAGTAAATTTTATATAAATTTGTTTGCTATAGTACGTAATAACTATATTCATTCCCATATTTTCTCTTCCACATAATATTAGATAATCACTCTGAGTGTACTATCAACATGCAATAAATAATCAACAGAAATTTAAAGTTGAAAAAAAAATTTACTATTTATAACGAACTCAAATATATTTGACATTTCATTCCTTTGTTAAGTGTTTAATTAAATTGTTTCACATTTAATTTTGACATCGTCTGTTCTAAGTAGCATTAATTTTTAATATACAGAACAATGTATCTGCAAGATATTAAATTAATTGTAATATTAATTTCAATATTTTCTTCAATTGATTATGGAAAATGTGAAATTAATAATAATACTGAAAATCCACTTCCTATAGTTATGTGGCATGGAATGGGTAAGTAAAAAATATATTAATTAAATATTATAAACTATTCAGATATTGATTTTTAAATCTTTTCTTAATAATAATAATTTTAAAATTTCAGGTGATACTTGTTGTTTACCATTTAGTATGGGTTCTATTAAACAATTATTTGAAGATAATATTGAAGGTGTTTATGTGAAATCATTAAAAATTGGTGGTAATTTAATAGATGATTATCGAAGTGGTTTTTTTATTCATCCAAATAAACAGGTTTGCGCCTATTTAAAAGACTACAAAAAAAAATTTGAAAAATAAATCTAGTTTATATATTAATTATGAAATGTAGATTGACGATGTCTGTAATCAAATTAAAAACGATGAAAAATTAGTAAATGGATATAATGCTATTGGATTTTCACAAGGCGGACAATTTTTGTAAATTATTATTATTTAATTTATTGAATATTATTGCTATGGTAATTATAAAAGAAAAATATTATTTTTTTATCTTTTAGGAGAGCTATAGCACAACGTTGTCCAGAACCACCAATGAGAACATTAATATCAATGGGTGGACAACATCAAGGTATATTTGGTTTACCAAAATGTCCATCGATAAGTTTCAAAACTTGTGAATATTTCCGTAATATTCTTAGTTATGCAGCATATGAAGGGTAAAGTATTATGTCAATTTACAAAAATATTAAAATTATTAATAATAATAATATATTAGTTGGGTACAAAAGGGATTAGTACAAGCAACATATTGGCATGATCCATTAAAAGAAGAAGAATACAAAACAAAAAGTACGTTTATAGCTGATATTAATAATGAACTTGTTATTAATACAACATACGTAACTAATTTACAAAAATTGAAAAAGTATATAATTCTTAATGTAAAAAAAAAATATTTAATAATCTTAAAATTATACCAACTTAGATTTGTTATGGTTAAATTTATGAATGATACAATAGTTCAGCCTAAAGAATCACAATGGTTTGAATTTTATAGTCCTGGTCAAGATAAAGAAATTCAACCTTTCAGAAAAAGTGACATTTATGCAAATGTAATTATAAGGAAATAAAATAATATAATTTTTAAATAAATAATTTCAAAAATTGCAGGATAATTTGGGATTACGACAAATGGATCAAGAAGAAAAATTGGTATTCTTAGAAACCGAAGGTGATCATTTACAATGTGGAAGAGAATACTTTATTAAACATATCGTACCACTCTTGAAAGAGTAAGTCAAAAGTGGTATAGAAATTATAATTTTCACTAAAGAAACCTAAAGTCTTCATTTTTTTGTATATCAAAATGACAAATTAATTAATAATAAAGAAAAAACTACAGTATTTATTTTGTATTATTTTTCAAATCGTTTTTTTTTTATAAATAGAGTTTTATTAAATCTCACTTAGAAATATAAACAATTGAAAACTTAAATTAAAAAAGTTAACGAACATATTTTTGTTGTTGTGATTTGATTTTTTTTTAAATACGCCAAAAGATGACAAGAGAACTTAAATTATAATTTCAATGATCTGCGATGGTTTTTCTTTTTTAATAATAAAAAATATATCCCGAATTATTTATGTAAACTACAAAAGCAAAATTAAATATTTTTTTTACATATAAAAAATCGCTTAAAAAATCTTCTTGTAACGAAGACAACAAATTTCTTTAAAAAATAATATTCACAGTCTCTATAAAAATAAAAAGTTTCTCTAGTCATCGAAACCAGCTGTACGTTTTACCTTTCTTTGTTTTGGACTTTGTCCTTGTTTTGGTTTTGGTGAAGTTTTTGGTGATGTTTTCGGAGATGTTTTACTTTTTGGCGATTTTTCTATAAAAAAAAAGTTAAGTTAATTGAACTACGTAATAAATATATTTTATTTTAAATTCTTACGTAATTCACGTAATGTTTCTTCAGGCAACCAATTATAATCTACATTGCTATTGTTACTTGTACCAGTTTCAATTGTTTTTCTTGTAGCTTGAGAACGTTTCCTTTTACCAACAGATCCAACTAAAAATTGTTGTCCCAAAACTAATAGCAATACAGCTATACCAGCCATAAATATATATAAGAAAAATGTTTCACCATCTAAACCTTCATCAATTTCAATAATATGAATAGTTTCATTAAAAACAGCTTCAGTAAATTGTATTCCATTTGAATCACGATAATTTAATGCAATATTTAATCCAAATGGTCGGCCAGCAAATGAATCAGATGGCAAAAATGAATATGAAACTGTAGCTTCATGTTTTGGTTTTACTTCGCGATTATATGGTATAGCCGAAAAATTTTGTATATAATAATTAAAATCTTGTGGATAACGGAATGATGCTTCAACACTTTCAATTATGAAATCATCATCACCCTTATTTGTAAAACCAACTAAAAATTCAACTGGACTACCAGCTGGTAAATCAAATTGATTACCGGGTGTATAAAGCGGTTTTGTAAATAGTAGATATGTATCAGCATTTGGTGATGTTGTTGATTCAGTTTCATCCTCTTGTTCAATATCATCACCGACAACAGCAGCTTCATCATTATCCATATCACCTACATCTTCTTCTACTTCATCGGCATCTTGAGCAAAAGCCGAGAATTTATTAGCTAAAGTATAGAAAAAATAAAAATTAGGTTAGAAAAATTAAAGAAAATTAATAAATTATATTTTAAAATTAATTTATTAAATTTGTATAGTTTGTTATTAAATGGTTAACATATTCAATATAGATAATTGAGATATTTTCACTAATTCACACAGATAGACAGATATTACTTAATCACTGAATGGATATCACATTGTCCCATTTGCCACGTACTTTACCTTTCACCAACCGAAACACTTTTTCTTAATTTCTATTTCATTACTTTCAAATAATAAAGATAACTTACGTGCACTAAATGTACAAATTATTGTCGGTAGAACTAACAGAAGAATAAACATAAAGTTTTTCATTTTGATTTATTATATTTTTATTGAAAAAAGTATCCAAAATTAAAAAAATATTATTTCTACGATCACCGACAGATTAAACACACAACGACACAACAATATATCTCCAATAGTAGTGAATCTCTCTTTTTGATTTCAATTCATTAACCACTCTAAAATCAAAAAGGGAAAACAAGGTAAGGTAAAGTGAAAAATTTTGTGAGTTTTTGATGATGTGTGATGATGAAAACACAAAACTTTGATGACCTCTAGCGGAGAAATTTCTAGACGTGTTACCAGAGTATAAAACAATTTCATTGTACGACAATTGAAAACTATATTTTTACGTTGAAGGAAAATACATTTTTTTGTCACTAAAAATATGAGTCTATCTGCCTATTACATAATTACAATCTTAGATAATAGAATATAACATCAATTTCTTTTCAGAAATTTTTTTTCTACACCACACCATGGTGGGAATTGTCAAAAATCTGTGGTGTAGGAAAGTGTAAGGTGTGAAAAAAACATACTTTTATTACACCCTGACAAAATTCTTTATAATTTTAAATTGTTATACTTTTTTTCATAATTTGTGATTAAAACATTATTTAATTGACGAATAGTATATATTTCCACCTTAAAAAGTTAAAAAAAAAATTAATTAAATCTCCACTTCCTACACCTTCAAATTCGAGGGTGTAGAAAAGTGTACACTTTTTCTAGGCGCCGATTTAAAAAAGGTGTAGAAAGTGTAGAAGGTGTAGACAAAAGAACGCAAAAATTTTCTACACCATGGAGGGTGTAAGAAAGTGTAGGAAAGTGTAAGAAAGTGTGTCTGAAAAGAAATTGATGTAAGGATAGATAATAGAATATAAGGTATAGATATTACACTTTTTAAATTGAAGTATCTTTTTGCTCTTTCGGAGAGTAAGAGAGTAAAATGTATGCAAATGCAAAAGTATTCCAATTTGTAGGACAGCGCTATTATCTAAGATTACAATACGTAAAACCAAAGGACAAAAAATATTACTATTACCTTGTTTCCATGACGAGTTGAACCCCATGGAAACACGAGTTGAGTTGAGTTTTCGTTAAATCCATTTCAACTCCACGAAACTAGTGGGATTGAGTTGAGTTATGTCATTGGATTAGTAAATTGACATTTTATATCTTTGTATGTGTAAATGAAGAAAAAATTATTATTTTTTTAATAATAATGGTGTCAGGAAAACTTTTTTGGAGTGACGATGAAGTAAAAATTTTAATATCAGTAATGGAGGAGAAAAATATATTAAAATTAATGACATAAATTTAATTATTATGAAATAAAAAAACCTGTTTTATATCGTGTTACCAGAACTGTCAGTTCAACTCAACTCAACTCGAGTTTTTGCATGGAAACAACTGGGGTTGAAATTTGAATTTTTTCAACTGAACGATAACTCAACTCAACTCAACTCCGTGTATGGAAACATGGTATATATTAATATTATATTAAATTTAAATATAGTTTTGAAATTATCATAAATTTATTATTTTTCTAAAATTAATCTATGGTAATAATTGTTTTTTAATTTAATGCTGGCAAACCTAACAGCCAGCTCCAATTAAATGCTAGGCGCCGAATACTAAAAAGACTTTTTTGCAAATCTAACCTCAAATCATCCTTTTAACTTCCGTCTATCAAAGTAGCAGGATTGTTACACGTGAATTTTCCAAAGAAAATTTATAAAAATAAATATAAATAATGGATAAACCAGTTGTTTGGGCTCGTGTTATTAAAGTTCTTGGCCGTACAGGTTCCCAGGGACAATGTACACAAGTTAAAGTAGAGTTTTTAGGTGAACAAAATCGCCAAATTATTCGTAACGTCAAAGGACCAGTTCGAGAAGGTGATATTTTGACACTACTAGAATCTGAAAGAGAAGCTAGAAGACTTCGTTAAAATCATAAATTTACAAAAAAAAAATACTTTTAAGGGATTTTTAAGGTAAATACATTTCTTTGTGTTTAATTTTAAAACAAATGTTTCTTCTTTTTTAGGTGTTTTTTGAACTATGCGAAATTTTTGATGTGTAAAAACTGACTATGGTATTCTCTATATTGTTCAAAATAAAGTAAAAACCTACAAAAAGTGTTCGTGTGTTTTGATTTGATATTTTCACCAAAATATGTTTTATATTTTTGTATAACTAAATTATTATTTTTGGCTATTATGTACATATAAATATCTTTTCAACCCGGCAACAATTCTATAATAATGAAATCTGCATCCTAAATTATTGATTTAAACATTTGCAGTTATACCCGGCTTATTGTTGAATTATTATAAAATAAGTGAAATCATTGTTAGCTATAATGGGTGAAGCTGCTTAGTAAATAAGAAATGCAATCTAGAAATTTCAACTTAGAAGCGAATACATATATTACATGTTATTGTGTTAAAAGTTTATTGGGTTACTTCTAGTTTCGTTCAGTAATTTTTTTTTAAAATTGTATTTGATGCACGTCCTAATGGGATCTAGGGTGAGGTGCCTCTAGGCATCGGATTATCGGATGGCATAAAGTTGATCTTTATAACGCCAGCTCTCTTTCTTTTTTTTCAGTAAAGTTTAAAAATTTTGGAATATTTGCTTCACAATTTTTTGTTATTTTATTAAGCTGGGTAACCATCCAAGTTTACATAATTAAATAAAGATCAATTGGACACATTCAGTTGTTTCCATTTCATTTCATAAATTATTTGAGATGAGTTTAGTTTACAAGGGTTTTAATTTAGTCATTTGTTCACAACATATACATATAACTAAAATCGTCTTCATTTCCAGCTTATATTAAGATTTTGAACTGTTTATATACTTCCAATTTTCAATAGGAAATTTTCTCAAAAATTTGTTCCACACTACGAATAAGAAATATATGGAAGTGGCGTAAATCTTCCCTCTCTTTTTAACACATTAAAATTTTAATATATTGAAAAATTGTTTATGAAGCCACGATTTTGGTAGTTCTCTTTCCTTTTGCTCGCCGAAGTGTCAAATTAATAATATGAAAAATATTATAACAGCGCTGATTTTAGATTTACAGGGCTGGCTTATTTTTTTAAGTTTAAGAGTCTCAATATAAATTAACAATATTAACTAGCTAAACAAATTACTCTATTTTACTTTCCATTTGTATAATTATCGTTGCGCGACCTAAAATATTCATTAGGTTGATCTTTACTTGTATTTTTCAAAAAACAAAAAAATTTATCTCTTTAAAAATTGCTGCCCGAATTAAAAAATAATCCGGCCCTAATTTCTCATTTTTATATTTTGACAATTCGGCTAGCAAAAAAGAGACAACTATACCCGGCGTGCTTCAAATTTTTATATTTATGCCCTATCCATATATCTTCTATATCGTTGGTTCCACACTACTAATTTTAAGTTCCACAACAAAAACCTTACGAATCATACAAAAATGATAATTTATAGCAAATTTAGTTATCTGGGTAATTTCATTTGACATTTAGAAAACAAAAATTGTTTCAGTTTAAAAATTTTAAGGATACCAAAACAAAATTAATAAATAGTTATGTATAGAAATACTGGATACTCTCAATGTGATATCAAATATGAAAAATGTTGTAATGAAGCATTACTGAATGTTGAAACTAAATTTAAGAATCATTACACATCGTTGCAATTACAGATTACAATACAGAAGGAAATTATTGACAAATTATGGGTGCTTGTCACAAGGATTTTGATTTTAAAAAGGTTTTTATATCCACTATAACTATATGATTTCTTTTATAGCAATAAAAACATTTAATTTTAGTGGTCCAAGATCACAAATGATTTATCCAGTTGATGTAACCGAAAGAATGGAAGGTGAATTATTGGTAGATATATATACCAATATAAACAAGATATTTGCATCTAAGTATTGATTACAGTTTTATATTTTATCGATGAAATATTAATATATATATTTTTTCAATATGATAGTGAGGCAATGCGATATTCATTACTAGAAGTTGTTAAAAATTGTAAAATATTTGATGATACTATTAAGAAATTAGATTATTCAACTCATAGTATATTCATTGAAGGAGATTGCACACACAAACCATTATTTTCTCATATTGAACTTGTACAAGATGTTTTTATTTATTTTTTAAATATTTTTAAAAGATTTAAGGTATTAGCAAAATGTTTAAATCCTTATTCATTAGAAAGTATAGATAAATATAAAGAAATGTTATCTATGAAAAATGATAAATTTGAAGAATTTTATAAAATCTCAATGTGGAAATGTTGCGGTAAACCATGATTTTATAAAATTTTTATAAATAAACAAATTACAAATAAAATTATTTGAAATATTTTCAAAATAAAATAATGTAAATTCTTTTAATTGTCTTTAAAAAGAATTTATGTATTAGAAATTATTTGCTTTTATTGATACGATTTGAAAACACAATGTTCACTTATTAAAAAGAAAATCAGTATAGTTTGAAAGTTGGAATTGCTTTACAGCTAACAATTAAAAAATATTATTTGAAATAGTAGCAAACAGGTGCTTCAAATATTACAATAAATAATATCTATCTATACATATGATGACCCATATTCTTGTAAATTGAAATTTGTGGTATATAATAAACAATCTATTACATATATTTAAAACCACTTTACACAAAATTGCAAAAACAGAAGTTTTTTAGCAAAAAATGTAATTATTAATGTAAATTATTTATTCTGTAATTATAAAATTTCTAATATTACTATATATGTATTTATAATATTTTAATGGCGCCAATTTTGACAGGATATCCATTCACCCACGCAGAAGTATCAAATATCGATCCAGTCAGACGCAATTTAAATAACGAATGTTGTGTCTAACTATGTAAAAGGAATTGAAAATAAAATATATACTTAAAAATTCGTTTTTACCCTTTAATTAAAATCTATATTAATTTCTTTTTATGGAATTAATATTTATTTCGTGCTAAATGAAAGTGTAACCTATTTCCTCCATAAATTTATAAATAATTATAAAATTTTCAATACTAAATTTCCTTATTATACAAATTAATTTTTCAATCAAAATTTTGTTAGTTAGATCCTGTTCTGTTTTTTTTTTTTGGATTTACATTTTCAAGTGTTAGTTATATAATATTAAAGTAAAGAAAAATAATTTCAAAGGATAATAATAAAATGTGAGTAGTACCTACAAAAAAATTTATTTAAATAATAATTTTCAGTTAATTTTATGTAAATTTATTAAAAGTTTTGATATGCATGAATTTTTTATTAAGAATTACTTGAATCATATTTTTTTTTTACAATTATTTAAAACACAAAATCATTTTAGATCTTTATTCTTTAATAGATAAATTTATTGGTTTAATTTAAAATTATAACTAATTTCGAAAATATCAATTATACTAATAAAAATATTAAATTGCTTATATAAATTTTTTCGAATCAATAAATAAAAATTTAAGATACCAAATAAAAGTCTCGGAAGATATTGTGTAGATAAATTATGTTTGTATTATATATATAAATTAAATTGGCTTATAGTGTTTAAATACGATAACGTAAGTAATTACAAGTGTTAAAATTTCCGGAGTTAGAAAATTAAATTAAATTTTTAAGACTACAATTCTACAATCCCAAATTAAAATTATAATTTAATTAATAACAATTTGAATAATGCAAATTAAAAACTTGATAATAAATTATGTGGTAAAATCGACAATATTTATGATATACTAATTTGGACAATTTGTAGTTATTTATATATCTAGATTTTTTTTATTCATTTGAATTCATAAAAACTATTAAACCTAAGAAATAAATGGTTTAATTTATTCCTTAGACTTTAAATATTCTTAGATATTTTAGGTATGTACTATGACTATGACTATGATGTAATCTAAAAATGCAACAATTAAAATAAAATAAATATTAATAGAAAAAAATATTAATATTATTTGGCATGACTGAATGAAATTCTTAAATTACAAAATTTCTAATATTTAAAAAGAAATATTTTCTGTATATTATGCACAAAATTTTAATAACTATGCACAAAAAAAATATTAATTAATAGCTAGCACCACAAATCACAAATGGATTCGCCTATTTAACACTAAATTTTGAAAAACTGCATCCTTTAAATAAAAGGAAAAAGTATAAAACTTTTATCATCATCCAAACTGGTGGCAATATTTTTTGGAGCTTAACGATTCATTTAAAAATATATATATATATAATAATTTAAATACATAAAGTAGAAAAATTATACATAAATTATGGCTAATACAGCACAATTATTACGCCGTCAGAGCTCAAGAGATTTACCAGTAAAAACTCAAAGAAGTTTAGACAATTTAGAACTTAAGGTAAGTAATTTGTAAAATAAAATTAATTTATCAATAATAATGAAATGATAATTGATAATTAAAAATTATCTTAAAAATGGATAACAAAATAATACAGAAAAATTATTTCACATACGTAAAGTTCGTAGAGAATATATTTCTCATTTCTTTATTAAATTTGATTAATTTTTTAAAAAATATTATACCACAACCTCTAGAGTAGATATACTGAAGATGAAGTTCTGTTCACTAAGCAACAAATGAGAAATACTTTTTCTGAAATCAAATTATGATTACAAAAGGACTTCAGTACTATAATAAAATATTCTAACTAATAATAAGTGGCTGTTGTATGTCATTAAGACATAATCTTAAAAGCACTTCTTCTATATTTAAAGTTTAGTCAATTTGTGTATAATATTTTTATACATTTAACTTTTTAGAAACAAAAGTTTAAATTTGAAGAGGTTTTTATATACTAAAACTTTTAAATTTATGTTATTTAACATATTTAAATTACATAAAAAAATTAAAAAAAAAAATTTGTATGTAAAAATTCAATAAATGTATAAAACCGGATTAAAATTAAAATAATTTATAAAATCAGATCATTTTTTAATGTACTTAATTAATTTATTTAAATCAAACAAATTTTTTGGACATATTCTTGCATGATTTTTCGCAAATGTAGAAAATAGAAACGATCCTAATTCTAAACGATCTATTTGCATCTATCTATATAATTTCTTGGTTCGGCACTCTCAGTAGCCTTCATTATTGCACATTTTTATTAAATGCAACCGTAATATAAATAAACATTTTATTGACTAAAATCTAAGTGACTAGCAGATAATTTTACGAGTATTCTAAAATTCTCCGGATTCCTTCCAATTGAAATTAATAAATTTTCTTTACCAAATAAATTTCATTATAAAATTTAGGAATTAAGAGGAAGATTAGTGCGAGCTGAAACTACAGGTGGCCATTATGGAAGCAGTAGTGTAGGTTATGGTGCTACCAATCAAGCATTTATATCAGAATCACCTGAAAGGGAAAGTAATGCATTATTAGATTTAGAAGATAGCCGAAAACCACCAAAACCAAATTTACCAATAGATGAAATTGTTCAAGAAAAACCAGAAGATGAGAGAGAAAGTTGGGACAATAAACTTACTTTCTTATTGGCAACTATTGGGTAAATCTTATATATACATATATCAATAACTATATAAAAAAGAGCCTAATTCGTTCTTAATTTTCTGACAATTATAACTATAGATATGCAGTTGGTTTGGGAAATGTTTGGAGATTTCCCTATTTAGCTCAAAAAAATGGTGGTGGAGCATTTTTAGTACCATACTTTATAATGCTGTGTATTCAAGGTATTCCAATATTTTATTTAGAATTAGCCATTGGTCAACGATTACGAAAAGGTGCCATTGGTGTTTGGAATCAAGTAACAAATTAATTATTTTTTATGTGAAAAAAAATATTTTAAAAATCATAATATACAAAAATGTTTAGGTATCACCTCTTCTTGGTGGTATAGGAATATCATCAGCCGTTGTCAGTTACATTGTAGCCTTATACTATAATACAATAATTGCTTGGTGTTTGATATATTTATTGCATAGTTTTGAATCTCCATTGCCTTGGGCTGATTGTCCAACACGATTGTATACGAATTATACCTATGATTATGAGCCTGAATGTCTGGTTAGATTTTTAAAAATTTAGAAACATAATAATTTTAATTATGTAATTTATTAAATTTTTATATTTTTATATATTTTTTTTTAGGCCTCATCTCCAACACAATTTTATTGGTATCGTTCAACATTAATGTGTTCCTCAAGTGTAACCGAACCTGAACAATTTAATTACAGAATGGCCTTAGCTTTAATAGTTTCATGGTTTCTTGTTTATATTTGTATGGTTCAAGGTATAACATCATCTGGAAAAATTGTTTATATAACTGCTATTTTTCCATATGTTGTATTGATAATTTTCTTTTTTCGTGGAATTACACTTAAAGGTATATTTAAAGTCAATTAGTTTTAGTTCTATAAAGTTAAGAGATTTTGATTTTTATATTTAAACAGGAGCGTCTGATGGGATTCTGCATCTATTTACACCGAGATGGGATACTCTTTTAGATCCAGTTGTTTGGCTTGAAGCTGGAACACAAATATTCTTTTCTTTAGGCCTTGCATTTGGGGGATTAATAGCATTTAGGTAATTAGGAAGATTTAAGTTTAATGAAAAGAATTTATATTTATTAATTTATCTCTATAGTTCTTATAATCCTGCAAATAATAATTGCTATCGAGATGCACTTTTGGTTTCATTTACAAACTGTGGCACATCAATGTTTGCTGGCGTTGTAGTCTTTTCGGTGATTGGATTTAAAGCTCATTCAACATTTGATCGTTGTATAGAAGAGAAAACTGCCCTAATTGCTAGTAATAAGTCAAGTAGTCACCTTGAATGTGATCTGCAAAGAGAATTGGCTAATGTACTTATATACATAAATCATATATATATATATATATTTTTAATAATGTGCCATATTTTTGCAGAGTGCCTCCGGTACTGGCTTGGCATTTATTATTTTCACAGAAGCAATTAATCAATTTCCAGGTGCCCAAATTTGGGCTGTACTATTCTTTTTAATGTTATTTACTCTCGGAATTGATTCCCAATTTGGCACATTAGAAGGTGTTGCTACATCTTTAGTTGATATGAAACTATTTCCAAATTTATCAAAAGAACATATTATTGGCGTTAGTTGGACACATGATTTTTATGATTATTCATATTTTTAATATAAGATTTATTTTAGGGTTTATGTTTATCCTGTTGTTTATTTTCTATGTGCTTTGCACATGGTGCTGGTAGTTATATTTTTCAACTTATGGATAGTTTTGCTGGAAATTTCCCATTATTGATTATTGCATTATTTGAATGTATATCTATTAGCTATGTGTATGGGTTAAGAAGGTAAATTTTGGGACTAAATTTACAAAATATATTTTTAAAAAAAAATTTCCAAAGATTTTCAGATGATATTGAATTAATGACTGGTTCAAGACCATCATGGTATTGGATGTTTTGTTGGAAATATTTATCACCAATTGCAATGATTACAATTTTAATTGCATCATTTCATCAACTTATTTCAAAAGGTAGTCATTATCCAGCTTGGATAGCTGCAAAAGGATTTACAGAACTAATGGACTGGCCACATTGGTGTTTATTATTAGCAGCATTTTTAGTATTATCATCAATTTTGTGGATACCAATTGTAGCAATTTTCAGGTAAATATATAATGGTATATTTAAAAAAAATGTAATAAGAAATAAAAATATGTTTTCTATTAGATTGTGTGGCATTAATATTGTTGAAGATTCTGACCCAGCATGGTTTCCATCAGAAGAATTAAAGGAAGTTCATGGAATTGTACCACATGAACCAAATGAAATAGAAAGAACACTTTTCTGTTTTAATTCTGATGGTACTGAAGGTATATGTTGTCCTACTTATGGTTTACCAGAAAAAACTCTTGAAGAAGAGGAATAATTCGAGTGAATTTCGTGTCTATAATATAAAAGCAATTAATTAATAGATAATACATTATATTCAATCAAATATACAGTTAATTTTAAAAAGTGCAGGATGACTTGTACTAAGATGCTAATAATTAAAATATCTATAAACAATAGTTATTAAAGTGTATTTATCACACTATCTGCACAAAAATCATACTCATATATAACATGTCTTAAGACAAGTCTGATACAATTATCATAAAAATATTCCGATTTTCTTATTTAATTTATTGCTTTATAACCAAAATTTTAATCATTTCAAAATTCATTAGATATTTCTCTGTTCACAATTAATCAAATAAATCATACATAAAGGATTAGCATCTTGTACCGTGCCAACTTGTAAATATGTAAATTGTACATAATAAAATAATTAGGGTAAACCACCGAAAAGAATATAAAAACTACAATAATAACACCGCCAATATAGATCGTTAATGTACATTACATTTACCACTCATCATATACCCTCACTTATTAAATCCTTTGTAAAAAATAAAGTTAATAATTAAATCTGAAATTTTATTGGTTTTTAATATTTAAAATAATTGAATTAATTATATAAAGAGCAAAAACAAAAAAAAAATTATTACGATAATGGTAGTTGTCACAATAGTGAATTTCTTATTGGTATATTAAAAAATGCTTATTAAATTTATACAGGTTAATGTAAAGACTTAATTCCTTTTACATATAAATCGGTTTTAAAAATAATTATAAAAATATGTATTGCGTTCCAAATAACAAAAAATTAAATTTGTTTAGAAAATTAATTTAATTAAATTTTAAAATTATAAAATAATCTCAAAAATAATTTCAAATTTTCGAACTCATGTTATTATTTTAGGTAATCGTAATAGTAAATGTTAGTCGCTAAAAGGTAATTTATATATTCGTTAATCTACTAAATTTAGTAAATGAATAGATTTATCGAATATGCAATTTAAATTTAGTATGGAAATATTTTTCATCTTTTTGATTTTATTGACTAAATACTAAATTAATTAAATATTCCCTCTCAAGTCAAAATTGTGTAAATATAATCAAAAAATATATATTATAATGTTTCTGTTTAATATCTTTGAAAAATATGTAGAAATGTTAATTAAATTAATAATATTTAATATGTTGCAATAAATTGTTTAGTTTAATGTTTTAAAATTTATATCTGTTTACCAACATATCAGAATATTATATTCCAATATCATTCAAGAATTATTTTTAATCTTTTTTATTGAAATTATTGTATATAAAAAATATATATATATATATTTAAAAAATGTTATTATTAAAATATTTAAGTTTTTGAAATTTTAATTAATATACATATATATATATATATATATATATATATATATATATATATAATATTTAAATTAATTTATGCTATTTTAAATGAATCAAATTTGCCCTAATAAATATAAGATATAAATTTAAAAAATATTAAATAAAATATTAGTCCGATCCAAAAAAGTTTACATAATAAAATGTATTTTTTATCAAAACAAAAATATATTTGAACTGATTCATAATTATGAATTATCTTTTAATTACACTGCAAAATTAATAATTTGTAAGTTTATTTGTGCTTAATTAAAAGAAAATCTATATTTCAGCATTATATTTCCAAAATATATTTTTTAAATTTGTAAGAACTAATTTAAAATAACTAGAAGTAAAAACTAATTTCATTCCTAACTTATTTTATCAAATAAATATTCATATTAATTCATTATGGTATAACTTTTTGGGTAAATGTCAGTTCTTTTTGAACTTTTAAATTAATCGTAAAGAAAAATTTCCCAGTTCCCACAACAATCATAAAATTATAATACGAATTCGTTAAGGAACAAAATAAATTTATATATTATATGTTTTTGTCCTTAACTGCAGAGTGCATTTAGCTAAATAATTTTTAAGTACCGCGTATTATTGGGTTACTATAAAAAAAATTGTATACAAGATTAATGACAATAATATTTAAATAAAAACTGACTCTAGTAAAACGATAAAATGAAAAACTTATACTAATATAAAATCTAGTTTTAAAAATTAAAAATTAAATTAAATTATTTACACTATTATATTAACAGAAGAATAAAAGTACTATCAAAGCGGTATATAATATATTATTATACGGCTTTGGTACTATCGTAAATAAATTAAATATAAATATATACATATACAAATAATTTAATAAAAAAAAAATTTAGTGTTTTTTGATGTTAAATTAAAAAAAAAAATTAATAAATTTGTTTATTTAAAATTTATTCTGTTATAAAAAGAAAAAGTTTAATTATGACAATAATAATAATGATATTAATCAATAAAAAAAAAAACACAAAAATTAATTTAATGTTCGACAAAATTTGAATTTTTATTTATTTTTAATTTTTTATTAATACCATCTTTTCTTTTTTTATGTTTATTAGATTTTAAATGTAATCGCCACTGAAATTCACCAATAAAATGTCTCTTACATGTTTCACAGTAATTCGTTATCTATAAAAACAAAAATATTAACATATTATTATGTAGATTAAAATTTAAAAGAAAAAAAATACCTCTTCATTTAAATTGCCACTAGGATGTTCGATAAATTGAACTGGCAAATATTTACATTTTTTTTCATTTATATATGATTCAATTATATTAATTGCTGGTATAGTAACATTATCATTCCATTGAATAATATTTGATGTATCTAAATTATATAATGATGGAACTTGTCGATTTTTACTCGATAAAAAACGATTTTTTATCCATTTTATTTGTTTTTTGGAATAACGTTGTGTTACTAATTTTAATTCATCTAAACATCCTTTTAATATTCTCAAACCATCTGGTTCATTAGTAATTGGTTTTTCTTAAAAAAAAATTCAATTGATTATAGAAAAATTAAAAATATTCTCAAATCTATTTATTTTACCAGGAATAATATTTGAAAACTTTTTTAAAAAATCATTAATGATTTCATCATGTACAGAATCAAATTGTTTTAAATATGGTATAAATTCTTTGAATCCAATAGTTTGAAGAATTCCTTTTGTATAAAGATTACCACTGAAATTTAATTTAAATTAATAATATTAAATTATAATATATCATTTAATTAATATTATACCTAATCGATTTCAAATTTATATTATAAAATTTACGTATTTCATGTAGAAGACCTTGTTCTAGCATTGAATCTATTCTCTTGTTTAGACGTTCATTTAATATTTCCTGAAATAATTTAGTAATAAGTTGGAAATTATACCAAAACCAAAGATATAAAAAGTTCTGTAATATTTTGAATTCTTGATTTATTAAATTTACTCCAAAAATTACTAAAACTAATAAAATTAACCCTTTTCGGTTAGTTGAGCTCTTTCTAGATCCAAATCTCGTTTTAAAACTTTATTTATAGCTTAAAATATTCATTTATATAATATACAATTAAATTCTTTAATTTTTGCACTAGATTCTATGATATCGCTTGTAAATTAGTCTAATTTTTGTGGTATAATATTAAAATATTGCTTGAATATTGTCCGTGGATAAGAACATTATTTCATTTTCTTTATCTTATCTGGGTTAAATTTTAAAGAAAAAAAAAAACGAAATTCTAAAAACGTTTAAATTTTTTTTTTTTTGTTAAAGAAAAAACATAATTTAAAATTTATTTTATTCCATTCTGAATTCTACGAATTTTTATGTTGGCAGTTAATTTTTGATTCTTATATACATTATCATCATCATCAATCTACTTTACCTCGCGGGTATTTTATAATATGATATGAAGGAGAGGATTTTTATTTTTTGGTAATTTTTCTTTATATACCAAACTTTTTTATACATATATGTAAAAAGATTTTTTTTTCTTCGAATTTCCAGTTTTTAGAAACTCCTTTCACTTTGCATTCCATTTGATTTTGAAGTTGCAATGAACCTGAACTTTATACAGACACACAGAAATTCATATAAAAAAGTCGGCAAAGATTTTAAAAATTTGGAATTTAAAATTTCCGTTAAAGTTTTATGTAGCTTTTTTTTAGCTTATCTTCATAATGAATTTTATAAGTCTAATAAATAATAATTTGGATGATTTTCTTCGATATGTTATGCAAATTTTGATTGCTACTATACTTGATTGTAATATACAAATTCAGACGTTTTTGACTCCATTCTTTTTATAAATCTTTAATTTTCATTATTTTTGAAGAATATTTCATACCGTAAATTTCCACAATTGTCGATTAAATGATTATTCGTAATTCACTTTAAATTTGTTACGATCTACTTTCCATTCTACAAACATTTTCCACCAATAAATATTATACTACAATTTTCCAAAAATTTCTATACAGAGTTCAATTCTTAATTTTTCACAATATTTATTTTAATGATGTATACATTAAAAAAATTATTGTTAATTATAGAGATACAAAAATGGTTTAATATTGTAAATAAATCCATTAAACAAAAATATTTATATGTATTTTTAATTCGTTCTACATTCAAAATCAAAACTTTTATAATTTGATTGAATTTTTAATTTTCAGCAATAAAAGTAAGGCCATAGATCCAAAAGGAAAAAAAAAATTTATAATTTGAATTCTTTCAACGCTTTTATTGTCTTGAATTCAATGAAAAAAATCAAAATATTTTGCTTTCATTTCGCCAATTTTATATTTTCACCTTTACGCATACATAATTAACGATTTTTTTTTAATAGTCCACTCATAATTTTTTTTTTAAATATTTAAAAAAAGAAAAATTTAAGTGATATTTTTAAAGTATCAATTTTTGATGTAGATTTAAATTTTTTGTATTGAAGATTTAAAACAGATCGAAACAAAATTTAATATATATCTGTTTAAATCTAAAGAGAACATTTAATATCTTTTTCATACATCAATGTTAGAAAAAAGTGTTGTTTAAAAAAACTATTACATTTTTTTCTATTACAAAATGTAAAAGTACAGAAAATATTATTTTGATATTTGAACTTTTCTTTTATGTTACATTATTTTTATCCTACACCCAATATATTTAATTGTATTCATTGATTGATTTCAATTCGTTAATCTAGATCTACACTAGATAATATTTTTTTTTAACATTCTTTTACTGGTATTTAAAATTTAAGAAATACGCACATAAAAATTTTTGCTAGCCAAAAATTTTACTTTTAGATACAAATAATAAAAAAAAACGTAGATAAATTTCTTATTCAATACATAAAATTTGATATTAAAACTAGCTATGCTCAATTTTATGTAAAACAACGCCTTGTCTCTCTAAAAATAATAATAATAATTTTTTTTTTTGGTTTCCCAAACATACTTGATCACATTTAAGCCAAAATAGAATAGTGTGTGGGTAACGAAGTGGCCCACCCAATCGATTTCCTCCAGGCTGATTCCTCTGTTCATTCAGAATAGTACTCAGCTGTACGCCAGTTTGATTATATACTTCCAATGCCCTACATTAAAAAAAAATATATTTTACAACAAGACAACATAAAAATTACATACATAATATACATGAGGAAATATTAAATTATATATATATATATATATATATATATATATATACATTTTTTTCATATATATATATATATAAATATTATTAAAATTAAATCATTTAATATTTTAATTTAGATCTATAGTCAGAAACCAAAAAAAAAAAAAAAAACTAGTCAGAAATTTTGTCACTACTTCAGACATTAACCCCAATTTTTTTTTTTGTGTCTTGTTGAAAATAAATTAAATATGAAAAAAAAAATAGAAATAATTTTATTAAATAAAATTAGTTACAAAAAAAAATTTGGTAAAAGAATGACCTAAGTCAAGGCTAAATTTTAGAAGCTTAGAACAGGTGAAATTGCGTTCTAATTTTTGTTAACCGATTCATAGATCTTTTTTTTAAATAATACTTTATGCGTAGATACACGAAAAGTTATGTTAAGATATTTTTTTTTTTACCATTCAAGTTTTTTGCTATTTAAATAATATAAATTGATTTTTTTTGTACATGAATTAGCACTGAAATTATCTTAGTCGGGTAATTGAACTTATGCGCGCGATTGACGAAAGCGCTAATTATCGAACAAAAAAAACATCGAATTTTGGATAAGCTATAAAAGAAATATATAATGTAAAGAAAAAAATTCTGTTTCAAAATTTTTTTTCCCATAATAGTTTAACCAAGGTGACCCTTCAATACTTCTTTGATCAATGGATTTTTGATGAAAAACAAAACCATCTAATTTGTCTAGTACGATAAGTAAAAAAATATATAATATTTATATATGGTCTTTGGTATTGATCTCTTACGATTATTTTTTGGGGTTGAATTATAATTTTTTGCAGAAGAAAAAAGAATAATACCAAAGATTAATCATTTGATTTTTCTATTCAATTATTTTTCATTTTAATTTTTTTTTTCTGATCAAATTGAACTCTTTTTGACAAAAGAGCTATGTAGAAATATCAATATTCTCATTAGTGTGAACTAACGACGATCAATATTTAAGTTGATTTCGTTGAGAAAAGTTTATGGACAAATAAGAACACGATAACATATTAGAAGGCTTCAGATCTCGAGTAATCCCATTCAATCAGATTCAGTATATTTTATTAATTCCGAAGATTCTTCTGATCGTTTATAAAAATACTGAGTATAATTCTCGTAATTAATGGTGTCTTTCTAAATTCTATCAAAAAAATTAAACTTTC
Organism: Empis stercorea; assembly: GCA_949752835.1. Classification (NCBI taxonomy): domain Eukaryota; kingdom Metazoa; phylum Arthropoda; class Insecta; order Diptera; family Empididae; genus Empis; species Empis stercorea. The sequence goes on along the minus strand of OX457087.1, from coordinate 46,552,664 downwards.
CTTAAGCAAAAGTCTGATTACTAAATATTAATAACATGAAGCAGAAAGACAAAAATACAATTTCGTAAAAGATAAATGAATTTAAAGCAGCAAAACGAACAACTATGTAATATGTGCTTAAGTAAGCTGAAAAACATAATAAAGACAAAAAAAAGAAACCAAACTCTAAAAAATGAACCACAAAATTATAGGCCCAGCTTGAAGCTATATTTAATATATTGGCGCCAAAAATTTCGCGTAGTAATACATTTATCATATATATTTCTTATAATATTGTATACATAAATGTGCTATATTTAATTAACTTTTAAAATTTATAAATCCATATGTATATGTTACATAATATAAAAAAAAATATCTTTCAAATTTTATAAATATACATATACATAAATATATATAAAGACATTCGCGATATTTACTTTAGTGACGAGCTTTATATTTCCACTATAAAAAATACTTAAACATAAAAATATACAAAATCCATAAATATATAATATAATATACATAATTTTAAGTAGGTATAGGTATATAATGGTAGCTATAGAATTCACAAGTCAAGAAATTTGATGATGATGAAATTATCAAGTAAAGCGGCCGGCTTAAAGTATATATACAAATATTTCAGACACAAATACATTATTATTTTAACATATATTTTATTATGTACATTTATACATTTTTTTTAAATCAAATATTTATAATCATATATCGATATACGTATATATAGTAGATACAAACTGAATTTATACTACGAGACCATAAAAATTTGTATATAAATATGATTTGGTTTGTAGCATATTTTATATGAAAATGATTTTGTACTTAATTTTTTCATTTTGTCTTTTGTAGCATAATACTATTGAAAAATTTCTAGAACAAATTTAAAATGATTTTCAACATTTCATATTATGTTCTACATTATCTGATTAATAGTGTTAAGGTTAATTCATCTTATAAGCGAACACTTTCCATGAAAAACGTTTTGATAAGTTTAGTCATTATATAATCTACGCAAAAAGTAAATTTTTAAAAAATAGGCCTTCTAATAAATCCCTTTAATAGCCTCACTACCAAAAGGTCAATTTATAAGATCTTAGGAAGAAATAATTTATAATAATCTGTAAATGGTATGCCGTTGTATGCATCATTAATTTTCTTCCCAATCAGTATATATTTTCCATCCGTTCAAATTCTGGACAAAATTCTTATAGTGAAGAATCATTAAAGTAATAGTTGAAGCTTTTTATTCTTTAGAAAATTAAATAATTGCTTCTTACAAGACACGACAAATAAATTTCACACGATAAAATTATAATAAAATCAATTAAATTTGAATACTAATATGAGTTTTACATAAATTTTAATTTTAAATTAATTTAGCTTTAAATTATTTTTATGGTCAACTGAAAAAAACCATATTTGATTTGATAACATTCTACTTTTTTTTAATATTACATATTTATATAAATGTAATAAATTTTTTTTTGAAAAAATTGGATGAATGGCCTTCGACAGCTAAACGCGTGTAGAAATGAAAAAAATTACGGAAACGTAAGAAACATATACTTTTATATAAACATTTTATTATTTATCTTTATGCCAAGTTGGCGGCTTTTAATAGTTCCGAGAGAGAGAGAACAAAAAAATAATAGAAAAGAAATTAGCACAAGATAATTTAGAAAAATTGGTTTTGGAATTTTTTTTTTCACATTCACCAGGGGGATTGTTACAATGTTGAAAAGTTTTTCCGAATATTTAGAATGTATCATGAAAAATAATCACTAGCTTGCAATTCCAAAGGAGAAGGTAGAATTTGGAATTAATATGCCATCAACTCCAAAAAAAAAATTTCGCTTTCAAGACTGTGAGTTGCGTTAACTTAGTTTCTAGAAAATTGTTTCCTCAATTTATCTACAATTATATAGGTACAAAAAAGCTAAGCATTTACTACTTTAAAGGATTTTCAAATTAAATCCGTATTTTTTCCATAATTTGATTTAGGGAAAAAAGACAAACGTTCAATAAGTTTTATAAAAGTTTTTATTACAAATTTTTAATTAAAACGAAAAAAATATACAGAAGAGGAAATCGTAACTTTAGATATTTTAAGTGCAGCCTATTTTTAGTAATGAGATTTGTATACTATTATGAAATTTTCTCTAATAATAACTATACACACGTCGAATGATACTCATAATATAAATAATAAAAATTCTAAATTTATATTAAACGAATATAGATATTACTTGAACGTTTTTACGTGTAAAATATCTAGTAGATGAATTTTTTTTTGTTTCAAATCAAGGTCGGTATTAAATATTTTCTACTACGTAGTAAACTATTAATTAATATATTATACAATGTATTATTATTATATGAAAAATTAAAAATCGTGTTATCATAATTGTAAATAATAATAATAATAATAAAAGTATTAATATTACTTATAAAGTTTATCACTAAGTCTTATTATAAATTTAATCAAAAATCATGTTACTACTATACTGTAAAAAGATGTTAACAAATTATTTTATATAAATATATTTATAATTTTTATACGTTATTATGTCAGTTGGACAAAATGCTGTTGCTAAAAAAAACGTATTAAATTTACGTAACGTTTTTTTAATATATATATTTTCGAAACACAAATAGATACATATTAAGTTTTATTTGTGATAGGTTATAATATTTGACACACATTAAATATTATTATATGTATATAAGTACTTGATAATTTTTTAGTAAATATTTATACTAAGTATAATTTTTTTTTTTATTTTCTAATCTCTATGAAATTATAGAAAAAATATAGTAATCCGTATATTTAATAATAATATATTGGCAAGTTTTTTTTAATTTTAATCGAATATATTATGGTAAAAATATAATTTATAAGTCTAGTGAATAAAATTATATTTTATCAATAGTAAATATAAATAAACGTTATTATATATACGTTTATATAAATGGTGAAAAAATTTTACGTATCATAAGTTCAAACATATAATGTCAAATGTTTGAATGTTTTTAATTACATTTATACAATTGTGATTACTAAAAAAATATGAAAATTTTTTAAAAATTTTTTTTTTATATATATAATAGAAGAATGTTATTAACGATTATACAAATTTTGCAATTTGAGCAATTATGTCATTTAGATAGTATACTTATTATAATTAAAGAATTTAAAACAAAAAAAAAAGTGAGAAAAATGTAATGACACGACAAAAATTACGTACTCAGCACGAAAACTAATGTTGTATGACAATATTTTAATCATTCCTCACATTTTCCTTATTTTTCTCCATTTTAAAACGTTAAATTAGTCGTGCTGAGTACAAATTTGGACAAGCTGAAAGATTTAAAACCTTTTTTTTTTTTTTTGAAAATTTTTGTTCCCATCAAAATGATTTTCCAATAAGATTTTTGCGAGTTATATGTATAAGTATAATACATTTGATTTAAATTCAAAATTATAATCCAACTTGATGAAAAACCATTATAATCATTTTGATATCACAGACTTTTTTTTGTAACCACTTCACATCAGCCTAAAATAATTGGAAAATAAAATATATTATAAATATTTGTTGATATATAAAATTATTATTTAACTGGTTATATTAAATTTAAATAAAAATTTTCTCTCTTGCGTGAACTTGAAAAATTGGATATTTAAATATACTCTATATATGTATGTATGTTATGTATATACAATATATTATGATGTCTCGTTTACAATTCATAAAATTCAACAGAAAAGTTGTTCATTCATAAAAAAAAATAAAAAATAAAATTATAGCGCGAAATATAAATAAAAAAAAAAAAAAATAAGTATATTTAAAAACAACAACCTTAAAATGGCAGACACATTCTTTTGTTAGCCGCATCCGTTCGACCCGACGAACATTACTTTATTTTGTATGATTATGTGGTTGCAAAAATATAAATTATATTTTATTTTGTGTACATAAAAAAACTCTGCTGCTTAAGAGATTTTTTTAGTAAATTCTCATAAGCGCATTTATTGTACACAATTTTATTTAACAAAATACATTTTTTTTTTCATTATTTACTTTTATGTTTAAATTTTTATATATATTTTTTTAAATTGTATATTTACATAATATCAAAAAAGTAAAAATCAAGCATACATATATGTACATATATATATAAATTAATAAGTAATACCATTAATGCTTACAAAATGAATAATAAAAGAAGATACATATACATAATTTCGTAAGCATAAATTATTTCAATGTCTCATATATCAAAATTCCTATTATATTCGATGTCCGTAAATATTTAAAATTAAAAACGATTTTCTTTACGTGGTGGCTCATCAAAATTGCATTAACGTTTATACTTATTATTATATTAATATGATGGAAAAAAACATACCTACGTTGATTAAATACATAAGTATAAAATTTTTAGACAATATCATTTTGATAAGGCTAAGACGATTATAAAATAAATAAATTTGTTATTACAATTTACATATCTGATTGACCATTGAAATTATGAAAGGACCTCACGTTAAAGGATCTTTTTAAAACAAAATTTAATAATACATTATACTTATATAACAAAATCTTGGAAAACATATAAAATATTTTAATTTATTGGAAAATGTTGCAGCAATTTAATTTTCCCATGTGATAAGCTATGCAATACAATACAAAAAGCTAGAACCTAGAACGTTCACCATAATTTAATTAAATTGATCTTTCACATTTGGAATTAAAATTTATTTTCTTCTTTTTAGTTTTTATAGTTGATAATTAATATCGACAATTAAGTTGTATACTTTCTATTATAGTTAGAATTCCCCATTATAATTAAATGCAATATAAATGTCTTGGATTAAAACTGCCTTTAAAGAATGCAAAATCTTATTGAATTTTTTTTCGATTTTAATGCTTATTATCAAAACTTACAATAATAATTCTATTTTTTATCAATTTGATAAATTTTTCATGTGTAAACCAATGGATTAACGCTACAAGGACCTTTTTTCTGTTTAAGATAAAAACACGGATAAAATTCTATGTAAAAAATTATCTTGCAATTGCTTCTAATTTTCCAAAACCTATAAGAATCGGTCATAATTTATAAATATTCTTAAAGTAGACAATTATTATCAGTTTCAATTTTAGTATCCGTAAAAATTGTGGAACCTGTATACAATTTTTAAAATTTCTGATATTTAATGTGCGAAATAATAATTATCACTATATATGCTGACCTATCACCGGAAATAGGTTCCACTTCAAGGTGACAAATTATTTAAATTATTATCTGTGGACACATCAAATAATATATAGAATGGTTTCAAATTATATAAATGCAAAACAAAGTAAATGTAATAAAAAAAAATTATTAAAATGACGTATTTAACATTTACTATCTTTATAAATACTGTAATAATAAAACGTGATATACCAGTATTTATGTCGAATATTTTATAATTTTGTGAAACTAAACTATAGTATATAAAAATAAAATTATAGAAAAATTATTTTAAAAAATTTAATTGTCAGGCTTTCAGTTTCATTGATTAATTAAATATTTAGTATAATGTATGTACATACATACATATGTATATTATTATATTATGGTATTCAAAACGACGGAATTTATATTTTGCGCGCAAAAATAAAATAGAATTTTTATAAAAATTTGTACATACATATCCATACATGCAAATAAAGTTTTTCACACAATATTTTAATCGTGGGAAATATATAATAATTTGATAACGTACTAAAATATTGTACAATATAAAAAGTGATTATATAGTTGATAATTGAAGTTACTATTTAAAATATTCTTAATTTCTCAGCAAAAAAAAAAATTAATTTTTAATTACTTGACCTTGTTTCCCTGATAAGTAAATTAAGTGTTTCTTTTGATTTTACATTTTATAACACATGCAAGTGCATACATACATTATTTTGCAATTAATATAATAATTTGTAAAAAATAAAATTTTACTGATTAAGTATATTTTTTTTATTGATTTATAATAAATTCTTGATGATGTAAATTTTGTATGTCTGTTACCAAGGATTTTGTTTTAATCTACTATAATTCTACAAATAAACAAATAGGAGTCATAAGTTTAAATAAATTATTTTGATTAAAATGAAATCAAAAATTTCCATACAATTTTATAAAGTAGTAATTTAAAACAATGTAGAACATTTTATAAAATAAATAACGCTTTTTGTATTTAAATAAAAAATTATAAACTGTGATTCATTTATGTTCATTTAACCATTTAAGAATTCAGTTTATTTTTGTCTGTCTGATGTTATCTGTATTTTGTAAATTACTAAATTTTAATATGTATCAAAAATTTGAAATAAATTCAACTAAATCAATATCTGATAATTATTAATTGTTTTATATATGATGATAAGGTCGTTTAAAAAATCTCCTCATTTCATGGAACTAAGTCGTAACAAAAAATAATTCGTCCCAATTGTAAAGCCTAAAAATTTTTTTTAGTATATAATATCTAAAACATTAAAAAACTAAAACTAATCCTTATAAATCGCCCTTTTTTTAAAAATACTATACATTTAATTTTCTATATATATTATTTTTGAATTCGAAAGAAAATTTATACTTCAAAAATATTAAGAACTAAAAATAAATTAATTAAGAAATGTGTTTAAAAATAAAACAGAAAAACTATTTAGAAAATTGAAAATCCACACAAATTTTCTTGAACTTTTAACTCTTAAAGAAAGTGACATAATTTTTTTTTAATGACTTAGAATGGTATTTCTATTTTAAAATATTTACTAAAGAAAGTTCATTGTCCTTATAGACTTAAAATAAAATTTTCTATCTTAAAATGTCGCCAGTTTCTATTTATTGCAAGTAATATTTCTCTAAAATGAAATAACGAATGGAAAATTTTCAACAAAATTATTTAAAATTTTATATATATGTAATTAAATTAAATTAATTAAAATTAAGAAGGATCAAGTATTTAGTATTACCATAATCATTGAGTAATTTATATATTATGGTAAAAAAACAAAACAAAAATCGATTTAAATTTTGTACAATAAAATTTTTGGTTGTAAATAATATAATAATTAAATCAATCAATCAATCATAATTCAAATAAATTAAAATAAACAAGAGAAAAAAACTATACTCAGATACTTAATATGTAAAGAAACACTTTCACCCGTACGTTAAAGGTGTATTACAAATAAATATACATACATATGTATATGTGTATATATTTAGTCATCCACCCACATAATATAATAATTATATTCTGAGCGTGATTAATAATTTTGCTATCTTATGTATTCAGACGGCACAGTTCAGTACTTCCGACGAGAAGTTATCACTACTTAAATTATGATATGAATGAAACTATAATTTATGTGAGCATCTAAACGATATACAGAAGGAGGAATATAAAAAAAAATTGAGGAGGAAGTATAATTTTTTTTTTGTTGCTAATATTAATATACAAATATAGTTATTAACGATTATATTTCAAATAGCTATAGAATATGTGGATACACAATTACAGATTATTATATAAATAACATATGACCATATTTTCAGATTAAATTAGTTGTTTTTCAAAACACTTCAATAATTTTTTATTTTCTTGAAATTTTCAAAGATTTTCTCCATGATCCATTTAAAATTAATGTTAAACGGAAGTCCAATGTGGACATATTTAAGAAATTGATCGGTTATAAAAGCTTCTTTTCTATAGATCAAATCATTCGAATGTCTTTTAATTGTCGTTTTACCAGAAAATATTAAAATATTAAATAAATTTGTGAGTTTAAGACTTATAATATAGTGACCTGAACCTGAAATAATGTCCATAAAGTTTTTTGAATGTCAGTTGTTTGGCAATTTTTTTTTAGAATAAATTATTTCTTTTCTGATCTTTCAGATTTCTTTGTTTAATGTTTAATTTCTTATAAATGTTCACTGAACCATTTATTTTTGGCACGAGAGGAAGTGACTGATGCACCTGAATTATGAATTCATTTAACATATGAAATAATAATTTTAATCGTGGTTAATAATATTATGCAGAGTTTTTTTTTATAAAGAATAAAAAATTTTTCAATTAATTTATTTCAACTGAAATTAATTGGATTCGCGTACATAAATAATTTTTAAATTCAAATCATTTTAGGTGAAACAGTCCAGATCCAGACTTACAAAAAAAAAACACCTGAACTTAAACATTGAATAATAGAATATATTATTGAATATCCTGAACCTGTTCAAAAATTATTAAAAGTAATAAATTAAATCTCCCTTTTTAATATTTTGTAAATATTAAAAATACTTGGATAATTATAAAACAAAAAAAAATCATTCTTAAAGACAGGGAGTAGTAGTTATATTTAATATGTTTAATTTAATTATTAATATAAAAAATTAATCGTACTATAAAATGATTACATACCGAACAATTTTTCTTTTATTCCTCGGATGAATTCTATTAGCAGTTATTGGATCAATTTTTTTTAATTTGTTATGCAGAACTTCTGATGGTAAATCTTCTTTTAAACATATGTTGGCAGTCTATAAACAATAAATAATAATTAGTTAAAAAAAAAGAATTAAATATTTTATAATTACATTACTTTATTGACAGGTACTGTTGCTGCTCCTGAACTTTTTTGGATAACTAAAATATCCCATAATAAACTTTCGATATAATAATTTGTGCCACCAACGACTATTGGACATTTTGATTGTTCTATTAAACTATTAATCTAGATTTATTAATGTATAGGAATAATTAATAATTTTCAATAAAGAATATATAGGTATATATTCTGACTCCTTTCTGAAGCCTTCTTGATAATACCCTTATTGAGGAGGATCGATAAATTAGATAAATATTTTGATGATAATTTACAAAACATAAATGGTTCTCTTGTTAGACCCTGTGTCTGTATATAAAATTTATAATCAATATCAAATCTTATGCACTCTGTACATGAAATGATGAATGTTTTTATATATAATTTCGATTTCAATGAACTCCCACCCATATTAACACAATTATAATTTTAACAATTAAGAAAAAGTATATAACATATACTTAGTAAATAAAATATAATTATAATTTATTTGAGAGACGGAAAAATTCAGCACGTGTTTTTTAATAAGCATATATTACGTATACCTATATATTTTAATCTATAGTTTCTACAATGATCTATTATGGTACAAACGATTTCACCTATACAAAATTCTGACCTTGAATATACTAAAAAGACAAGTAAAAGTTAGTGATCTGGTATATTCAACCTATCATATAATATATATACTAAAAAAGAATTTTGCGTAGTTCTGTGATATTTTTCACGGCCACTGTCCAAAAAAAGTATACTACATATATGTATAAGCAAAGCATATATACAAAGAGTTTATAACGATATATGTATATATATGTATACATAAAAGATAAACCACCAATTGAAAAAAAAATCAGAGAACGATTGCTTTCATTATAATAATACAATATTAAATATATAAATTCATTGGAGTTAAAAAAAAATTCCACGAATTTATTAAACTAATACAAATTTTATGTATTATAAAAATTTGCAAATTAATATTTCATATTCTAATGGAATACAAAATATACTCTGAAAAGATAGAATTTAAAGAGTATTATAGTATCTATATATGAGTATATTGGCTTTTCTTTTCAAGAAATTTAAGAAGTTATACAAATTTGGATGAGATAATTTTTTTTGTCAAAAAAGGATACAATTGGCAATGCAGTATTTCGAAAATTAAAAACTGTAAATGGTTCTGATGGTATAGCTACATCCAATAAATGATGTTGAACTTGTGATTGCTCTTCTTTGGTTGCTTTTGCAGTTGCAATATCCAAATTAGCATAGACCTGTGGAAAAATATTAATTCATAAATTGCTTATAAAAATAATCGGAAATAAACAAGTAAACAATAATTAGATTTATTTTGAAAATTGTTCAGATGTGTGTGTAATTGCAAAGTTCCATAATATCATTTTAACTAACATGATATATTTTATATTTCATTATATCTATACATTTAATATTCCCTTCCCGCCCCGCCCCCGGTGAATTATATTACGGAGGTGAAAAACAAAACATTAGTTTCATTATTAAATGTAAATCAATTTCAATAATAACAGAAAAATCTTATTAGAAAAAGTATATAAAATTTTATATTTTATTTTATATGAAATTTTAGGTTAGGTTTTTATTTTATATTTTACCTGCATTGAATCAGCACTAATTATTTCTCCATTAAAACGTTGTGCTAATTCTATAGATAATTTAGTTTTTCCAGTACCTGTTGAACCTAATATCACTATTAATGGCACTTTTCTAAACATTTTTATTAGTTATTAAATAAATTTACACTTTTTTTATTTTGTTTTACCGCGAAGCGAAACACTAAAAAATACAAACAAAACCCATAAATTTCAATACTGACATGACAGACACAAAACTGTAAGCGAATTGTCAAATAAGAAATGACGCATGTTTAATGTTGGTACAGACTAATGTTATTTTTATATAAAAATTGAGTGAGAGTGAAATATACGAGTCAAAATGATTAAAATATACATTCATTTGTATTTATGTTAATTTTTCGGCTTCACTGGAAATCCTTAGTAGATCAAGTTAAGTTTTAAGGTTTACTTGAAACTTGAAATTGAAATTCTTCGTTCTTGTATTCATAAATATGTAAAATATTATTGGTATTGCAAATTGCACGCTTTTCAATGCAATTAGAGTCTACAAGCTACGAATCTTCTATATCTACTCTACCAGTACCAGTTACCAGATGAACAGATATTTGGAAATTCCACCACACCAAACCTATGGTAATTTAACTAACCCATATATTAATTATTCATATTTTTATGTAACTTCTTTTTGGTATAGTATATTTAAAATCATTTATCATAATAATTCAAAAAATCTATACAGTATACAGAGCAGAATAAAGTAAATTTTTTTCTGTTCTTTTTCAACGCCATAAATTTTACGTGAATCTTGAATTTAAAAGTGAAAAAGTAATAATTAATGGCTGTTTTTTTTGTTTTGCCACCATTATAACAACAGCGACAATAGTTATGTTATGTGTTGTTATGGAATTTAATCAAAAGATTTATGATATAATAGAATGGTAGGCCAAATTTATCTTTTTCTACGTTAAAGTTATTAGATAATAGTTGGATAACAAACTAAATTAGTTAATTCAGTTTCTTATCCAACTCCAACAGACTTGCTAAAATTTACAGGTGTCTTTACATTATCAGACTTTTCATAAGACTAGTCGTATGAAAAATCGTACGAAAAATCTTATGAAAATGGAAATGGATACCGTCAGATTTTTCATAAAATAACGCGTTAGATTAGTATTCTTTGTAAAACATCGCATGAGTCTAGGTATTTTTGAGTCTAGGACCTAGCGTTCCCATTGAAAATTTTTAGTTTTACAGGATTGTATGAAAAAAAAACTTGATGGCAAAAAAAACCTTGTAAACAGTACTATCCTGTAAAACTAAAAACTAAAAATTTCAATGGGAACCCAGTGATAAAAAAAAAATCGTTTTATGGAAAATCTGATAATGTAAAGGCACTTTAAAAGACTAATATATGAAGTCTAATTTGAAACATCAACTACATAATTCCATTCCATATTGTAAAATGACAAATTTGGACAATATAGATAGCTACATATATGTATGTAATTGAAACATCCTCTTTTTTTTGATAATCCTTTTCTATTTGAATAACAACAACGGTCTGAACAATAATTACAATCTTGGTAATTCAAATTTTGTAATATATTCAAGTAAATCATCAATATCCATTCCACTATACGAAATGTTATATATACTTTTTTATTTTTTTGTTCCAGGAGTTTTGAAGATCTTGAAATCCTTGAAAAGTTTAAATACCTTATACAATATTCATTTATACATAAAACCTTTACGCTGGGTTCAAATTAACAAAAAAAAAACAATGTTATTAGAAAACCAGTTTTTTTCTTAAATTTTGTATGGTTTTTGGTATTATTATAAATAAACTAGAAATTTACTTTTATCAAAAACCAAAAAAATATACATATATAAATATGTATTGGAGATTTTATATACCTACTATACAAAAGAGGATCAAAGGTATTTTTAAAGAATAATTTTAATGCATATAACCCAATAGGCAGGCAACTAAAAAAATGCATTCAATATCATTTCCGCTTAAACAAAATATTCAAATTTTTGGTTTGAAGTTCACACACCTTTAATTAAACCTTTAGCTTCTAGATTAAAGTAATGAAAATTACTAAATAATTTTGAATTATCCTTTCGAGCTACATATTAGTAAAATGTACATGATGCAGTACTCTTATAATTACAATTGAATTGATGCTAATTAAAATAAGAAACATGATCTCCATATGTCTTTAAGACTAACGACTATCTCACTTTTGAAGATATTTTGGCGTTGAGGGAAAAATGCTTACAAAATTAGCATCAATCTCATCCATATCTCTAAGCAAACTTAAACTGATTTTTATATCTTAAAAAGCAACGCACTAAATGATAACAAAAAAAAATCTTTTTAGATTTACAAAAACTTTCACGTATAAATTTTAAACGAAAAATACTTATTGGTACATCTTTCAATTTTTGTATAGACAACTCACTATATACTGTGGAGTAGAAACATAAAAGATATACATAAATATGTTTTTTATCGATATGTCTCAAAACATATGCATAGCAGTCCTACATAAAATATATATCTTATATTATTATATATATTTATGTATTTTTTTAGATAAGATAATTTCCGACGTCTTGGGAATTTTCGGTTGTTATGATTCTGGTACTGCTGGAGAGTTGCAAAATAATTATGTGTACAGGTGTACAAAAACAGGTTTTCTTTTTCTTATTATATTATTGAAGTGAAAACCGACATTCCCAGACTTTTATGTACATACATATAAAATATTCAACTTAAATAGCGCAGTTTTTTGAATAGTTTTTTTTTTTTTGGAAATCATGGATAATTTTTATATATATTTTAAACAGATTTAACCAAAAAATATAAATGGAAAAAATTAACTATATAAAATTTCTTTTTAATAAAATTTTAGGATACTCAAAAAAAAAAATTCTTAGTAATTAAAGAATTTTTGGTTGATTCTTATAGCCAAGCAAATTTATGGTATTTTTGTTGGAAAAGATACCCAGTCATAAAATTAGGAATAATACATTAATGATGACAATCCTTGTTACTTCTGGAAAATACCAATTTTATTTCACAAGCCTAGCACCATTGGTGATATTGCCATAAATTTCTGTATAATTAAAATTTTATTATATTAATTTTGATAATGAATATGAAAGAATTTGGGGCGATGACAATTGTTTTCAAGGTTATTAAAATTCATTTTTGAGAAAGGTTTTTGAAAATGAAACTATTTTTACGATTTTCCAAAAATAATATATTTTGCAATTATATTATAGGATTTCTATTTTAATAACAAAAAAAAATATAGCATCAATAAATAGTATCTAAGAAGAATAACAGACAACCCCAGGAAATTCTAAAAACTATTTATTAATCCTTTTTGCCTGAAGCGAATAAGATCCTTTTTTGTTGAAGCTATATATATTACTACTTTTATATGAATTTAGAATTTTTGTGTCTATTTAAATAATAATAAATCATAGAGAGTACCTACTGCGCCTACAAATTTTCCTTTTCCTGAAATCAAATGGTAATAAGAAATAAATCTGTATATAAGAAGAATGTTTATTATGTTGAAAGGAAAGCGCAATAAAAAGAAATAATATTAAGTGTAAGTGACAATGAATAAATAAATGTACTTACTTTAAATCACCGAAGCAGCTGGTTCACCCAATTTCTTTGGAAAAAAAAGAAATGAAAAGAAAATCCATTACCTGCGTAATCCTGCTTGCCTTTTTTTTATTATTACAATTCGCATATATTTTTTCTGTTTTCGTATATACAAAAAAAATAATTTTCTTCCTTAAAAATAAGGTCCTTAAGGTTATTAATATGGAAAATTTAGGTATAGAAGATATTATTTTTACTTATAGAATATAAATTATCTGCAATGTAAAGATTTTAATTAAGCAAAAATACTAAAAATAGAAAATGACATGAATATTAGGTACAGTACTGATCAATTCAGGACCTTTTTTTTACACTTACTCGGAAATAATCAGAAAAAAGGATCGCAAAACTATAAAAAAGGCATTTTGAAATATTTGTATTTGATTATTTAACAATTTTATATGTAAGAAATTTATTCGACAAAACAAAATCAAAAATAGTGCAATCAATTTTATAATTGGCAGCTGCCATAAATTAAATTTCACATTAGGATAAATGGTTTTTATATGCAATATTTAGCCACTAGGATAGTGTGGTAAACTACCATAAAAAATTTAATTTTTGCAAAAATGCACTTTCATAGTATGATTTTTCAAAAAATCTATTAGGAGAAAATCATTATATTGTTGCAAATTTTGCAGGATAATTAATGAGATTACCATTACCATTACATAACACAACTGAAATGCTTTAACATTGTATAAGTATCTCATATACATATATTTCTGAAAAATATATAAATTTTTCATTCTTGTAAAATTTATTCTAGATTAATGATTTCCTGTAGAATTTACCTTTTTCGGGATTTTTTTTATATATTTTACTCCATTTATATGACGCAATTTAAGGAAGTTTAAGTCGTTTAAGTCATATCAGCTCATAAATAAATTTCAATTAATAGTAGTAAACGTTTAAAATTTAAAATGAAAAACATAGTTGAAAATTAGCTTCAACAGAGGTGCAATCAATATTTACACAAACAATTATTTTATAATATAGTATCTCAACTCTATTCATATGTTTAGTATCTCAAGTCTGTTCTGTGAAATATGTTTTACAATAAACCCTCTAAAAAAAATATATGCATAAAAAAGTAGGTCAGTATATCAAGTTCAGTATCCGACCAGGTAAAATTTTACTTACTAATAATGTTTAATAAGATTATTTGAATTTATTGTCGTTTAATATTTTAAATTATTCATACAATTAAAATTTGTTTTGCGTTTTAAATAAATTTCGCTATATTATTAATTTTGTATTATAATTTTATTATAGTTTTGTTGAATTATACTAGTTTGAATATAAAATTTTATTAGTATAGTTATACTAAATTTTGTTTGAAAAGCCGTTTTTTTATAGCAAATAATATATATGTATAACATATACATTAAAATTATTAACAAAATTCCAAGGACAAAATTGTATTATTATACATATTTAATATATCTGCTAAAACATAATCTAGAATAAAAAATAAAAACTAGAAAATCTATTTCGTCTAACAAAGTAACAACATATGTTTTAGCATTTTTTGTTAGTATAAGACGAAATAGATTTTATAGTGTCGTATTTATTATCTAATATAACTCCATTATTTTATTATTAAAACGTATTTTAATCTCACAATTAGTTAAATATAATTTCCATAAAATTCTAAATTGAAAGAAATTTAGAATAATCGCAGCGAATTTATTTATTTTTTACGGCGAATTTAAATTATATATGTACATACTTCCTGATAATTATAATAGGACTACTTAACTTACTTATCCAAAATTTATTTTAATGTAGCTTATTAGAAAAGAATGTTATGTTGTACGCTATCGTATCGCCATGTTATCGAACAGAGAAGCCTCTCGATAAGCAAAGGCGATAAACGCGATAAAATATAGTAAGATGCATTTACATATGTATGTAAATTTTTAGTGGTCATTATGTATAAACTATGACTAAAATAATTTAAATATAAATTAAAGGACATTTCAAATCCTATAATATTAAAATGATCTCTCAATATTTACCTGTCATAATTGGCAAATTAAAATAGTAGTTTCAATATAGAAATGCAACCCACAGTTTATTGAACAATAACCTTCCATTGATCATTTACTTTTCAACCTCGGATCAAAAGTAAACAATCTGTTAGCAATAATTGTTTAAATATAGTTTTATAATGTAGTTCGACAAAGAAATATTTATATATGTATATTGAAAAATTACGTCAAATATTATAAAATTTGAATTCCAACTGTTCAAACTGAATATTTTTTATTTTACTTAAATAAAAGATATTAATATATCAATGTTTATTCTCCGAATTGACGCAAAGGAAGAAAATTTTATCATATCAATAATTTTTCCCGCCCAAAAAACATAAATTTTAATATTAATTTTTTTTTACCCATTTTTCTAGGAAACATTATTAATTTAAAATATTGTATACTTTACATAATATTAATAATATATCATTATTATTCATTCAATTTTTTTTTTATGGTTCATTTTGGATAGAATTATGACGCCATGTGACTTTATTCAAATAAATAAAGTATTAAGTGCGCTTCGCAAAAAATTTTTAACAATGAAGTGTAACCAAATAAATAAAAAAAAATAAAACTATATAAAGTAAATTTTTATATACTAAACGTAAATATTACCAAGCTTTAATAATTTGTAAATATTGTTATCGTTATCAGGAAATAGTATATACTTTATATATACTGTATACAATTATTAATATATTAATATTTTAAATAGTATATAAGGTCAAATTTAATAATATTATTGAAATACGTTTCGCATATTATTTTACTGGGAAATTTATATATTTTATCGATAGAATATTATTATTATATTATTTTTTTTGTTAGTATTTCCTTCTTATCAGTAATTTTCTCATATTAAATTATAGCGAATTTTTATAAGTTACACTAATTTATATATAAACATTAAAAGTAGTTTATTTATTATGTATAATACATACATATTTTTCAATATCATTTAATTTTTATCAGAATTCTTTTTTTTTGGGTATGTAAAACAAGCTTTTAATTTAATTTCGTCAAAAAAAAAATCAAATTCATAAGAATTTATATGATTCGGTAGCATTCTTAGAATTTTAAATTTATCTATTATAAAGTTTGATTAGAACAGTGGTTCTTAATCAAGTTTATGGTATCAGAATTTTTATAATAAGATTACAAGAAAAAAATTTACCCACATTGTGAAAAAGAAAAGAATGAATTATGAATATTCCAGATTGTTTCAAACATAATTATTTATTTCTATACAAAAAACTCTACTGACCACAAAATTTCAAATATCATCAAGAATTTTTTTTTAAATTTATTAACCTTGGTTATGTATTCATTCATAAAAAAAATGCTAAGAACTACTGGAGTATTTACGATCTTATTTTTAAAAAAAATTTCAAATTCATACTGTATTTAAGCTTTCGTTAGAAGACCAAAGTGTTATTGGGTTGAATCATTCCAGAAAATTTCAAATTAATTTAATTCCAGTGAATATGTTTTTTTCACATTCGCAAGGATTTCAAAAAAAAAAAAAAAAAATTCTGCAAATATTAAATTTATTTTTTATTGATAGTCGCGTTTTATAATTTGTAAGTTTAATAAAATTTTTTTTTTTTTTTCTGATAAACCGAGAATTTTATTGTGATTTCACTTTACAAAAAAAAATTATCAATTTTTCAAAAAAGATTAACATTTTATTAGGTTCGGATTTATATTATCATATATATTTTTTTTTCCTGAGTTGAATAGATTAATTATGGCGCCTTTATAATTTTTTTTGTAGAAAATTAGATAGAAAAATATTAAAATAATATTAATTATTGTATAATTGCTTATAAAAAAAAATATCTTCACCAATATTTGAATGATAAAACGCGTCGTTCCCAGATTTATAAGCATAATTTGTTTTCCATACTGAACAATGCTCCGCTAAAAGGAAGTGTTTTCTAGGACAGATGGATAAATAATCTTTTATAATCTTAGGTATATATTTAAAATTTCGCCTTTATAGTATTAACCCTTATTCTAAACAGGTAAGGAATATGGACACCTGCCGAATTTAAAAAAAAAAGAGTTTTGGTATTTACCTGTAAGACAATATAAATGCCACAAATTTTCCCTTATAAATGCCACCAATTTTCAGTAGTATAACATAACATTTCCTTCCTTATTTTTAGGTGCTAAAAATTTTATATTGTACCTGTATAATTTTAATTTTCTTTCTCTCTGTAAATGGAAATCGGGTCAACAGGTGTAAATTTCTTTCGTTAATATGTTCTGTGTTCATTCAAGGCCGCCACAATATAAATTAAAAGGAATCATTTCATTATTATATACAAGTAAACAAAAAAAAACTGCATCAAATCCTAATTATACTTATTTACTGTACTGTAGACAGTAGGCAGTAGTTTCTTTTTTTGTGCTGTTATTAAACTAACAAATTTTGTTTCAGTTTCGAATTACTTTTTGAGACAGAGCAGATGCAAACAATTTTACAATGTTTTTCTTTTTTAAATTATACACGGATATAAAATGATACGTAAAGAAATAACAACATGAGATAACAACCAAAATCAATTATAAACGCAAAACGACAAAAAAAAAATGTATAGTCTTATATATAGGAAAAGGAACATTTTTATATGAAATATAGTTTGGATATCATTAAACTTCATTATTGTGCAAAATATATATACATATAAGTATTTCTTATTGATGAATCATTTAACCTGCATAAAAATATATTAACCTGAATGTATTTAAAAGCAGTCCCAGTTGCAGCTGCTTATCAATTAAATATATATTCTGTCTCGTTTTGAGGTTTGTATTTAGTTTCCCAATTCATTTAAAAGACAATTTTTGACTGTCGAAACTAAATATCTTATACATAATCTTCCTTTTACAGGCTACTAGAAGATTGTGGTACTTCTGTACTACTTTACCATAATATAAATTACTATATTAGCTTTGCCCTTCTGGCTTGTGCACTATAGGCTTTTTGATATCAAAAGTAACGATTTCATTAAAATTCTTTAATAGTAAAACGAATTTATCTGAACTTTTTAATCATTGCCGTAACATAATCAAATTTTAATTTCTTGCAATTTTCTTAAATATAAAAAAATATATTGCAATTATATTATAAACATTACAATTTTATTATAAACATTGCAATTTTATTATTTGATTTACAATTTAAAAGGGGCGTAAAAAAATACTTTAATTACGAATTTCATTATCAGCGTTGCTAATGGATTAATAGAAATTACACTCTGCAACACATTTAAAGAAAAACAAAGCTTGTCTACATTCCAATTATAGAAATAATAAAAGCTAAAGCTTTTAATAGTAGACCCAAATAAATATTTACATAAATATAAAAAATTTAAGACTTAATGATTCATAAAATACATTTTATAGCATTTTTCAAAAAAATAAAAACTATAAAAATTGTAGCTTGTTTTATAGTTTTTCATTTACCGATTAACTGAGACAAATTACATTTTAATATTATACTATTAAAATTGTGTTAATTCCAATCAGACGTGATTGTGATTACATATATCACACATTCTCAGAAATTATTAGATAAAAAAAATTAAAGTGCAAGTGAATTTCATTAATTATTTTATGAAACTGTAGAAAAAATTTAAATATCAAATTTCATTCTTTTCATCCATCTAATAGGGCCCATACACGATACAACATGTTGATCAACTTGGTTGATGGTGAAGTTTAATAGTGTGGGGCAGTTGATAAACTTATTTTCAAGTAAACCAGTAATGGAATCATATAGTGATTTGTGACTATCAACTATCGCATTTTACAATTTTGCATAGAAATTTATTTGCAATATTATAAATTATGTGATAGTGATAGTCACAAATCACTTTATTTGATTCGGATTCCACTACTTTCTCTCTACAGTATAGCATCAACCAAATTGATAAACATGTTGTATCGTGTATGGGCCCTTTAAGACTTTATTCTTAATTGTAAATGATGAATTCTAAAAAATAGTTGATTTTATAATTGGTTATTAGATCACATTTTGTATCTTGCAATAAAAATACAAAATAAGAACATCAAATTAAATTTGAAGATAATTTTTTTTTAGTAGAAATTGAAGATTTTCTCTCCTCCGCTTACATAAATTACTTTCACTAAAAATTATTGTATTTTGCTTTTAGTCCCCTAAATGCCCGTCCTTTAATTACACACTGTAAATGATTTAACAACCCTTTGAGTCAGCACGCACACAATTGCGTACATCACTTTGTGTGTCGCGTAGAAGTGAAATTTGTTCATGTTGGACTCACTCAAATTGGTAATTTTGTTCTTTTACAGTATATGTGTATAAAAACTCACAGAGAACACTCCCAAGAACAAAATTACCAATTTGAATGAGTCCAACATGAACAAATGAGTACGCAATTGTGTACGTGCCGCGACTCAAAGGGTTAAATGTAATAATTAAGAGAAAAAAAACTAAATATTTTTGCGTTCTTCCTAAGCATTTTTTTTTTTATTATTCTCAATTTTCTGTTTTTTTTTTCCAAAAATATATTATTATAAAATATTATATTTCTCTCATTTTATTTTTCAAAAAAAAAAAAAAATTTCGTACAAGCAAAAAAAAAAAAATTTTTTTTATAATTTTAATATTTTTATTTTTTTTTATAAATTTTTTTAAATTCAACTTTTTTTTTAATAAAAATATTTCATTCGTTTTTTTCATTTTCAAAAAGGTAAAAATAATATTTCAATAAAAAAAAAAATGTACATTCAAATCTTAAAACAAAAAAAAAGGATAACTTTATTTATATATATAAAAAAAAGGATAATTAATAATAAAAAATTGTCTTACGAATGTGCCCCCTTTTTTTTATTTTCTTACAAACGAAGAAACTATTTTATTTTTTATCTCATTTTTAAAACAAAAAAAATTCGTTTTCTTATACAAAAAAAATAAAAATATAAAAAAAAAGTTAAAACTAAAATAAAAAAAAATGTTAATAAAATTTTTTTTTTGTTTATATAAAAAAAAAAATATTAATTTTTTTCATTTACTATTTTTTTTTTATTTCACTGCGAGGTTTTTGGTTAAATGAAAACTTAAAAATCTATAAATGTATTTTTTTTTTATAATTTTTTTTTTAATATATAAAAAAAAATTGTTGCCTGTTTTGTGTGTTTAAACAATATTTGTAAAATATAAGAAATTATAAAATAAAAAACAAATCCTTATAATAATTTTTTTTTTATTATTTTTATTTAATATATATTTTTATTTTGTATACTCTATTTTTTATATATGTATATGTATATATATTTTTTTATTACAAAAAAAAAATTTAACAATTAAGCAGTAATAGTGTAAAAAAATTTAATAAAAAAATTGGACTCCCCCCCCCCCCCCCCCCAAAAGTTACAAAAAAAAAAAAATAAACAATTGAAAATTAATTTTTTCATATTTTTTTTTTCAAAAAAGGCACATTCATTTTTTTTAGTTTTTTTGAGTGATTTTTTTTTATTACATAGTTTTTTAGTTTATTTTTTTTTTTAATATTTGATTAAAAATTTTTGCTTATTCATTTTTTATTGTTTTTACTTTCTTTTCTTTTATTTTGTTTTATACTTTTCTTATAACAATTTTAAAATTTGCTTCAATATAATTTTTTATTTTTTTTTATTAAAATTATTTGAAATTTTTCTTAATTTAATACTCTTCTCTTCTCTTTTCTTTTTGTTCTTCGAAAACACAAAAAAAATTCTAAAGAGAGAAACTAAAAATTTGTTTTTAAAATAGTCTCAAAAAAAAAAAGTCGAGTCGATTAAAATCGACAAATAAAAATGTACACGACTTTTTCAACGCATAAACAAGAAGTTGGCGCCAAAAAAAAAAGAAAATTTCTCGACTATAGTTGTTTTTTTTTTTAGGTTACCGCGCGATGGTCTAGTCTAACTAAAACGATTATAACCATAAAGTGATAATAAAAAAAAATCGAAAAATTCAAAAAATAAAAGCCCCATCTTCTTCCTTTTATTTTTTATTTTTAATAATTTGAATATAAAAAAGTAATGAAAAATCAAAATTAAAAAAAAAAAATAATTAATAATAATTGAATAACAAATAACAAAATTTTAACTTTTTTTTAATAATAATAATGAAAAAAAAAATTATCTCACGAATAGTTAAGTGATGGAACAAAAATTGGATTTTATTAATCAAAGAGCAAGGATATTTTTTTTTTATTAATATTTACATAACCTTTTTTTTTTTTAATCATTCAGCAAAAAAAAAAGCTCGCCGCTTTTATAAAAAAAAAAAAAAAATTTATAGTAACTTTTTTTCTTTTACCGAAAAGAAAATGTTTTTAAATTTAATAAAAATTACAACGTTAATTTAATAATAATTATTTCTTGAAATTAGAAATTTAAATTCAATATGTATAAAAAAAAGTAGAGTATTTCTTGTAAATATATAAAAATTAAGTTTTGGAGTTTTTTACTATCAACAAATTTTATCTTAATTTTTGACCTAAATTATTCTTTTTTTTTTTTTTTCTTCTTAAATTTGATTTTGTTTGATAAAAATATTAAATTGTTTTCCTGTTTAACATACATAAAAATCCTTAAAAGATTAGGTAGAGTTGTGTTGTGTGCTGAATTCACACAAACAAAAATTAGTATTTTAATAATTATTAATTAATAGTTACTAAATATATATATATATATATATTTTTTTATACATTTCTTTATTTGTTATGTTTTAATTATTTACATATTTTTTTTTTTGTATATATATAATATGTTTTATTATTTTTCCTGTTGTCATATAAAAGTAAAATACAATTTTCTGTGTTTTAAAAATTTACCATTTAAAATTTAAATTTACCATTCAACCACCCACCCCTCCCCCCAACAAAACAAAAAAACAACAAAAAGTATGTGTGTGTGGTTTTTCACAAATTTAACGCAATTATGAAAGTAAAAAAAAAAATTAAGATTTGTTTTATTATTTTAATTTAATATTTGGCAAATAGCATTTATTTATCCAAAAAAAAAAAAAAAAAAAAGTGAAAATTAATTAATAAAAAAAATTTTAAAATTCTACACAAAAAATTGTCAAAAATTAAATTATTTTATTTTTTATTTTTAATAATTCTTATCTTTTATATTTTTTTATATATTTACTATTCCATTTACTTCTTTCTCTCTCTCTCTCTTTCTCTCTCTGTATAAACATTACCCTTATTACTCTTTTCTTACATTTCATTATCGTTTAAAATATATACATACATTTTTTTTACAAATTTTTATTTTATATTTAATTATTTTTTATATAATATATTTTTTTAAACTCAATATTTATTTATTTTTCCTTTATTTATTATTAAAAATCACTATTTTTCTATAAGGATATAATTTGTTTTTTATATATATTTTAAACTTTATTTAAAAAATTTGAATTGTTTAAAAAAAAAATTAAAAAGTTTTGCTGAATGAAAAATTGTTTTTTTTTTTTTGCTACACTATGAAAAAAAAAATATAAACGTAAATCAATTTTTTTTATAATAAAATTTTGTAAATTTATCAAGTGTTTAAAAAAAAAAGAAGACCGGCTTCTACATGTTAAAAAAAATTAAATATATTTCCATATTTCAGTTTTTTTTGTTTCTTTTTTTTTAGAATTTTTATAGTTTTTCATAAAATTCAAAAGAAAATAAAGAGATTTTAATTTAGAAAAAAAACCGCTCAAAAAACCACAAAAGTGTGTGACTATGATTTTTGATATTTTCAAAATAATTTCGATCAATTTTGTAAGTCAGCAAAATTGAATTAGTTTTAGTCAAGCAGATTTTTTTTTGTAACCAAATTTTCTTCTCTTTTCAAATTATTAAATTTTTAATACAAAATTTATAATAATAATAATAAAACAAAAATGAAATTCTAGTTTGTACTTTCCTTTTTTTTTTCTGCTTATAATTCAGGATTATTTTTTATATTTTGTTTTTTTTTAGTAAATATTCAAGATATTTGAAATATATAAAAGGTAAAAAAAAATTACTACTCATATATTGTAAATTATATGTAAGCGTTTTTCTTTACCAACCTAAAAGTTAGCCAAGAAATTAACTTTAAAAAATTCAGCTCTTTGTATATACACATATATAGTAAATTACAAATATCAAAGACATATTTGTTGTTGGTTAATTGGGGGGGGACTAAATATGAATTAAAAAATTTAAAACAACAACAAAATTATTAAAAAAAAACCGAGAGCTTATAATAAAAAAAAACCGAAATATGCTTTTTATTATTTTAATAAACACAAAAAATTAAAATCGACCTTCACCTAATAATGAAAAAAAAGAAGAGTAACAAAAAAAATAAAAAAATTTGAAAATTATCTTTGTAGGTTATTTTTTTATTTTATCAAAAATAAATCAATCATTTTGATAAAAAAAAAACGCGCCATACTTTTTGATAAATTTTTTTTTTTATTATTTGATAAGATTGGCGGCGGGTGTTTATTTTTAACTTTTGTTTATTTTTTTTACTTTACTATTACTACAATATTTTTACTATATAAACAAATGCGAAATTCGTGATTGTAGTAAAAAAATAATAATAACTTTTTTTTTTTTTACTACGAACCAAATAAAAAATGAATTACCAATTGAATAAATAATATAATATTAGGATATGAATTATCGCGTTGAGAGAAGCGAAATGTTGTAATTGTTAGATACATTAGTTAATAACAAAATTCGCTTCCGACTTAATTGTTTTTTTATTAGTTTATATTACTTCTACTTTAAAATATTCGAAATTCAGCGCTTCTAAATAATTGAAATTGTTATTCAGCGCATGATAAAAAGGATTAAGGCGAGGGTCAATTTTAAAATTATAATGTCAATTCAAATTATCGGTTCTATTATATTTCAGCACACTATTCTCATATTTCTTTGTAAATAATAATAATTAAATTTAGTTTTTTTTAAAAAAAGTAATATTATATTTTTGTCAGGTTATCAATTTTTAGATTTTCAATTTTTAAATATTCAACAATGTATGGTATCTGGTATGATAAAATTATTATATAAAAAAAAAAATCAAATTCACATTTTCAAAAAGGGAAAAAAAATATCCAAAGCTTCAAGATTAAATTTAATTTTATAATTATAATCCCCACACAACAACTTTCCTTTTAAAACCACATTTTCTTTTTTAAATTAAATTTCTCTTCAATTTTTCTTCCTTTCCCGTGAGGAATTTTTTTTTTTAATTTATGTCAAAATTTTCTATAATCTAAAAAAACAACTAATTCTAATTTATATTATTTTGTTTTTTATCATTAATAGTAATAATAATAATAAAAAAAAAATCGATAAAAAAAAACAAGAAAAATATTATTATTAAAAATCGACAGTTAGCAGACAGGGGAGAATATTTAAACACCCCCCCTGACTAGTATTATTCATATAAAAAAAAAAATTGTGTATAAAAAAAAGAAAAAAAAATATTTACATAATATATTTTTATTTTACTTTATGGTGAGATCCCAAACATCATTCGGCACACACCATAAACACACCACCGTTTTTTGTCCACAAAAAGCTTGTCTCAAAACAAAAAGCTTTTTTAAATTTCATTTTTACATTGAGCTGCTTTTAATGTTATTAATAATTGTTCTCGCCTTTGTAATTGATTTAAAAGTTTTTGTTTCATATTATTCATTGATTTATCATCACGATTTAATTGATCGCATAATTTTGCTGCTTCTCTTAATATATTTACTTTTGGTGCACGTTCTTTATCTTTAATACTTGGTATTTCTGTTTTTAATGCTTCAAATAAATTTTTTAAACCAATTCGTCTTTGTCGTTCCATATCATTATGTAAATTTCTCTTTTCAATTGTATCTGCTTCTTCTAAATCACTATTATTCTTTTTTGTTTGATTATTATTATTATTATTATTGTTATTATTATGATTTGTTGATCCGCTAGATGATTTTTGTTGTTGTTGATATTTTTTACCACGATGACGTTTATTTGTTGGTAAATATTCATCTCTAGCTGCTGCTGCTGCTGCTGAATTACGTTTTCTACTACCATTTGAATTTGCTGTATTTTTTAATGATGTCACATTATTTGTATTATATATTGGATATGGTGTTGGTGCTGGTGTTGGATACCTTGAATTACCAAGTGATTTTATTTGATTTGGTGTTATAGTACCACCAGTTTGTGTATTATTATTATTAATATTATTATATGGTTCATATGAATCACGTCGTCTTGGTGGTATTGTTCTAATACCATTTGCAGTTTTAACAATTCTTGCAGATATTTTATGTGCAACTTTTGTTTGTAATGCACGTCGATCTTTATCAGATGGATTTGTTGGTAATTTTTTATCACCAACTGATACTACGTCAATTTCTTCATCTATAATATATATAAAAAAAAAATTTTAAAATTTTTCTAAAAATTTAAAATTAGAATTTATTAAAAAAAAATGAAATTTGATATTAAGCAGGAAAAAATTACGTTCTAAAAAAATTAAAGAGAAAAAAGTTTATAAAAATAGCATTTTATGTATATTATATTTGAAATAATTATGGGGGAGAAGAATTGAACTAAAAAAAAATCTCTTCCGCTTTGTCATTAATGTTTTGTCTAGTCGTTCAGCGCAAGCTCCCTCCATAAAAGTTTTTACATTTTTCGTTTTCGTCCTCTTGTTCATGTTTTTTTTTATAGAAAGTGTAAAAACTACAATAATAATGTTAATGTCAGGTAATGAAATTGTATATAAAAAAATTCCAGTCATTAATTTTTTTTTATTAATAAATTTAGATATTTTTTTAGCACAGACAAAAACCTCTCTTTTTTTTTTTATTTTATTATTAATTTTTAGAATTCTTTAAACGTCAGCATACACGAGTACTACAAAATTTATAAAATTTCCGCGTAGCAACGAAATTAATTTTATTTTGGAGACAAAAATATTTTTTTTTTTTTGGCGAGTATACATATGTACTTTTTGAGACAATCTCACAAATATTAAATATTACCATTGTTTTTAATATAAAATAAAAGTTGTGCTTTTTTCATTTTGGAGAGATAAAAAAAATTTTAAATTAATTTGAGCACAATTTGTTTTTATTTTATTTCATTAAATTTAATTATACAAAATGGCTTCTCTTATTTAAAAATAAATTCCTTTTAGCGCCAATAATAATTCGTAATCCTCGATGATATCCTTTTATTCAGCGATTTCGGAATAAATGGATGAAAATTGTAATTCAGCTATTTCTAGAGATAAAGGAAAAAGTCGGATTTGCTTTTAGCAGTAAACTAAATTGGTAAATATTTGTGGTATCATTGAATTATTACTGTAAGCAAAATATGATTATGATTTTCTTAAATCATTTCATCCTTAATTCGTAAGACACGGAATAGTTTTCTTTCTTTTAGAAAAGAATTCTTTTCAACATATAATCAAAACTTATTTTATTTAGAGCGCCACGCAAAGCGAGGGGGCAAAAATAAATAAAAATAAATTATAGTACAATAAAACGCACGGGCCATGAAATTCTTTAGTATAGTTTAAGATACGCAGCAGTTTTTTTTATAGTATAATTAAAAAATCTACACACAACCTACGCTAACTAAGCTGGTTGATTCTTTGAAAATTATTTTGTAAATTATCATAAAAAAAAAATTCTATTTTAAAAGAGCATGGAATTAGTTTTTATTCAAAAAGTTCTCTCTCTTTATATAAATTTAATTAAAATATATTTTTTTAATGAATATTACACTTTACATAGAAAAACTTGTGTCTACTGATCATGTGAAAAGTTTGGGGGGAAAATTTAAACCGCAAAAAAAAAAAACATAAAAAAACTGCGCAAAAAAAAAATTGCCAACTAATTTAAAAAAAAATGTGTAAATTATAATAAAAATTTATATATACGCTAAAAATTCTAAAATAAAAATTGAAAGTTCCTGTTTTGGCGGGCAACATAAAGCGACGAAGACGACGACGGCTACCAAACAGAGAGCTATACACTCTAAATATAATATGGCATAGCAGAGACACATTATTAGCTTTTTTTTATGATTTCAAATTAGAATTGAAATGAAAATAAAATTAATTTTGAAGCACTATCTTCTTTTCTTTGCCAACAAAAATCCCAAACAGCGCGTAGTTTTTGTGACTATGAGCAAATTTTAGACTTTGGTTTCATCAGAATAAAAATTATATACGCGCATTTTTTTAAAATCCACCTTTTTTCTTATTGTTGTTTAGAATGGGCAAATGATGATGATGATGATGACATAATCGTCTCATGAGATTATTTTTTTTTATATAAGGGAACATATAAAAGATCATTGAACGGTCAAATTTGGGTGAGGCCAAACTTAAAATTGGCAAAACAGAAGAAGAAAAAAATCATAACAGAGATTTTTTTTATATAAATTACTCATTTTTATTAAAATATTTAATTTTTTTCCCCCAGCAACATAATTTTTCAAAAATAAAACATTTATCAAAAAAAAAAAAAAAACATTTACGACTGAAAAAAAAGAAGAAATGTTAATCATTTTTTATTAATCAATGAACATTAAAAAAAAACATTCAAATATTATCATTAGTATATATGTATTTTTTTTTATTCATAATTCCGGAATTAAATTGTAGATTTTTTTTTATTACTTATGCAAATCTCAATAAACTTGAACAATTAAACAAAAAAAAATGAGATTAGGAAAGAATTATTTCTATTAGATTTTCCAAAAAAATTTCAGAAACTCGAGTAAATGCAAATTTTTGGAAATTAAAAAAAAAAAATCAAGAATTTCAGACAGATTATTGCGATTCAAAAAAAATGTTTCCGAGACATTTTTATGTAAATATTTTGAAAAGAACCTGTTTTTAATTTTATTGGTTTTGAAAGATGCTATAAAGAAATAGTTCTCCATATATAGGGGGGTTCTATAATATAGTTGTTGGATGGGTTAGTTTTAGTACATAGTAAATTGTGATATTTCAATAGGAGAATATATACTCCTACAAATTCACAACTTTATAATTTAATTGAATTAATAAAAATTTGTCTCATTAAAATATTCGAATTACGAATTACTATCATTTAAAAAAATTTCATTATTAATTTTTTTTTTTGAATGCCTATTTTTTTTTTCTTCAAAAATCCTTCAAAATAAATAATGTAAGTAGCTACTACTATATTAGTTTTATTTCTGTTTTTTTTTTGTCAAATTAACGAAATTTTTAGAGCGAATCTGATAATTTAATAATAATTTCATTTCTCAAATATCAACATACATCAACAAAAATTTAAACATCTACTAATTAGAAGTTTTGTATCTATACAAATTTTATGAGTAATTTGATTCTTCAGGCATTTTATTTTTATTCCAAAAAAAATTCCCACAATATTTTTTTTTTTTGTTTCTGTTAACGATAAATTTTTTTATTTTAAAAATTAGATTCGATGTCAAAAATGCATTAAAAACGAATATTTAATCTTACAATTCTATGGGGTTTGTTAATATGTATATTGAAATTTTATGGGTATGAAAAATATAATTTGTTGATGGAATTTTTTGTGGAACGAACACAAATTGAGATTAATTTATGAAGAGAAATTATAATTTACATAAATTTCCAATATGAACATTTGTGTATACTGGTCTCAAATAGACAGACAGATTATTTGACCTGACACCACCAAATTTATAGATACTTTTTTGCCCATAAAAATTTTAAATTTTAAAATGTGCATTCATTCGTTTTCTTTTTAAATAAAAGAAACTGAACACACAAAAAAAAGAAAAACAGATTAAAAGAAGAAACAAAAAATTGTCTGATACGACGACGACGACATAATTTTTCACATAACAAAGTGTCAAAGCAATATGCAAAAAAAAATAATATAAAAATAATAATTATAACATCTTTCGAGACACAAACAACAAATTATTAATCCGGCCGGCGTTTACCACGTTTCTCTGTTGGCATTTTTAAATTCACAAGCGGATGTTTTTTTTTACATTGGTCCATAAATAAAACGCGGGAATTTAAGTTTATAATTCGCGAAAATGTCTTTTAATTCAAATGTAAGTTCAACCCGAAAAAAATTATATTGGAGAACATTTTTTATGGTTTAATTTTAATCATTTCTTCTAATGATTTTGAATGCAAGATTAGTATAAAAAGGACCCCAGAATATTATATCCGATAATCAGACCCCTACATAAATGCCAATATAATTGGAATTTTATATAAAAATTTTTTTTTAAAGATGATCAAAAGGATTATCTACGCAAAAAAAAAATTCATCTGCATAAGATAAATTTTCGTCTGCATATTTTTTTTTTACTAGACATTCGAGGTATGAGAACGTAGACGAACCCCGAAGTATATACTTTTATTAAAACATATTTATTTTTATCTATAGATATCCTTTTTTCTCTCTATATACTTACACAATAACTTTCTTCTAATTTTCCCTGTTTGGTAATATATTTAATGTCCCTTTTCCCAAGTATACTAAATACATAAAAAAGTTTTGCAGAGTGACTTTAGAGTGTGGAATCTCACACACAAAATCCCTTAATATTCCTGTTTTCCTTTTTTCTCAATGCTATTACAAATATTTGGCTTGGTTTGCTATAACCAATTTTACTTTGTACAAGTTTTTCTCTATTTCACAACAAAAAAAATGTTTATACATAATTTTTATGTTGCTGAATTCATATTTCTATAAATGTATTTTTTATATTAAATATGTATTTGGGCGTGCCGGTTACATACAACAACAAAAAAGAAATAAACATTTAAATGAATGTAACCTAAACTAACTTTGAAAATATATATTATGTATTTTTTACCTACCAGCACCCCATCTATCAAAAACCCAAAGAAAGATCATCAAACCGCATGACCTTGAAAATCATATTATAAGCATAGAGTACATTTATTTTATTATTATTTTTTTTAACACACGTGCGTGCGATATATATAAATTTAAATTCCATTGACGATTCTTCTCTTCTATATATGCTTTATAGAAAAAATATATGTAAGTATACCTATATATATATATATATTATAGAACGTTTTTATTTTAAATTAAATATAAATAATAAATTAAATTTTCAGACTTAATTAAAATGTGTAGACTGACTATATAAACTTTGAACCTAAAAAAAAGCATTCAAAAAAGAGGTAAAAAAAAAAATTAGGTAGACGGAAATATACTTTATTCACTCTTTTAGTACTTTTAACTTTTGATTTTTTATACCTAATATTAAAATATTATCTAATTGAAACGAAGATTTGTGTATTGGCGCGAAATTAGATATAATGTAAATTTTCTTCTTTCGTGATTTTTGACAACCCCTTTTACACAAAGTTGTAATTTTTTTAAAACACAAAATTTGACGCAAATTTGTCAGAATTTTAGTGTCAAAAAGATATCAAAACATCCGATTTTACGCAAAACGAAAGAGTTACTTGAAAAGAGCCTTAGACTCGTGGTACAAGGGTCTAATGGCTGATAGTCTATCGAATTAGGTTGAGTAGTGTTGTCTATTTTTATATCGATTTAGAGGATTTTTGCTTGTGAAAAAGAAATCTCGTATAACTCCAACTCCAGACCGAATTCGTCCTTAACTAGCACTGAATGTGTTAATACAAATTTAAGTTGAGATAAAAAAAAAAAGAAAAAGGTTCAAAAACATTTTTATTTCTGTGACCTTCAAATAGTTCATTACTACATAATGATTTCTTTTTTTCTTTTTTTTTTTTTTTTTTTTAACCTAACTACTACTACCTAATGACTAAGCGTAAATAATATAAAAAAAATCCCCCTTCTTTCATACCCAAAAAAAAAAAACAATCAATTTGGAAAAAAAATTAGATTTAATATTTGAAGAAGGAAAAAAAAGCCTAAAATTGTAAGAGACATTCAAAATTTATGTCTTATTACGAAACCAATAAGAATAATAATTTATTTATATAAGAAAGCAGACGAAACATTTTTTGCTTCTTCTCCAAAATTTTCCTTAGGTACTTATATATTTTTTAACAATTATTATATAGTCTCATTCTTTATTTTTGTTTTAACATTGTCTTTTAGTTGTTATATATGGGAAAAACATAAATTTAATTCACATATACAAATAGAACCGACCGACCGGCCGGTCTCAATCATCTTTTTATTTATATATAAAAAAAAACCAAAAACAGAACAGTGTTGTCTTGAGTGTAGAAACTTTTTATCCATAAATGACTCATAGATTGAAAATAATATACAAATTCTACTATTATGGTATCATATTACTAAATTTAACATTCTCTGTAGAAGAATTTATTTTCGAATTATTTTTATTAATATATTAAAATAACAGTAGTAGCAAAACTAGCAACACAAAACACAGAACGGGTAGGTAGGAGATTATTTCGCAATATTTTTTTTTTTTTTACGATCCCCCATTGAATATTTATAATTTTATAAATGGTTATTTCCCGCCAAATAAATATATCAAGTTTTGCGCAAGACTGCAATTTTGGTATATATATAAAATACAAACTAACTATATATAATAATTATAATAATATTGTCGCAGACCTCGCCTAGTAAAAATGTGTATATGCATGGTATATACATAAACTTCGAATAAGTCTACTACAAAATAAATGAATGCGAATTTTATTATAGCCGGTCATGACGTCAACTTGCAAAACCGGTTTTTTTTTAATAATAATAAATAATGTAATTTATATTTTATTATTTTTAAAATAATTTTGCAAATAATTTTTAAGAGAAAAATATTGTATTTTGTTGAATAAGGAAAAGGAAAAATATTTAATAAATGTTTATATACCTACTAATTTAAATCTAAAATTTTGGCATATTGCGGAGAAAAAAAATATTTGGCATCTTTCCACAATTTTTCTTTTTGGGGAAACTACTAGACATTTAATGTGTAATTTATAAATTTTTTCTGATTTTTTTTTTTACTCTACCAAAAATTTTTTGTTGCGTTGTTTGGTGGTGTGAAATATGAATTTTGCGCAAGACTGACATAACTTTTCCTACCATTTAAATATATGTATAGGTATATATATAACAAGAAACCAAAATTTTCATTGTTGTACACAGCAAAAAAAAAAAAAAGAGTGTGTCTAGTTATCTTTGGCGCGTGGAGCTATTGATTTTTTTTTATAAAATGGTTTAATGTATTCAAGTCTGTCGTAGGTTCAACAAATTTAATATCGTACTGTATAGGTTATATGAATTAAAAAAAAAAATATTTATATACATATGTATATTTTTTGAAAACTTACCAGAATCTGATGGTGTTTCTAATATACTTCCATAAACATCAACTATACAATCTTCAACGCCATCTTTACTTCTTGTATAGCTATGATCACTATGCATCATTGGATAATTATTATTATTATTAATAATATTATTATTAATTTGTCTTGTTGGTGATTGATATATACTGCAACTATTACTAATATTACCATTAATGCTGCTATTACTACTACTACTGCTACTACTACTACTGTTACTACTAATGCTGCTGCTGCTTCCGATACTATTACAATTACTTAAATTTAAAACACCACCAATAATATCTTCATATTCTGATTCTGAACAATTATTATCATCATCACAACTACTATCATTATTATATTCATCATTATCATCTGAACCAATAACATTTAGTACTTCAGTTAATGAACGTTTTTTAATATTATTACCAACAAATGGTATTATTTGTCGTAAATCAATATTTTTTGTACTAGTATCTTCTAAATGTTCCTTTAATTTATTTATAATCATTTGATCAGTATTTGTTGATATACTATTACAATTATTAATATTATTACCATTTAATGATATATTATTTGAGCCCATTATACATGCAGCTAAATCAACAGAATGTTTAAATTCTGGTGCATCATCATCTAAACTAATTGGTGTATCTGGTCGTGTATTATTACATATTAATTGTTCACGATCTTTTATAAAATCTGATGCCATTAATGTTGGTATTAATTTATTATAGTAAAAATTAGATGATGATGATGTTGTTGTTGTTGTATTCTGTTGTTGTTGTTGATTTGGAAGTTGTTGTAATTTTTTATTTTGTTGATTTTGATTTAATCTTGAATTTATTAATAATGATTGACCTGGTGGTATATTTTGCATTGATAAATTTGTTGTATTTATATAATTTTGATATTCATTATTATTATTATTATGTTGTTGTTGTTGCTTATTATTTCGATTATATAAATTGCTGTTATTATTATTAATAATATTACTGTTACTGCCTAATCCTGACCACATACAATCACTATTTTTGATTTCAACTTTTGGTAAATCATATTCTATATCAGATGTAACACTTATATCAGATTGTGATAATGATTCGCATGATTCTAATTTTTTAATATCATAATGTAAACTGCCTGGTAATTCAATTGGAAATAAATCTGATATACCAAAATCTTTATCAAAAATACTTTCTGTTAAATCAAATTGATCATTTGATAAATATGAACTCCATAGTATGTTACTACTAACGCCACTACTGCAATTACTTAATAATGTCTCCATTGTTTCTTCAAATTAATTTTTTTTTTCAATTCAATTAAAATAATGTAAAATTGAGTTTATCACAAGTAATAATAATAATTTATTTATTATTATTCTTTTTTTATTTCAAATCACGAACTTTAATAATTCTATCGTGTGTGTAAATTTCTATTTTATTCACCTCTATCTTCTCTTTTCCTATATATAAAACCTGAAATTAAATAAAAATAAATTAAAAAAAAATATATAAACAAGATAAAATTCTTTAGAAGAAAAAAAAAATAACAAATCAATGAACAAAATTAGAAATATTATATTGAAAAAATCCAATTAATCATCATACTACAACCCAAAATTTATTACCCACCCAATATAAAAATTTTATAATAATTTTTTCTATGAAATTTGCATGTGTAATAAAAATTTTGTTATTGCTGTGTAATAGCTCAAAATATTTCTCTGAAAAATTTAATTTCTTAAGAATGACTACACTACACACACAAATATTCATATCATAATCATACATAGCCCAGCCTAAATTTCATCATTAGATAGAACAGAGTCTACAAAATTATCTGAAAACTGTAAAAATAAATAGAAGTGGGTGGATTGTGGAACGTGGAAGAATGTAATATTGTCTAAATGTAAAAATAGCATAAGTTAATAAATTTGTGAATATACCACTGACTATACCACCCACCAACAACAAAAAGTAAAAGGCGCCAGCTGCTACAAAAAATAATAATTCTCAAACTAAAAAATTGCATAACATTTTTTTTTTTTGAGAACATTATTTTAGTTCTACTATAATATTTATTACATATGTACCAGTTCGGCACCACTGTGTAGTGGTGACAACTGGAGCCGGCAATGGCGACACCGCCAATATTTGTTTTGTTTATATAGTATAAAAGAAAAAAAAACAATAAGTGAGGAGAAAAACCTGCTCTTTTTAATTTAATCCAATTAATTGACCCGCTGATACGTTTCACTTCACCTCCTTTACATTTACATAACTTATATAAATCTAGTAGTGTTCAATTCTTCATTCAACCCCACACTTTATTATTGGGAGGAAAACTATAAAATGCATCAAAAGAAAAATGCAATTTATGTTTTTGTGTTTGTAAAAAAACAAATATGAAAGTTGTAAAACTTGATAGAAAGATTATTATTAAGTTATTTTTACATGGAAATTATGACTGGTAATAATTTAGTAGTGCCTCTAGCTGTGGTGTTTTATTTATTATATTCAATAAACGATATTATTTTTTTAGGGAGGCAAAATATACTAGAAACTGATTATTATTTATGTAGGTCGCTGACATGGCAAAAGTCTCTGAATGAAAATACCTCGAATACACACAGCCGCCACAATTAAATGCAGCAGAAAATGTTACTGAAAAACTAGTTTGTGTTTTTTTTTGTATTAGAATATTTTAAGAGAAAAAAAAAACGCGCCACGTACAAAAAAACAATTTTTTATTAACAAAAATTATTAAATCATTAAAAAAAAAAATAAACTTAAATTTGTTGTCAGTTTTTCCCCCCGAAACTTATTAATTTGAAAAAAAAAAAAAAAAAAAAACTTATTAAATATTTTTTTTTGTTTTGATGACGTGCAACGTAAACGTCGTCTCTCTTCACTCCATTCATTTACCGCAAAACATTCTTTTTTTTTTACTAATTCAATTTGGTTTTGTTGCAAATGCAATTTTCTTTTTATTTATACGAAAAACGGTGTAAAGAGGAGACGAAATTGTCTGTCGTCAATGTGTGTAAAAAAAAAAAATATGAAAGATGTGGGGATTTTTTTTGCCAATACAATCATTTTCCAATAAGCTTTTTGTATATGTGTGTGTATGACTCTCTGTGTTTGTGTATGTCAAATAAAAAAATGCCGGTAATTTTTTTTTTTTTTTTTTTCATTTCTAGACTAAAAAAAATATAATTTTTTTTTACCTTTTCATATTATTTTTCTTGTGGCGTGGCAGAAAAAGAAAAAAAAGAAAGGCATCAAGGAAATTTTTTTTTACCATATTGTAAAAGAAAATCTTTCTATTGATTGTGTGTTAAATGATAATGGAATAAGGAATAAGAATAAGAGAAATAAATGTCGACTGTTGGTATTTGAAATTTTTTTTTAAAAGTATAGAACAAATGAAAAAAACTTACACAATTAATTTTAACAGGAAATTATTATAAAAAATTTAAGAGAAAATTTGCGAGAATAAAAAAAAACACCGCGACAATAAAAAAATTATCACTTTTTTTTTTAATTTAATTTAAAAAATTTCACTTAATTTTTTTTTTTTTTTTTGTTTCTTTTTTGTCAAGTTTTTTTTTTTGTAATTTTTTTTTTTAATTAAATATTAAAATTCTATTTTTAGTTTTAACAAAATATTTTTTATTTTTTAATAAATGTATTTGAATTTGTTTATTACTTTTAAAAAACTTTGTTCTTCTATCGCACTTTTTATTAAATTTTTTGTTGTTTAGTTGTTTTAAATAATTAATAATTAGAAATGGTGCAGGCATGACACCACTAAAAAAAATTATTATTATATTTTTATAAGTACTTTTTTTGTTTTTTATTGAAAATTTATTTTATGCAGTTTATTTTTTTAGTGATTTATTTTTATTTATTTTTTTTTGATTTTAATGAAAAAAAATATTTTTTTTGATGAACTTTAGGAAAATATATTTTTGATTAATTGGTGTATATAGGTATTTTTATTTTATTTATATAACAATATCGAAAATTGTTAAATTTTAGAGAACAGAAAAAAAAACTATACTTTAATTATTTATTAAATTGTGTGGAATTAAAAAAATTCTTTTAACCAATAAAAATAAAATAAGAAAAATTTTAGTCAAGAAATTTTCTTTTTTTTTTTTTTAATTTAAAATTTGATGATGAGAAGCGCACAACTAAGAAAAAAATCCCGTCGTCGTGTTTTTTCCTTTTTTGCCACCACCAAAATTGAAATCTAAATAGCAACTGAAAACAAAAATTTACGTTCAATTCGATATCAAATATAAAATAAGTGTAATTTTGTTTTTTTTTTTTTAATTCCTTCCACGATTCCATCACCAAACCAAATACACGCTCGCACACACATTCAAAAATCTTATGCACACAAACATAACCACACATACCCAGAAATAGTATAAATTGCCGGCAAAGCGCAAGATTTTTTTTTCACCCAAATGGCGCGGCTACAGAAAAGTTATATATACATTCCGATGATATCGCTTCGTCCGGCAAACACACATTCACATCACACATAGGAAAAAAATGTTTATATAAAAAAAAAGTATCACAAAAATCTTTTTTTTTTATTTAATCGTAAAAAAAAAAAAAAATTCACATGGAATTTAATTTTAATTCTAAATAATAAAAAAAGCTAAAAACACACACAGTCACAAATCCTGCGAAGCCGCTTTTTCTTTATCTTACATTTTTTTTCGTTTCTCTGCATTATTTGTGTGTGTGTCTCTTGTACAGTGAACAGAACAGTGAACGTGAACTAAAGCTAAACAAAACAGAATGTGAGAGAGGTGTGAATGTGAAGAAAACGTAAGAGGATGTGGTGAAGAGTGGCAGTGGAGTCTATTAAATTTTGTGTAAATGATTTTTCTTTTAAAAGGAATTAGAAATTAGAATTACTAGTATTACTACTACTTACTTACTACTTAAAAAAGGGAGCGAACATGAAAATATGTGGTGCGCTACATTTTTACTATCATTCCAAATCCACGTTGCATTTTTCTATATATTTTTTTACTATTTAAGAGATGTAATATGCACAACAATTTTTTTTATTATAAAAATAAACATTTTTAAATGTTGATTGCAAAAATTCCATAGTTTTTTTTATATGTTTTGTGTTTGTAGTAAAATTATTTCTTTAATTATAGTAAAAAAAAAATTAATTGTATAGCTTTTACAATTACATAATAAAATTTCACAATGTTTTGAAATTATTATTAAATGCTAGCTAGACACAATTTTTGTTAAATGAAATTTTATATTGTGGAACGATTTCCCTTGTCTCTACTAACATTTTTGTTTAATATAATTTGATCGCAAAGATCAGTTTAGTCTGGAAGAAAGATTTCCCTCTCAAGACTTTCTATTATTTTCAAAAAAAGAAAACTTTATTTAAATCCTTTCATCGACTTAATGAGATATCCTTCAGAATGAACAGATAGCATATATGTAAGTACATTTACCCATTACCAAACAAACAATCTTTTTATTTATTTGGTAATTGGTAAATGTAATACTCCTCGACTCCAAGCTTTATACATTCTACAGTCATTAAGGGCAGGCAGATCGTAGGCAGGTGTTCTGACCGGGCTCGGTTGGGATATGATTTTTGTACTTTTCATCTTTCCATTAAATTAAAGAAAAATCATAGACAAAAAATGTCGATAGTGTAAGAGTGGTCTTAAATTAAAATAAAAGATTTATAACAAAAAAATCGGTAGTAAAAAAAAAAAAAAAGAAATAAATGAATAACTTTGGTTTTGTAGTTGTGTGTGTAAATTCTAAAATCTTCGCCCATTTCCCATTCCCATAGTATACCATCAAACCCGGCAATTTGAATTGCACAAGACTGTGAAATTGTTTACATTAAAAATATACTGTAAATGAATCTCTATAATATTTTATTTTTAAATTCATTTATAATTTAATTTTCTATACAATATTCTTTTTTTACCGGCAAAATTCATTTATTTATTTATTAATTACACCGGCACTACTTTATAATACGTATAAATTTTATAACGTGTGCTGTTTTTTTAATTTTTTTTTCTTTTACTACAAAAGAGAACGAAACGAATCTCTCATTTCATTCATCTCTTACTTGTTTGTGTTCTCTTTTCAGTGATGACTAGTTTATTCAAATATACTATCTTAAAATCAAAATATGTAAAATTTCCCCTTAATTTTTTTTCACTGATTAATTTTTATTATTGTTTATGTTTTTCACATAAATTTGTTTACGATTTGTTTTTTTTAATCAAATTATGATTTCAAGGAAAATGTAATTTTTCATTTCCAGCAGGATTATAACAGTATACTACTAAATACTACATTTAAAATTTTGAATTTCCCTAATTTTTTTGTATCCGTAATTAGATTTGGAACATGTTTTTAGCATTGATTTGGAACACAGCTAATTTCCAGTTAAATTATATTTTGATTATGTACATGTACTGTATAAAATACATATTACCAACCAATTTTTTACTTATACTATAAGTAAGTAGCTAAGTAGCTAGTTATTTTAATTTATTTTTAAGATTGTAACATACAAAAAAGAAACTATTGCAATCAAATGTCAGAGAAATATATCTAAGTTGAAGGCATAACTATGGGTCTTCAACTTAGATGTTGAAGGACTATATATAGAGTTGTGTTAGACTTTCACAAGAAGAATATGTATGCATTTTTCATACTAACGTGATGATTATACTTCATATTTTTTATTATATACGGCTTTATTATACTATTATAAATTATATTATATACGGCTTTGACTTCATTCTTTTGATTTTTATCGCAAGTCCAAAATGAATACATAATATACATATTTATTTGGGAAATATATTAAATTCAACGGGGAAATTTGATTTGTAGATAGTCCACCAACATTAATAAAATTTTACATGCAATGCAGTAAAACAAGATAATTATATACAAAATATACTACTCAAAAATGATTGTAGCATTTTATAAAAAAAATACTATTATGTAGGTATATAATATACGTTTATATGAAATGTTAACAACGTGTCACGATGCCGGTATATACTGAGGCACAGACTATAACTTTACATATAAAAGACTGATGTTATTTAAGGTAACTAAATATCATTTAGTATTTAATCAAACTATTTCATCTCCGTCAAACAATTAATGATGATGTACCATTATATATTTTATTGCTGTAGTTACAGTACTTTTAAATTGTTCTAACTAAAGTTGAAGTCATTTATCCCTTACACTTACAAAGTGTGGAATTTTATAAATGATTCGGCAGCAAATATTAAATTTGGTGTAAAATATCAGAATTATCAGAAGTATGTAGGTACCTACATTATACGATTTCTAAATGACAAAATATAGGTACAAATAATTTTTATAATCATAAATTTTTCTTTAGAAGATGTGATAAAAAAAATATATATGTAAATACCTAAAAAACATTCGTTATTTTACTATACTTCCTACATTTTTTTTTGTCTATTATTATTATCATTAAATAAAAATAGAAAAATCAAATACAAATATTGGATAGTTTTATTTATTTAGTATATATTTCTGAAATAATTTTTATATCAAATATAATTTTTTCTGTCTATTATTATAAATATTTTATCACTTGGTAACTCAGGAACTTTTTTTTGTTATTATTCTCTTTTCCAATTTTAATTAAATTCCATAAATTATTTTTTATTAGAATTTTCATTAATAATATTAATATAATATAATATAATATAAAAAAATAAAAACGTTCAATTTTGCTTCTCTCTAAAACGTGATTATAACAAAATTTCATTTGAAAAAATTGATTACGCAGTTCTAAAGTCTTCCACGAGCATTTTTTTAAAGAATTTTTTTCTTTCTCAAATGAATGAAAGAAAAAAAAAAACTAGTTTATATACTTTAAAAAAAAAGTCATAAATGAAACAGTTTATTTACTCAGGTAAATATACGATAAGCGCCCAGGTAAACAAATATTGATTTTAAAATAAAATACGTTTGTCTAGATATTCTGACAAAACTGACTTAAAAAAAGCATTTTTTTATTTGTGTTTATTAGAATATTTATATCGCCAACTAACAAAATGGTATATAAAGTGATCAAATTATCAAAAAATGCAAATTAAAATGGAAAAATTTAAATTGTAAATATGTATGTATATACTGTATATGTAACGAAAATTATACACTATTAATTGACAAGTTAGCACTAATGTGAGTTTAGGTAGATGTTCTGTATTAAATGATAGGGAATTTCGAAATGTTATTAATTGCAATTT
This sequence comes from Empis stercorea, assembly GCA_949752835.1. Lineage (NCBI taxonomy): Eukaryota > Metazoa > Arthropoda > Insecta > Diptera > Empididae > Empis > Empis stercorea. Next base: position 46,510,962 of record OX457087.1, on the reverse strand, counting down.
TTTTTTTGTTTTAATAGTTTCAGAGATTCTGAACTAAATAAATTATTCTGTACATGTACTGTACACAGTTAACTTGTGGACAGAAGCATATCAGAATAGCGATTCGATGTACTGCCAGTGATGCAAGCAAGAAATATCGTTACACTTGCAAGAAAACGACATAGTGTCTAGGTAAATAAATTTAAAAAAAATCATTTTATTATACTACACACTCTGCTATTACACAATTACACTTCAGAAATCTATACAACTAATGTATAATTCTATATTTAGGCTGTGTGCCAAAGAGTTTAAATTTTAAATTTTGACACAAAAAATTAAATTTTTTTTGCTGGTGAGTTTTTTTAATATTTACTATCAAGTTTGCTGTGCCAATTGGTTTAATTTTTAAAAAAAGATGGATGAAATTTTTCTTTTTTTTTGCTCTCTAATTTTTTAAAAAAAATTAAAAAATTTTTTTAAATTTTTTTAAAAATAAAATTATAAATATGTACGAGCCCTATCTCATATGTATTGATCCATTACAATACTTTATAATTGATATAACATTTTGTTTTAATCCTTTTTTATTATTATTAATATTTCTTTAATTTCTTGTAAAAAAATAAATTTATTTTTATTAATAATTCTATTATAAAACATTAAAAAAATCATAAAATATTGGAATGTATCAATACATATAAGATAGGCCTCGTAAATAAAAAATCTGATAAATGAATATTAAATAAATCAAAATTTAATCTGAAGTGTCAAATTTAACGAGGTCTGGAAGGTCGTTAAATTTTGACTTTCTATATTCACCACGCTAGTGTCATAATTTAATTTCATCAGTCATAATTTAATTTTAAACTACAAATTTAAACCCTTTGGCACACAGCCTTAATTAATAATAATAATTAATAAATTTTATTCGCCAAAAAAATTGATATTTAAATAATTTTTTGTTTAAATATATTTTCTTTTTATTGCGTATATTTCATATATTATATTATAGTATAGAAGAAAAAAAACTTTCATGGTCACCAAAACACATTTTTTTTAATTCAATGATATAATAAAAAAGAATTTTGTTTCTCTTTCGGAAAGAAATATGTTATAATAATATACATATAATAATAATTCGTCGTACTGATAAAATAAATTAATTTAAGAATTTTTTTTTTATTAAACCGCTGAAACATCTTTCTTGATTTGTGATAATACACAATATATTTTGGCACTTTTTACTGAACTTTAAATAAAAAAAGAAATTTTTTTTGTAAACTAAGTATGACAATGAAAAGTTTAATTATAAAATAGTCATATCGAAGGTTGGAAGATGAAGATTAACAACACGTCTTCACAATTAATCCAATATATAAAAATTATCAAATATATTTGAAATAAAATAATATTATCTGATAATATCTTTTTGATAATATTTCGCACCACAATCTCAATAAAAATGCCATAATTCAAATTATAATCTTGTTATTTTTTTTTTGTGGATTTGGTTAGGTCAACCCAAAAATATTTATGGGGTCATAATATTATTTTGAGATATGGACAGATTTTGAAATATTCACTCAACGATTATTAATTTTAAAATAATTGAAATTGAAAGCTGAAAATTTGAATTAAAAGCTAGGTTTTTATTTAGAAAGAGACTATATTTGAATTGAAAAAAGATAGATATTTTAGCTATGAGTAAGGAAATTCAGTTTAATAAACATTTCAAATAAGAACAACATGCAATTAAATATATAATGTATTTTAAAAGATTTTTTGTACAATTGTAGACAATATTTAATCTTTAATTTAATGATTTATGTCAAAAATTTTGTTAATCAAAATGTGTACACACACCTTGGTTTTTTTTTCGATTTGCTAATATGTATGTATATGTAAGTTAAAAATGTTAAAAAAAATTATTATCAAAAATTTTATGAAACTAAATCAAGGACTTCCTTCTTTTAATTGTCAATAAATTCGTTCATGTTCAAAAACTATGATAAGATTTATCAGTTTTTTTTTTTAAAGTACATAGAACATAAATCATTACTATGGTTATAAGAAATTCTTTTTTTTTTGTCAATTTTTAAAATACAGCTTAGATTTTAATTATTAAGATACCACCAACGATAATATTTCTTTTGATTTATAAAATATAAAAAGTTAGTGTAAAATTTATTAAAAAATAATAATGATAAAATTTATGCCAGTTGGCGCCGTACAAAAAATTGTTATATTCTTGGAAAATATAAAAATAGTCTCTAAGCCAATAATATATTAAATGACATATAATCTAAGAAATTTTCTAAGTCTAAGCAAATATTATATGACATCTAAGTAATCTCAGATTATATTGAGACATTTTCTTAACTTATATAAATTTTATAGTATTTAGTAATAAGTGTCTACAAGGACAATTTAAATAGAATTTCTTGAAATTGAACCTTTACATATTTAAATAAATTAAAATAAATCATCCATTACAAAAATAAGTCTCGTGTAGCATATAACAAATGTTTGATATTCTACCACAATCAGAGTCTGTTGGATTTTCATAAACCTACATAATAATTATGATTGGAATATCTACAACAGAAGTCCTAAAAAAAAATGAATCTGAATTGACTGTTGCATTAAAAAATTAATCAAATATATTTATTTAAAAAGAAGAATTGTGAATATTTAAAAGTAATAATTATTCTATGTATACATATATATTTAGTCAAAAATTATAACATTATCTACTTTAAATGTAGCTTAACATTTTCAGTACAGTTTTGAATTTATTTTTAAATTTAAAATCCTTCTAATTATAAAAGACAAAAAAAAATCCATTCTGTGGATATCATAAATACTAGAAACCATTTCTATGGTGCAATCAAATTAATGTAAATTTCATTCTATTACATAAATGATTAAGAAAATATTTTTTTTATATTAAATAAAAAAAAATTCTTTTTAATCAACTTTGTTTTTTTTTTAAAGAAACTACAAAATTCTTTTTTTTTAACTATATTTAGAATATACTTAAATTTCTTTATAAGTTTTTTCGTCGTTCTTTTATTTTCATTTTCCTTCACACACATAAAAAATTTGTCACACAATCCGACGATGGAAAATTTCCGGCTTTTTTTTTTTTTTTTTTTGGTTCTTCTGTCATAAAAGTATATAAAATTTTAAATACTTTTCTAATTTATTTATAGTTTTTTTTTATTTAGGAAAAAATAAGAATATTTTGAAATTCAAAGAATATTATATAAAGGTATAAAAATTTGAAATAGACTCTATAATAGTCTATAAAAATATAGTGAAAAAGTAATTTATTTATAAAAATAATATCATGTAAAATATTTAAGATATTTTTTTTTTCAAAAGATTTTTATAGTAAAATTGATAAGTTTTGTATTTATAATATCAAGATTTTTAGAAATAATATTTATATTATACTTTATCATATTCAAATCTAGCATTAATCTAGTATATGAATTGGAAATTGTATAAAGTTGTATAAATTGGAAACATAAAATATCATTTTGTACAGCTAAAAATAATTCTTGATATGTTGGTAATTGTCTAAAAAAAATTAAATTATGTTTTTTTAATTATTTATTACATCATATAATCTACTAATTTTTACAAAAAAAAATTATACTCATAATTGTTACAATTGAGGCAACATTGTGATAAAAAGTAACAAAAATAAAATGAAAATGTAATCTTTATAAAAAAAAAAATATACATGAAGTATTAAATTCTTAATTTATATTCAAATCACGTCTTAATGTTATCTTGATAATAAAGTAACATTTGTGGCGAATAATATAATATGTATATAAACACTATTAAAGTGTTTAGGGATAAGGGTTTATCTTGACATTTTATTATTCCAACCAATTGCATTTAATATTATCGGTTAAAAATGATTAATTTGTTTTCTTCGAAAAAAAAAATTATGAAAAATGTATACACTTAAATAAAACACACATGTCAGCACTAATAACACTACGAAAATAAGAAATAGAATTATTTGACTTATTATATATAGAGAAAGTGAAATAGTTTGAATGTTTTTTTAATGTAGTAAAGGAGAAAATCTTAAATTTAAATGTTCTTTTGTAATTTTTGGATATAATTTCATAAGAAATCAAGTTTTTAAATTATTTTAATCTTTATAATATTTATTTTGTATATTAATAAAATGTTCAGTTTTTTTTTAAAATAATTCCTAGTTATTTTTATAATTTATATTTTTAAATATTTCGTTACAACCATGTATATTACATAGTTTCATTCTAATATATTTTCAACTTAAATTAGTACATATTTTAATAATGTGCATTGGCCACACACAGCAGGGGATACAAAATTATCTATATAATTTTAATATTAAAAAAAAGTCCTATTTCATATACATATGTATGACATTTTTTAAATTACTTATTATTACTATGGAAAAAAAATTTAGTATGTTTTCAAATTTCTCGTATTCATTAATTAAATCAATAAATTTTATATTTTTCAGTTAGGATGAACAATAACCGTCCAGATACAAAATAGAATTTTACCAGAAGCAAAGAGAAACTTCTGGAAAATGGAAATATTTGAGCTATACTAATAACATCAAGAAACACAATATTCGAAATTGGAAAGCACAAATCATAATAAAACACTATGGAACAGTATTCTTGGAGTTTATAAAGATTTGTAAAGCTATATAAGTTAAGTAAGTAATATATGTATTTGAATATTAACAAATAATTATTTACATATTTTATATATCGCGGTCCTATATAAATAATCCCAGTACTAAGAATTTTTTTACAAATTTAATTATATGAAGGTTTCTTGTTAAATTTTATTTAGAAAGGTAAATAATAAAAGAAATCAACTAACAAAATTTATTCTGTCGGAATAAAATATCATAAAAAAAATACAATAAAAATGTAATAAAATTGAACTCGATCTTTTTGGATACTTGCTACTATTACCTAAATTTGAAATATGTATGTATTTCCTTAAAAATGAATAAAGTTAACCTTCAGTTGTCACTCATCTTAAAAATCATTTCCAGGTAGCTAATTTTTTTTTTGTTCCTAGTAGTATATTGCAATTCTTTAAAACATATTCTTAAAAAACCAGGTAGATTTTTAACAAAATATTAATAATAACAAAAATGCCTTAAGAACCTGATAATTGTTGAAATTACTTTTCAAAAAAGCAAGCTGCAACTTATAAAGAAGGCTTGATGCTAGATGTCCAGTAATTATAAACATCTGTCGATGTTTCTGAACAATCAAAAGCAAAACAACAAGGAACCGCAAAAACAAAATTCAATATTAAGTATGTGTACAAAAAAAATAAGAAGATGAAGTTTAAGAAAACAATTTCACTTTAATATCTTAAAATAGAAAAAAAAAACAACGATTAAACAAACTTTCCTTGGCAAAGAAAATTTTCAAAAAATTTTGTAGGGCTAAATACATATGTATTTATTAATTTAAATTGTACCTTGAATTTGTATTATCCTCTGCGAAAATTAATCCACATTTTTTCAAATTCCTCTTCAAATTGATTTAATAAAATATTATTTGATGTTAGAATAATATTTTCCCAATTCACATTAAGTGCCTAGTATATAATTTTACAAATTATAATTTTTTTTTTAATTTGAAATATATAATTAAATTACCTGACCAGTCCAATTACAAGAACCCGATAATAATAATGAATTCGGTTTAGTATTGCATATTAAATTTTCATATTTAATTAAATCTTTAATACGACATTTTCCATCAATAATACAAAATTTATGATGCATCAATTGATTACCACTGCGCGATTCTTGAAAACGAACTGGTATTCCTGTAATTTTTAAATATTATATATTATTATTACCATTAAATAATTTAAAACTAAATTTACAAATTATAAAATTTAATAAAACAAAGAAAGAAATAACAGTTTTTTTTTTTTTCAAATCTACAAAAGTTTCTTTAATAACCTTTAATTGATTTTGGCTAAGGTTCACGAGTAAATTTTGAAAAAAATATTTTGTTCTAGATTATGGAACGAAAATTATGTTAATCAAAACTAAAATTAGAATGAAAATAATTATAAAAATGATCCGAAATTTATCAAAAATAATTAAAAATAATATTATTTATAGAAATAAATATTTTGTGTTGATTAAAAGTTTTCCAAAAACAAAAGATTTATTTTTTTTTGTTGGTAAAGAAAACAATAAATAAAATTTGAAATTTTTGTTTTAAGTTCAAAACTCAACTACATTTAAATACAGTTGCTAAGTTAGTTTAAAAATCAAATAGTATTTTAAAATATAAAAAAACTATAATACACAAGACAAATATTTAAATATTATACAATTTACTGAAACCAAGAAATTGTTTCTGTTGCAGAAAAATAATAAGGAAAAAAGAATCCGTTAAAATAAGAAGACATGTGTTGTGATTTATAAAAGAAATTATAATAGAAATTCTGAAAAAAAAAATATATAGGGTGACTTTGAAAATGTAGAACAAATTTTTTTCATATTTTTTATCTAATTTAAAAGTTTTCTATTAATGAAAAATAAACAATTAATACAATCTGAAAAATTATGAAGAGAACTTAAAATAATTGTAACAGATCGTCCAAAGTCGAAGAAATTCATTGAAACCATCTGCTTCACGGACATAGTAGTAATAAACAAATAATAGTAAACAATAGAAATAATGAAAACATCGACTTTAATACAATAATTTAGTTTTAAATGGTAATTTCAGCTTATTGACTTGTCTAATGTTTATTATTTTGAAGTATGTAATGTAATTATACATTTAAACGTTATTACTTATTACTTTAAGACGTGTTTCTATTATAAAATACGAACCCCCCAATTTTTTATATAGGTAACTCAATTTGCAAGTATTAAAATTTTATTTGAAATGAAATTTTGTTTTATTATTATTATACTACTCAACAAAGTAATTATTATTATAAACAAAGTTATTATGAATCCTATTTTAAATTTACATACATGCAAACCGAAATTTATATAAACATACTCGTACATAAGAAAACTTTCGTAAAAATTTGAAAAAAATAGTTAGTTTTTTTTCAAGAATTTATAATAAAGTAAAATTAATTTTTGTTATGAAGTTATTTTTTTTTTAATTTGAATAATGGAAAGAAACCAAAATAAATTTGGAGTGAAACTTTTATAAAATTGCATATTTTTTGGAGTACAGGAATGATATCTTAACATTGATTTGTTTGGCATATATTTAGGTGTATATATTTACTATGTAAACATTGGAATTTCAAAGTGGCAAAAATGAAATATATTACTTCAATTCCAAAGTTATATAAAAAATTAGGTAGTTATTTATTCTACTAATATATTCGCTAAAAATAATAATACTACCGTATTTTTTTATGTAGTGACTACACTACATAATATAAATTAACCATATATTAGAAGAGAAACAATTAAAATTAAAAATCTAATATTTCATATTTATATAATGAAATCTTATTTAGGTACTAACTACCTATTTCGGAAATGTAAAATTTCTTACTGTACATAATATAATTTATATATTATTTTTTATATCATGTAAGAATCTTTGTGGTCATCAAAAACTGCCCTTATAATAAGACTAGGGAAAATTAATAGAAAATTGATCAATTGAATGAAAATTTGTCCTACATAAGATATATAATATACGTATAAATAATACATAAATTTTGTATTATTACATACATACCTACATACATAAATTTTGATTTCTTTATTAAGTGAAGTAACGAAATATTAGTTGGATGTTAAATATTATTGTGCTTAAGAAAGTGCAATTTTTATCAGACAAAGTCTATTTTTTATGCAGATATTGATTAAATTAAATAAAAACAATACAATAATAGTAGATTAGATATATTTGAAAAAATATTAATATGAAATTAGATATTATATTGGTGCAGCTTTAAACATACCCACTTTCTTTATTGAGGTTAGACAATACCACGTTTTCAGCACGAGGAAATAATTATATACCTATGCCGTAATAAAGATAAATAGGTATGTCCAATTTAAAATACTTTAATGATTATTACAATTATAATTCTATAACTATTTAATACCATACTTTCTTTGTTCTAACTACAAATATTTTTCAAATATGTACCTAACATTATTATACAAATTACTTGTAGCACGTGCCAACAAAATTTAATAGTTCGGTTTTTAATTAAATTTATAGATATTTTGATTTTAAAAATATTACCTTCTCTATTTAAATTTGCAATTTTTGCGCCAGTTGAATCTTTTTGTAAATTGCAACAAATAATCCTAACTCGAATACCATTCTTCTTGTGAACACGTGAAATCGCTTCGGAAATTTCATTAAATGTAAATATGTGCATGGCCAAATCAATTGAATATTTTGCATTTTCAATACAATTTATAATACGTCGAGTTTTATAAATTGCACAATATGATTTTTTACATAAATTATTTCTGGGTAAATGTTGAACCGATGAATATTCACATTTTTGACTTAAATGATTTGTCCAAAGAACTTCCATAATATCATTATTTTTTGGTTTACGTGAATAATAATAATAAATTCCCGTAACTATTGGAATAATTACACCGAAACCGATATTAAATAGTTTATTCCAAAACATTACTTTAAAAATAATTATTTAACTATATTTAAAAAACCGAATTGTTGAAAAATAAACTATCAAATGAACCCGATTGAATTGAAATAGGATAGGAAACTCATAAGTGTAGGAAAGGAAACACGTTTTAATTTGACAGTTTATTTTCTATCTCTTTTTTTACAGTATAATTTCTATAATTTCCACAATGTTTACAGCATTGTTTCATATTGCCAAAAAAAGGAAATATTTTTGATTTTATATTTTAACCACCAAGGATTCTCTTGTTTTATTTTTTATACAAATATGGTATTAATTAATTATTATACATTTTTTGATCTTGAATGTTTCCTTTGGGATATGAATATGAATCGAAATCGATTTGAAAATTGAAAATGAAAATCATAATTGCCCTTGAAAATTAACAAACAGACAAATATCCCAAAAATTTCCCTAATTAATGTCGATTTTGGTCATAAAACTCTTCTTTTCTTGACCTTACTCTAATATTTTATGAATTTCGGTATATATTTTCCACGTCCACAAAATATTACAATAAAATCCATACAACCTGCCATCGTCTCATTATAAGTAGATATAAAATGGAAATCTACAATCACAATTCCTGCTAGCAAAGTGGAATAGGAATATTATATACAAGTTAATCTTAGAAAAATTAAGTGAATAAATCAAAATGTAATGAAAAAAAACATTAATATATTTATACTAGGAAATTTTATTTTGTAAAAGATTTATTCATTCGTCTCTCATGGCTCTATACATGTTTATTTCATTTGGAAATGTTTTCTGTAACTCCACCATCATATTTGTTTTGAATTTCCTGTATGCATCAATTTTTCCTTTGACTTCTTCATTTTTAGTTAAAGCTTTTTCAATGCAATCTTTAGTATATAATTGTGGATTTTTATCTTGATCAATATAATCAAATACTTCAAATGGAACATAAACATCTTGCACTTGATTTTTAAGTTTATCTATTTCTTGTAATCCAGTTACTAAGCTTTGTCTGAAATATATTATTATTAAAATATGTTTGAACATATTGCAAATAAAACTTACATTTTTTGATTTAATACATTTTGTCCTTGAGGTTGGAAATCACTGACAATAATTCTAATTTGTCGAACATTCTCTATAAACATTTCCAACTGTGTCTCCAGATTTTCTAAGGGAGCTGCCATATTGTTAATTAATAATTTTCACTTTAAAATGTAATATATTAAATTAAAAATTAAATAAATATTTGCTGATCTGATGCACTCAATAACAAACAACAAATGTTTCGCTTGATTCCTTGATTGTTTTTATATAAATGACAATTGACAATGAAATGACGAGAATGATATTTTTTTATTTATTTATAATGAAGTTAGCAGATATTTTTCTTCAAAATGTCAAAAAAGTTGTAGCCCATCAGCCAATAATTTAATTTGTAGTTGTCGTCTATAATTTTCTTGCGCTGCAAAAGAATGGCAACAAAACAGAAGTGGCATTTTAAAGTGAGTTATCTCATAAATCGTGGCATTCCACTTTTAAAAAATGACATGAGATATCCCGCCAAACTTTGCGTAACGGAAACGTAAAGTTTTCCGAGTCTAATTCCTTCTAAGGTCTTGGAAAATGTTACGTTTTGGCGTAACAGAATTGATATGCAACTGTTACATTCCTTATATGAGAAGTGACACTATTTTTCGTTACGATAAGTTTTCGCAAAAGCGTAATGTTTCTGTACAGTTTAGGTGTAATGTTTTCGTACTATGTATTTAAGTGTAATGTTTTCGTACAGTTTAGGTGTAATGTATTCGTACATATTTAGCGTAACTTGTGCGTACTGTTTATGTGTAACGTATTCGTACAAATTTAGCGTAATTTTTTCGTACTGATTTAATGTAGCGTATTCGTATTTATTTAATAATTAAAAAACAAATTAGTTATTTTAATAATATATTTCCAAACAAAAATAAATAAATTCATATTTATTAATATATAAAAATAAAAAAAAATAATGAATAAAAAAATTGTAACTTTTTACAAAAAATTTCGTAACTTTTTAGGCATTCGTAAACTTAACATTTCCGTAAAGAATTTATCGTAAAATTGAAATAGTAGAAAAAAAAAGTTTACATTAACATTACATTTTCATTCGGAATTAAGCGTATAAAATTTATGTGTACGCCAACGTTACATTTTGGTTAAGAAATTTTCGTAACTTTTTAGGCGTTCGTAAACTTAACATTTCCCTAAAGAATTTAGCGTACACTTGAAATAGTATAAAAAAAACTTTACGTTAACATTACGTTTTCGTTCGGAATTTAGAGTATACTTTTAAATGCTTGGCGGGATCTCATAAAGAACTGTCATTTTATGCAACAGCAAAATAGATGTTGCATATTATGAGTTAGTGAGTTTAATTTAAGATTTAATTTAAGAATAAAGTAAAAATTAAATGAAATTTGTAAAATTATGTAAGTAAAAATAATTTTTAAATATTTTGTAATATTAATTTAATTATACATACATTATAATTACATACATTATACATTATACATTATATTTATAATAATAATTATAATTATAATAATAATTTTCATTATGTAATAGTGAAGTATTGCAAATATCATTTCGTGTCATTCCACAACGATATAGTTATATGCAATACTACTGCAAATATTGTTCAAACTTGCAAATTGAATCAAATATTTACATTATTTTTATATATATTTAACTCTATAAATTTAACTATTTCATTGAAATGCAATAGCAATTTAGCTATTTGATAAATGTGAAATGCCACGAAAATGAAACATGCAATACTTCACTATTGCATATTTCATTTTAATATGTATGCCACTTCTGAACTACGTACTGAACTCTCCCGGATCTGTCAGTGTCAGACAGACAGCCAGAAATTTACAATCCAATTATTTTGAAGATGTTTATTTTTATTATTGTTTGCTAAGATTTACACATTTACATAGAATAGCATAGTCCATAGTTAATGATTGTTGTGTCCACATTTTACAATTAAATAAAAAGGGCAAATAAATAATTTGTTTAAAATCAAATAAATTCTCGCAAAGCCAGTGTAAAATGCTTGCTAAACGGGTACTCATAGGTAAATTTTTTTTTTACGAAAAATTATATAAGCTTTTGAAGTTCTTCTGTATTGAAATTTCATTGTATGTATTTTTTGTAAGGTGGTGGGACTGGCTTTATTGGAACAAAACTATGTCAACTATTGTCAAAAGATGGATATCAAGTGACTATAGTATCTCGCATGCCAGGATTAAATAGAATAACTTGGCATGATCTTGAATCCTCAGGAATTCCAAAAGATATTGAAGCAGTTGTCAATTTGGCTGGTCAAAATGTTTTGGATCCAACTCGTCGTTGGACACCAGGGTATTATATTTTGCTATATTCGATTATTTTTAATCTTTTGACTATTTTTTTTATTTTTATTTTTATTTTATTGATATGTTTAACATAATTAATTTCTTAATTGTAAAAAGAAATTTACAGTGCTTAAGTACTATACACTTTTGCTACTGTATTATTTAATTTGGACTGTAAATTTGTTGTATTTTTATTTTTATTATTTTAAAAGTAAAGGAAATTTTTGTTTATCAAAACCTTATTGATACTTCTTAAACTATACTAAAACTAATTAAAACTTAGAACTAGATGGCAATTTAAGCTAATTGGTTGATTAATAATCATTTGACTAATTCGCAGATTTAAGCAAAATGTTTGGAACTCTAGAATAAATTCTACAGGTGCAATGGTTCGAGCTATAATAAAAGACAAGAACAATGTGAAAAGTTTTATTAATATTTCTGGTGTTAGTCTTTATAAACCAAACGATAAAGTATATACTGAGGAAGATTGTGGCGAAAATTATGATTTTATGTCAAAACTCTGTTTGGAATGGGAAAAAGTGGCAAAGATTCCTGAAGATGTTAATTGCAGAGGGGTAATTTATAAATTAATGAATTAACATAGGATTATTTTTTTTAATTTATAGGTTCAAATTCGAACAGGTGTTGTTGTTGGTAAAGGTGGAGGTATGATTCAATCAATTATGTTACCATTTTGGTTAGGTCTCGGTGGTCCTATGGGAAATGGTAAACAACCATTACCTTGGATTCATATAGAAGATTTATGTCGACTAATACAATATAGTATTGAAAATGAATGTGTAGATGGTGTATTAAATGGTGTTGCTCCAGAAATTGTAACAAACGCTCAGTTTTCAAAAGTATATATTTAAATTGAATATATTATTTTATATAATTTTTCCCAATTAATATTTTTCACAGACATTTGCATCTTCCTTACATCGACCGGCAATATTTCCTCTTCCAGAATTCGTTGTAAATGCCATTTTTGGAAAAGAAAGATCAGTTATACTATTAACAGGAGCAAAAATACAACCAAAAAGAACATTAGATACTGGATTTACATATAAATATCCAACTGCAAAATCAGCGTGTGCTGAAGTGGTAAATAAAAATAGTGAAATATGTAAAAAAAAAAGTGAAATTTAATATTTATTTATTGTTATAATTATAAATTTTTAGGTTCTTAATTTTATTTAAATTAAATATTTATTTGCAAGTATAAAATACATTTTTTCGTTAATAATGTTATAACATTTGTACTACATTCCATGCCTAAAACTTCACCATCATTTTCTGCAAGAGTAACTAAACTTTGTTTGCCTATCATAATTTGTGGACCATTTCGATTACGTAATCCAGTGGCATTTTCATTATTTGGTTTATAAATGAAGACATGTCGATGAGATTCACATATTACTGAATAACTTAAATCTGGTGAACAATTAATAAATTTTTTCTGCTGTTTTGATGCTTGAATATAACCAAAAGCATGTAAATTTGCCTCGTGACGAAAGCACCATTCATTTGGTTTAATTGGATTGTATTGTTGTAGCCATATTGATGCATCAACATCGTATCTAGTTACAATAGCAGATGGAAAACCAGGACGTAGTTTAGTTGAGAATAATGGTGCTGTGTTGCCCAGAAATATTTTATGTGTTACTTCTTTTGCATTTAATTGGTGTCTTTCTAAAGGAAAACCAATTTTTTTCCTTATATGCATGAACGATATAGATTATTATAAAATATTATACCAATACAGTATTCCTCATCTGAGTTTATTGGAAAATCACAATTTTCTAATGGAGTTTCAAGGTTAGGAATGGGTTTGTCACTAGAAATATTATTAGATTCCATCGGACCATCTTCAATTAAATATTGCCAAATGTTACTTGGATTTTCCTTTATAAGAGTAATTTTTAAATGATCTTTTTCCTAAAAAATATAGTTTAATATATTTAATGAGCATAATATCTATATTTAATTCACCCATGTCCAAATTGTTAAATCTGGATCTACTTTAGCAAATAATAGGCCGTCAATTAAGATATTATTGGCATATTGAACAACTAGTTTGTCAGCGGTGCTTTGAATTTTATATTCACTTTTCTCATTGTTTTGTGCAATATATAGCAAAATTGTTACATCTTCATTGTTCTGATGCCAACTGTATATATTTTCTGATTTTAAGTTCTGATTCAATTCCTCCAATTGTTCAAGATCTTGTTTTTTATCGTTTGTTGGCTCAGGAATCTGTCCAATAGAATCAAATTTAAATTGTACATTACTGGCTAAAATAAGTGCAGATGCTCTAGGCTCGAGAGCACAATATTGAATAGATCCTTTTCCAGATAGAATATCTTGAACTTCGAAATTCCAATTTGTTTCATTTTTACTTAATACACACCAAAATAATTTGGTTATATGTGCAGAACCATTGTAATTAATATGTTGAAAAATACAATTAATTGTTTTAAAACCATTAATAGTATCTAATCTACAATCTTTTAATATAAAATTTGAAAACTCATCGTTAATTTTACAACGAAAATTTTCTTTCCATTCAGATGTTCTGTATCGATCTCCGGTATCATATAGTATACAAGTATTTTTTCCATTACAGAGAATACAAATTTTTTCAGAAACAAATTGAAATGAGAAATTATAATCACCTGGACTGGAACTTATTAGGTTTTTTGGTAATTTTACAACTGATTGCAATGCATTCGGTCGACCGGATTCCTCGTTATACTGACATTTAAAAATGTTTCCATTTTGAGCAATAAAATATGATGAATTTCTGTCCCACGGATCTTGAACTAATAAATTCTGTAATGAAAATAATTCTGCGTGCAAAAACGAATACTGGGCATCTGAAGGCTTCTGGATAATGGGAATAGAATCTAATTCTTGCCTTATTATTGGCACAGATTGTAATGAAAGCTTATATCCGTCAAAATTTGTTTTTATTAGATTTCTATCTTGCCTAAATTCAACAATTTTAACCATTTTTGGTCCCGGTATACTACGCATTTGTTTTGTTCCTATTTGTAATTTTATGAGGTGAATCTGTCAAGTTAATCGTAAAAAACTTTTATTATCATTTTATTTATGAAATTGTGGCGGATCTTCTGCGACAACAGATTTACCCAATGAGTACTTACTAACCGCAGCCGCAGCTTGTACACAGCGTATTCTAAACTGTAAAATATAAATTCAATCGAACTCAACTGTAAAATATAAATACAATCGAACGAAATCGAAATTACAAGTTTGAATTAGGTCGTACAATATTATATTTATTATCTTTTAAATTATTAAAATTTATTTAAGGTTGTTTTTCACTAATTAATATTAAACGCGGCTGTGGGTATTTTTTATTTTTTTTGTGGCTGTTAGCCACGACGATTTACACTAAATAAATTCCGATTTACACTAAATCAGAAAGCCAAATTTATTATATGCTAGCATCCAATTTAGCTTTAAGGGTTTCCTTAGATAAATTAAAATCAAAGTCCAGACCATATACATTGGCATTTCGCATCATTCTACTAATAGGTTCATTACACCCAACCCATAAGAAAAGAAGTTCGTTGGAAAGCCGGGAAGAAAGTATCAGAATTTCTAAGCGATCTCGTATTTACCTTCATGCTAAGCTTACTTAGGAAGAATTTTCAATAAATCAATTACAACTATAAATTGGAAAAAATTGTTACATTCATATTTTACTTTTTTTACTACACTTCTAATTCTGATATTCAGTTTATATTTATAGAGTTCCAGTTCCAAAGAATTTTCAAATATGTATACAAATACAATCCAATTGTAGCCAATTGGGCTTTTTCTTTTTGGCTAATCAAATTTTGACATTTTAATATTACGATGCGACATCATATGCTATGTATACAAATTTATATTTTGTGTATATACTACCTCCGATGGGTGGATAGAAATAAAAATAATTAACTTTTTAAATTACAGTATAAAGTGATATATTCAAAAGATGGGTAAGAACTATATTATTATCATATATAGTTATATAAAATATATAAAAAATTATTTGTTTTTAGAAAATTTTGAAATGTTAAAAGCCTTGTATGATTTCCAAGCAGTTTATCCAAAAACAATTAGCTTTGAAGAAGGTGAATATTTTATCCTGTATCAAACTAGTGTACGACAAAGAAATTGGTGGCAAGTTGTTAGTATGAAAGGAAATATAGGATTTGTTCCCTCCAATTACGTAATGAAACTTAAGGTAAGATAACTTTTTTTTTTTTATATTTTGTAAGATAACAAAATATAAAATAAAAGTTACTAAAAACTTTGATCCTATTGCCAATAATATTGTAATGACCTACATTTATTTTTTGTGTAATTTCACAGAATTTCTTAGTCTACGATTATTCTTAAGTATATACTTACAACACAATTGGTACGTGATTGTCGAATATCTTGTTATATTTTATTCATAGTTCAAGTTTTTATTGACGGATATAAAATTATAATTTCCTTTGAATACCAAAAAGGATGATAATATTATTTTAAAAATAAATTAGGACAAGTAAAATGTATTAAGAACTAAACATATGAAAAAGAAATTTTATTAATTCTTTTTAAGAAGATTTATATACTTTCTGATTCTTCTGATTTTCATGCCCACGGATGATATTTTAATTGAACATTTCTAAAAAAACATTATATATTTCCTCTCAAGGGTTCAGAATTGTAAACTTAAAAGTTAATTGCCTAAAAAAGACATACATTTTTCTTGATATATTTCGTTAGATCTAATTAATCAATAATTAATTTTTTTAGGTTGAATCAGATTTTCTGATAAGTTTTTTAGATTCCAGCATTGAGTCTTTAAAACAATCAAAGGAAACAGATATAAATGGCATAATGAGCAAAGAAGAATTAATACAACGTCTTAATGACAAAAAATCATCAATTGAAGAATCGCTAGAGGTAAAAATTATTTATTTTTTTAAATTATTTATTAATAATATAAAATTAAGTGTTCAGATAAAGAAAAATCAAACTCAGTATATCGGGGTTATGATTTTAATCGAATTTCACAAAACACATCTTCAAAGAAACTTGATTTTACTAAAAAATCTTTGTCTAGTCCAACTGTTGGTGCTAATTTACCACCACAATTAATTCAAGAAAGTCCCAGTATGGGTGTTGTTAATATAAAATTAAATGATATAACACAGGATAATAGTATTACTTCTGAACCATCAGAAACAACTACAACACCAACCACAACTAGTGATGATGCAGTCACAATATATAAGGATAAAGAAACAACTGATGTAGTCCAGGAAGAACCAAATGGTTTTGATTGTCATGAATCAAGTGAAGAATATCCAATTGATGAATTAAAAAAATCAGTTAACAATTCTGAAAACGGTCACAGTTCTAAACAAAGTATAACTGAACTTCATAATAGTAACAGATCACCAGAAGAAAATAAAATGATTGCTGTAGAATCACAAGATGTATACCAAGTAGTGGATGTAATTCGAAGAAATACAAATTTAAGTTTTGATCTCTCATGTGAAGCATTACGCGTTGTTCTTTCCAGTTTAGAAGAATTATTTCCAAATGCTATAACAACTTATTTAGAAGCTGTTGCTGTGCATGTTTCTGATAAAATTGAAATTCCTGGAGATTTACTTGGTGTAACACATGATGCAAAACGATTACAATATATATTTTCACAATTGGCTGAATGTAAAAATGATTCTGAACAGAGAACTTGGATGCTTTATGAAGATGAAGAAGACATAATACAATTTTTGAAAGAATTAGTTGATATATTGGTAACGTTCTAATTCTAATTATTTTGTTTATAAATACAATATATTTAATTTTCATTGATGTAATTTAGAAAAATGCTGATGAAAGTATTGCTTGTCACGAAATGTCCTGCGATCAATATCAAAGCTTAATAAATTTAGTTCAATATTATCAAATGGAGACAAGATGGCCTATTAAACGACTTCTTATAAAAGTATTTACTGCAGCATGTCGACTGGACCATATTATTGTCGATATTCTTTTAACATCAGTTCTACCATTGGAAATCGTATAAACTTTTTCAGCCTTTTATGAATTAATTAATTTAAAAAACTATATTCTAGGCTCAAGATATGAACACAAATTGTTCAGATTTAGAAAAGTTTAAGGAATTTGTCAAATTGCTTACAGTAATATTTTCACTTGGTCAGCCAATGCCTGTAAATAGTCAGGGTAAATAAAATATTAAATTTTAACTAAAAAAATAATTATATATTATTTTTATAGAGCAATTGGGTACAAATTTTATTAATTCTTTGTTTGATATAATCGAAAGCGATCAATCAGAAATTGTTATTGATTTGGTTATATCTCTGATCCTATCGTTTAATTTACAATTTAACGAATTGACACAAAATGTTGTTTTAGAAGCAATGCAAAAGCTTACAACGGCCAAAATTTTTACTGAAAAAATTTTATTACTTTTAAATCGCGAAGGTAAAATACTTTTTTTTTATTTCACTTTCAACATATTTTATAATTAGATAATATTTTCAGAGGATCCAGTTAAAATATTAAAACATTCTTCAAATACATTTAATTCAGTTCTTAAAATATTTATCGATATATTTAGTCTTCCAGAAACTTCCAATTTATTTTATACTAATGATATAAAAGTTTTAATAGATATATTGGTACGACAGCTATCAGATTTATCTGCAGGAGATATGGTATTTTATTATTATTTTTATGCATAATTATATAATATTATTTTGATATTTTTTTCTGGTGTTTTAGATGCGTCGTCATTATTTAGAATTATGCCGGCGAATTCTTAGAAATACAAATTATCATGAGCATACTCATCGGAAACAAGATTTAATGAAAATATTTACAAGAATATTTTGCGAAGAAACAGAATGTAGTGCCAATGATCAACAATTAGTACGCGATATTGCAAATGAATTTCCTCAAATATTTAAAGCATAGATAAGTAAGATTATATAGTTTATTTTTAAAATTAGTTAAAAGAAAATGTTTAAATGTTAATATTATGCACCCAATTCAAGAAAATCTTCTATTACGAGAAAATTAAAACACGTTGCTCTGTATTTAAATATATAAAAAATATAATGAAAGAAAATATTTATTAGCTTTGACAGTTACATATAAATTTTAGAGTACATATATATAAAAATTCAATCAGCTGTAATAAATTCTAAAATAGTAATTGTGATTTACGCGAACACTGTTAAAAGAATATAATTTTTAAATCTAAGTAAATCAAATTTTTATTAATTGATTTTATACAATTTACCTCTTTATTATTAATTAGTATTAATCATTTATTAATTTTACTCTAAAATTGAATGTTTTTCTGTTTATATATTGTTAATTAGTTATTCCAATCATTATCTGAAGATATTCTTAATCAAATTTTAAAAATATTAATAAAATTAAAAATGAAACTAAATTAAAATATAATTGATTTACTGATTTTAAAATCAAAATATATAAAAAAGTGCCATAGTAAATAATAATTATGATACATTTCTAATGGGAAAAAAGCTTCGTACACAATTTGATCTATTTCACAATCTTTTATAGCATAATTATTACTTATGTGATATTATATCCAAAAAGAAACTATTTAATTTCAAATTTATACAGCATTCCTTAATTTGTCTTTTATTTTATTTCAAATTCTGTTGTTCTCAATCCACATAGTCATATAATTAAGATGAATAACTAGATTTCCAAATGATTTATCTTAAAATATTTGTTATTGATAATATTTATTTAAGCAATTTCTATCGGTTACAGAATAATGTTAGTATGTATATAGAAAATATTATATATAAATATTATATAATATTTAATATTAATATTATTAAATATTTATATTTTTTTCAAATAATTTATAAATTGTTTTACTGTACAAAATTAAAATTTATTATAATTAATTAAATTTTCTACTATAATATATTTTTAAAACTTTAAAATTTATTTGTTTGTAAAAAAATAATAATTAAAGCAATATATTATAATATATTTGTTTTCGTGTTACAGTTTAAATTATCTTTTACAATATAAGTTATATCAAAATAATATTGTAATTTTTTAGAATATGTTTTGTAATTTTATTATATAAATATTTATATATATGTATTTAAAGTTTTGCTTTGTAATATGATTAAATATTTAAGTCCAGTTTAAAAAGATTATTATATAATCTATTTAAAAAAAATGAGAAATTATTTTAGTAAATAAATTATATATATATATGTAATATTGAAAGACTGATTAATTTATTTAAACCCTTCTTAGTTATAATAATTGTTTGTCTCCAAAGCGTGCTAAATTTACTAACAAAAAACAAATTTTATCATGAAAATCGATAAAATATTTTAAAAATACTAACAATTAAGTGCATTAACAGTTAGTAAATTAACAGTTAGTTAACGATATTCTGTTAATAAGCGTTTAGTTTAAAATTATAAATTAAAAAACTAGTATTGGTAGGATAATATTGATTTTAATAGAACGACTTCTACATAATTATTGTTTACTCGTAGATATTCTGTTCGCTCGCACTACTTAATTATTAAAGTAAAATACTTTATTCAACGAAATTTATATATTTTCTTATTTTATTTCGCGGGTACAACTTTTAATTTTATTATAAATATTTACTAGAAAATTATAATGTTTTCTGCACATTATTTCTGTCTAATAAGCTCATATATATGATTAAGGGTCAATATCCTGATAGAAGATGTTTTGGTAATAAAAAAAAACTTTTCTTTAAAAAAATAAGTTCCTGAAATAAGTAGAGAATATAAGTGCCTATAAAAATTATATTGCATCAGGTTTTAAAGCATTAAAATAACTGAATTAAAAAGAATGTAATAAAAGGATTTATTTATATCTATCCCATCTTCATTATATAATAATATTAAAAAACTTATTTCTTATATTGATGGTGAAATGAAATTATTTTACTTTGATACATTGAATCGGTGTGATGTGAACTATATACTTATATACATATTATATACATTATGTATATATAAATATGCACATTACCTTAATTATTAAATAAAATCTTGTTTAAATACATTACTTGAATAATACTGTATACATGTCGTTTTATGAACTACAACAGGATACTTGACTTTTCATTTAAAGTGTAATTAATATAGTCGGTTGCTGGTATGGTAATAATATAGTCTTTTGTTTAATTTATTTACATTATTAAAAAAAATAATAATGTAAATAAAAAGGTTGTTATAAATATATTTATTCATATTTATTATTTTATGGAGCAATATTGAATACAAAATCTTTCACTATACGGTAGTATATAGTACCTACTCAAAATATTTTTATATAATTCCGGAAAACTGAGAATGTAAGATAGAATTAAAATGTCACCAATTTAAATAACGTGTTTTTGAAAATATATTTCAATATATCTTACACGAAACTCAAATTCAGATCATAGATTCTTTGAAGAACATTTGTTAATCAAAAAAAAACAAATCAAAATTTTCAAAATTAATCTATACACAACTTAAATGAATACCTTTAATTTTGGTAATTAATTTCAAGGAATTTAGTCCTAAATTTATAATATTTATTTATTATCCCGTGTTTCCAACAAGTTAAATAATAGTATACTTTTAAATAATAATAATAGTAAAAGTATTAACTATTTAAACTGATAATAAATATTAATAAAAAAAAAATCTAACGTATATTTATGATTACTTTGCTGTTATGCTACTAGCCATCTACTGGTTTCTGTATCCGAAAAAATATATTTTCTGTAAATAATAATTTTTAGTACAAAATCATGTATCTATAAACTCAAAATTATTATATCACTGTAACTGTAGGTGTATAATATTTTATATATTTGTGGTGGTTTGGTTGAGTATTTTTTTATCTTACTCAATTTAAGCAGTATATAAGTATTAGTTTTATATAGAGTGAAATGTTAATTCTCGCTATAAAATATAAACTTTATAGTTTTATAATCAATTAACTTCTTTTATTGTACCTTCAAAATTAAGAATTTTACGTAGCACTGAAAATGTCATTACAGAAATTTACTATTAATTTTACTGCCTTTCATAAAACTCATAAAAACAATTTTCACGAATATGTTTTAATAATTAATTTAATATAAATATTCTACTTTAATAATTGAATTACTTTTTATTGTACCTTCAAAATTAAGGATTTTATCAAACAATATATAATAATACAGTAGAACAGTAGAACAAATGCGAAATTTTGAATTTTTCTTCGCGGTTTATAATATTGGAAACCGTTCCCTTAAATTTTATTCCAAAATCTCTTAATATTTATGTATCTGAAATATTGTTATATCATATACATATAGCTGTAATATAAAATGGTATATACAAGTTAGTAATGGTCAGAAACTGGAAAATCCTAACCAAAGAGAAAAAAATTACATATACAATAATTTTAAGAGATAGTTATTTCAATAATTTTGAGAAATATTTTAGATACATAAATATTAAGAGATTTTGGAATAAAATTTAAGGGAGCGGGTTCCAATATTATAACTCGCGAAGAAAAATTTAAAATTTCGCATTTATTCAACATCCGACTTCTGTTAATTTGTTATGGGGTTAATGAAAGGCAGAATGAAAAATTCATAAGCTCTTAAAGAATTTTCATGGTTGTAGCTGGATGCGGCTTTGCAACCAGGATAGTTATCTTATCAGTTGCAAAATTCATATATGATGATGCAGTTGCTATATATTTTGTATATTACGTATATATGTACCTACAAGTATATTATATAATATACCATATATTATCTATATTATATAGTGATACTCTCTCCTCTAGTATTTCTTTTAATTATTTTCGATTACAAGTACTAAAGTATATGTGATTATTCTTGTAAATGATATGTAAATATTACGTAGTACCTGTGTATGTATTTCATAAACAAAAGTGTGTTTTTTAATATTACAATCACAAAATTGTCATAGTCTTTTACAGTATGAACATCGCAATGAATTATCCAAAAAGAAGAAGAGGATTTTCAAATATGTTGCAAAAGCATTTAAAAAAAAATTAGAATGAAAAAAATCTGCTTGGATAAAACAATATTTCTGCAATAACAAAAAATAAAAGGTCTGAGATATAAAAATATAACAAATAAACACTTTAAAAGTTGGCCAATAAGCTACATAATGTATGAACCTAAACGGTTTGGAGATAATGGTATATTTCTAGAGATCCACATACAAATACACCATTTTAAATTTCTATATAATTTTTTTGTTTAATTATATTAGACATTGGTGTTGGTGGTGCCCTGTTTCTCAACAATACAAGTCTACAAGTTTATAAGATACAAGCTACAAGTATTTTTTGACAAGACTTGTAATTTTTGCACTTTTAGACTATAATTTTACAAGTTCAAACATGTTCAGATTACATTTGAGATTACTTTAATTACTATAATTTAAGCAAGGATACTTTTCTTTTAGTAAACCAATGGCATTTGCAATCAGTCTTCGTGTAGATCTATGAGCATTACTCACAATAGGAGGATCCTTCAGAGGGTATGCAGAATCTCAAAGAAGAACAACATTTGCATACGGTCTCCACCCCTTTTTCATTTGATGAAATAGACCACTATTTTTTAAAGCTCATGAGTCATGGGTACTTCCAGGCCAATCACTGTATAAATATTAGAATTCCATTTCTGGACCACATACAATTAAGAAGGTGGTTACCATGGCGGTCTACAAAAACTTCTTCATGTTCGGTAGGAACATCTATTTTAATTAGTGTTCCATCAATACAACCGCACACCATTAGCATTCTTTTTATGGCGAAAAATTTTTGTAACACTTCCTGCACATTTTGTAGCCCCCTAACATAAGTATGAAACATGGTTTGATTGGCAGCGCTAACAATACTTTACAAATATCATGCATATCTGAGATAGCGTGGTATTGAGCTCCCGTCCCAAGAGCAACTTGTGTTACACAGTATTGCACGGAGGATAAAATGAAACCTTTCTTCCTAATTGTGTAATTGTAGTTTGTAGTTTACACCTCTCTCAATAGTGTAGTTAGAGAGAGAGAGGCTAACGTATGTGGTGCAATGGGCTGACCTAAATAAGTCTTATCCTGACCATCGTAAGGTACACACGTTAGTTATCTAGTAGTTATAATTAAAAAGTAGTTACCATTTGCAATTGTAACACTACAGAAAACGCTTGATTTCTTTCAGTTCGCCTTTTCAAAAGGGGTCCTAATAGGTTGGCCAAATATTCTAGCTGTTGAGCAGTATGTCAAAATCTCTCATTATATTCATAAGACATCTCCATATGGCCGTTATAAATCCTTTTCCTATGTATAGTTACAGAATGAAAGAGTCGCCTGATTCTCAGTTTTTTTATTATAGTTTGCAAGCTATTAGTATCTATCATTTTTTGAGAAACAAAACCTCAATTACAAGAGCAAATTAAGTAAAACGGTCGAGTTCACTTGTAGCTTGTATTACAACTGAAAGTTTTGAGAAATACAAACTTGTGAAAAATTACAAATTTACGAGTTAAAACACTTGTAAGTATTACAAGATTTTAAGAAATAGGTCAGTGACAAATCAAATTCGATTATATATGAAAGCTCTTATTATCATTTTGCCCAGACTCTAGGTCTAGAGGTTCTTTTCTAATTTGTTTTGATGATGGAAAATTCCGTTATGAATTTATATCACGTTAACTTTTTGATACCCCAAAAGATTCTTTTCTGATTCAAAATTATATTTTAATCTAAATAAATTGATAAATTTTGAATATTAAAAATAAAAATATTGAATTAAGTCTTTATTAAATGAAATTTGTTTTTTGAAATAATTTTATTTATATATAGCTTTAATTTTTTATATTATTTTATTATTTTTTCTAGGTAAAATGCTCTTTTCTATTTTTCCAACTGTAAATTAATTTTTAAGGATTTAAAAATTTATTTTGCTCGACTAAACTTTATCAATGCACGTGTTGTGCTTACGGTCGCTTTAGTTTATATATTAAGATTTTATGTATAGCTGCTACACACATAGCTTTATTCACCCTTCATATATATATATTTTTTTTTGGCTTGGAGATTTATACATTTCCCCCTCAACCAAAAATATTATTATAAGGGTTACCCTTTCAACTGAACTAAATATGTACATATATAGTAAATGGATATGTCTGGACCAAGTTCTATATTAAGCTGTGTAATATTTTATGCAGATCCTTCTTATTTTTCTATATAAATACAAATTTTTGTTCAAATTATATTTATGTTATGCAATTTACCACACATGATAATATTAATTATTTCATTGCTTTTATGTGGAGTAGGGGAATGATGATAAGTTTTGAAAATATGTTTACCTTTAATATTTTTAGATTTCAGATATTTTTTTTTATTGTAATGATTATAGTATTATATAATAGACTAAGGACTTGTAACTATAAACAATTTGTCAAATTTAGCTAATTTGTAACTCTGATTGAATGAAATCGTTTCTTAATTTTGGCGAGTGCTGGGTAGAGGAACATTGTTTTGGTTTGATTCGAAAAATTAAAAAATCAACTCCCGGAATCTAGTTCTATGTTAATAACGTTTATATACGGAAATATGTATTAATTAAAACTGGAAAAATGCTATTACTAACTACTTATTAATATTACAGCTTGTTGCTAATATTTTCTAAAAAAATAATGAAACTACAGAAAACGGAATTACAAATTTACCAAAAGCCTTATATAATTATATGGATGAGCCAATATTGTTCGCATTTACTCTGTACTCTGTTGTGTCATTGAAATTATAATTTTATTTAATAATGTTTGGTTGGTAATTGTTTATTGGAACCATATAAAAGATCACTAAGGCAACCTCAACTTCGGTTAGGTTAAAAAAAAAACCTTTTCAAAATTTTGGCCATTTTCCTATTAAAAATCATATTTAAAAAAAAAAAAATTATGATGTTTTTTAATGAAAGAAATTGAAAAATCATTTGAAAACTTCAACTTTTTCCTTAAACTTTATTATGTTTACTTAAAATAAGATTTTATACAAAAGATATAACAAGATTTAAAAACAAAATTAAAACTCACCCCTTTTTTTAACCACATTACAGACAAACCAGTGTTTTTTTGTTTGATATGAGAGGTTTTAACCTATACTCTCCCATTCCAGCATATCCTATCTATAACAATAATAATAATAATAAAAATACAACATCTCATTATCTGTTTTCCAACATTTTGTCCTTTCAAAGTTTTTTTTGTTGTTGTGAATTTTCTTCCTTAATATATAGTACATCGAAAAATACCAATAAATCTACCGGAATTTTCTTTTACGAATATTTACACAAGAAAAGCCTACAGGTGACCTTTTTTTATATTATATGGTTTTTGTTGTTGTTGGTTCTATTAACGTTTATAGTCTGGAAATTCCTTCCAAAGAGTTGATTTGGTTTAATAATGTTGTTTTTTAAGGGTTACAGAGGGAAACTTTTATTTATTTACTTTCATATTTTATTTTTATTTTCAATGGAATTTTAAATAAATATTTTCGGTTGTTTTTTTTTAACGTGTATAAGGAGAGGGGACGTAAATATCGTCGCAGCAGATACAGATACAAACAACAACAAGTAAAGAAGAAAAAAAAAACGGATCACATTTTTATTTTTTGGTTGAACTGGCTAATCCCCCATGGCAGCAAAAAAAAATTCCTTCTTTTTTTTTTGGTAATATCATTTTTTAGGTAATGATTTTTTTTTGTTAGTGGTGATTGTTAAATTGACAAGAGGAATTTAGGATTTAATATCAATGTTTTTTAATGATTTTGTATATACAATAAAAATTTGTTTGCCTTTCTCTGAAAACATTACATAAATATTGAGTTCATTCATTTTCCAAGTAAATTTGAAAATGAAAATAATTATAAGAATTTAATTATAAATAATATTCGTATATGTACCATTGGGAAGTTTAACCACTTAAAACGTGCAACAAATTAGGAAATCCTATAATTGGATTTTTATACGACGATGAAAATTCTTCATACTCAAGCATAGTATCTAAAAAATATTTCATAATAAAATTTACTTTTTTAATTGGAAGTTTTTCTATATATAACTTTTAAAATTTGTTAATGGGTTTTCTCATTAGAAATAATTCTGTAATAAAAGTGTTAAATTTTTCCTTATATAATTCTAAAATGCTAATTTACAAAAGTCAATAAAATGCGGAATTTAATCATAAAATTTATCTTTACCTAAAATTTACCTTTTTTTTGTCATCTGTTAATAATAATTTTGAATTTTGTAAAGTAAAAGATTTTTTTTTATATATACATAATTATTATTTTATTATCAAAGAATTGCTTATAGGTGGTCGTTTGTTTGGCCATTTGTATTACACATAATATAACTACTACCAGGTATACCCAGCTGCATATAAAAGATTTCAGTTTAAGTAAAAGGTATAGATAGATAGTAATTTTTGTTTAGGAAACATAATAATAATAATAATAAAAATTTCTTAATTGTACTGAAGGGTTTCGAATAGAAGGAAGATTTGTTCGTTGTGTCCTGCCTACAGAAAAAAATGGTACAACCTTTTCTGACCCTGTTATCACCCTTTTTTAGATCTTTTTCTCCGAAGTATAATATTAACACATTAATTATGATTATATTATATATTTGTATATAATTTTAAATTACATTTATTGTCTATATATATATATACTCTCTATTAGTTACTAAAACATTTTTAGATTTAGACTTCATCAATAATGTTTAAAAAAAAAATTAAATTTCAGTCAATTTCTATATAATTTGAATTGATTTTACTTACCATTATTTAAATCTGATAAAAGTTTTATTATTATATATATTTTACATAATTTTTTTTCTAATTTTTCCAATATGGAAATATCATGATTTAAAAAATTCTGTCACAATATTATTTACTATATACAATTTCATTTGATAATATAAAACTATTAATAGATGAAAATGATAATTTAAAATTTACTATCTATACTTCATTCTTCTTTAGCTATCTAATTAACATTTGAATTTAGTTTATCAATTTCTAATGAAGACATTTTATTACATAGAAAAATCTAACATACTTAACAAACTTATAACAATTCTTTTTTTTTCTGGTTAGATTAGAAAAGATAAATTTAAAAGTAAATCTTTTCCGAAAAGAAAATTTCGTGCATTTTTGTTATTAATTAACTAGATTTTATTAGACTACTAAACCGGAAATTCACACCTGATATAGAATTGAATCATTTTATGGAATTCATTTATGTTAATTTACTAATGATATAAAGAGAAGTGTTATCAGTAAGAGATAATATTTATATGTATATATATTTTTGATAACACATAATAAATTATGTGAAAATGGTTCTAATGAAATTGAAAGCATATATCATTGTAATTTCAGTTTAATTTATCACTTGCTTTTTTATAAATTTAACGAAAATAGTTTTGAATAAAATTATCGAAAATTTAGAACTTATCTAAAATTTCACTGAAGGATGAAGTAGTGTGATTTTGGTATGATAAAGAGTACTGACTGCTACTAAGTCAGTGGTTTTTGTACCATCTAGTACCTAACTCTTCTTCATAAAATTTGGTGTTGCTATTATATAAATATGTCTGTATATTAAATTTCTACAGTTTTAACATAATCTGTTAACACTCTGTTTGTAAATTACCAGGCCTGTAAAATAAGTTCATGTGCTGATCACAGTGCTACAAAAAATGTCTATAACAAAGAAAACAAATTTAAAATAAGATTTTTATGCATATTTTTATGTATTTCAATAATTTTTTTATTGATAAGATTTTTTTTTCACTCTTATAAAAGCTCCTTGTATAATGCAATTTGACAAAGTTTATAATATAATTAACTAAATCCAAATTAAATGACAATATTTTATAAAATTTTGTTATTCATTTCATTTCACAATTTGTGGAATCCAAGTCGGATAACTATGAGAACTTCTAAGTTTTTATATAGCAATAAATGAAAACAAAACCTTCTGTTTTAGTGGAATTTTATTTAAAATAAGAAACTAAAAAAAAAGGTAACATAATAAAATTGTAAAAATCTTTCCATATTTCCTTTCCTTCCGGCTTCCCAACATAAGAATATTTTCTAATTGAAATTTATAATTTAATTATTAATTATATTATAATTAATAATAATTATTTGTTTCAGCAATAATTCTTCATACATATTGAAGAATTATTTAAATAATTCTTCATATTGAAGAATTATTTAAGATTAGTTTTCATAAATACAATTTTTGTTGAGTTCATAAATGAACTGCTCCGATTTTATTCATATTATTTATGTATTTCTAGAAAAATATTTTCTAGAATAATAAGAAAAAAACTTTAAATATATTTACGTAAGTTTATGTACATGGAATCGAAAATTTCCCAAATTCACAACTGTCTATCATCAAATTCCTCCTAAAGTCATGAGAATTGAACTGCCTTTTACAGAGATATATGACAAATGTTAATACAAACAGACAGTTTAAAAATTTCATGAACTTATCTGAAACACATTTTAGATTAAGTGATTATAAATGATGCATTTGTTAGAGCACCTAAATTCCCCCTGCACAAATTTCAATAAATCGGGATAAAGGTAATAGAATAAGTAGCCAAAAATAGTTTAGCTCTGGAACAATGATTTATATACCATATACATAATATACTTAATATTACCTCATATCCTTTTTTCATTTACACGTAATCTAAACAGCGTAAGCCTATATTTGGATGGATTGATTGAATGGATTGGGAGAGAGGGATCCGAAAAAGGAAGGATCCGCGCACTCAGGCCAGCATAGGCCCATTGTACCCTCTCGAATCTTCATTACCCTAAATATGAGAAACGTGGTAGGATTAAAGCGGTTGACTGAGCCACCCGCTCTCACGACCAAATTTAAGAGTCGTCTCCCACCCTAAGCACCTACATCTGGTAGCTCATCCAGGAAAAAGGAGCCGAAGCATTTGTGACACAGGTGCATGAGGCTGGGACATTCACACAAAAAATGAGTGATGGTCTCTTTTTCCCAATCGCAATCTCTACAAGTATAAACCTCGGACCGCCGTATTTTAAAGGCGTGCTCCCGTAACATGGAGTGCCCAGTTAACAGCGCGGTTGACTATTAACACGTTGACAACCAAACGACCCATATATGCGTCATTCGATTTTCTCTATAAACCAAAGTCGCAATTTTAATAGATATGGAAATACAAATATTGCAAAAACATTTTTAATTTTTTTTATAGTGACTCCTATTTGCCTCCTGAGGTTTATCATGAAATTTATTCAATTTATTGAAATTTATTATTTAAATCTATTTTTAAAGTTATTATTCTAATATTGAGTTATAAATAACTCATTTCGTATAAATTTATCATCTGGTTTGTAGCCGCCTCTAGCCTGATCGCCCTGGTCGTGAAAGTGAAGGCTATTTTAGTTTCTAAAATAATATTTCTATATTTCAAATTATTATTTTTCTTTGAAATTGTAAGAATTTATTTTTGGTCAGATTTTTACAATAATTATTAAGCTTTTATACAAAATACAAAATGGCAAAATGATTTTTCGTTTTTTTTTTCTTTTTTTGTAAACTTTTAAAAAATTGGCTGGAAAAGTTTTATTACAATAATTCCAAAAAAAAAAAAAACAAAAACAAAAATCAAATGCCATTTTTTTCAATAATTAATTAATTAAATTACATTAATAAAATGGAACTATACACCACACACAAAACTTATATAAATTTTACAATAAATTTTAAGAATGTTTTATAAAATTATGTTTATGTATAATATAATATATATTTATGTACTCCCAAAAAAAATGTTTTTTTATATTTTATGTAAATATCAATGTAAATTTCATATTTTTAATATATTGATTAATTTTATATATTTATGTATATATATATTAAAAATTTAATTTTAATTTTTAATTTTTTATTTAATTGAATACTGGTATATAATATAATATAATATATTTAATTATTTTGATCATTTTTTTTTAGTTGTATATAATTTATGTATAATATAAGAAAGGTACATATGTTTATATATTTTTATATAATATTTTAATGTAATAAAAAATAAATTTGATAAATATTTTTTATATATAAATTTTAATTATTATTTATTATTTTTTTGATAATTTTTTTTTTCTTGAATAAAACATTTAATGTGTTAATATTTATAATTTATATAATTTTTTTTAATATATTTTGTTGTTACTATATTGTTGTTTATAATTTTTGTGTTTTTTTTTTGTTCAGTCCAAATCGTATCATAGGCCATTAAAACATGTTTCCTAAGATCAAATATAGTTCAAAATTTTAAAATAATTTTTTTTTCTTATAGAGGCATTATTATTAATAATTAGAAAAAGCCCAAAAATATTTGATTTTCTTAAATTTTTCTTCTTTTTTTTTTGAAAGATTAAATAAATAAATAAAAAAATTATATAATTTAAAAAATTAAAATTCAAAAAAGAAAAAATTAAAATTTAACCCCATTTTTGAAATAAACCCATTCGTTGACAGCGACAATTTGATCCCCATAAATTGCAACGACAGGAACTACTATAACAGCAATCATTTGGTCTATGATCACAATTACCTGCACGACGTATACATGATCTTCGGATAACATAAATGGATGGGGATCGTCTACAAATAATAATAATAATAATGAATTAATTTTTAAATTGAAAATCTCAAAATATAAATTAAATTAATATTTATCAGTGCTGGATTGATATTGTTATGAGTTAATATGTTTAATTATAAAGAGAAACTTTGAAGTTAAATCATTACAGTATATAATATATAGTGATATATTTTTTATAATTATATGTTAATTAATTAGATTGAAATTGTTTAATTACTTACTTATCAGCTGTTGTTTCTCCGTTCATTACATCATACAAATAATTGTCTGTGTCTTCCATATCGACATCTGTAAAATAATTAAAAGACGAACGTATTATATTGTAGTTAATGTTAAAAACCTGTTAAATTATTAAACGGAAGAGAATTTATGAGACAGCTAATTTTCTTATCAAAGGTTATCGTGTAAGTTATATTTTAGGTCGCCAATTAGGGTAGTGTTTCCCTTCTCCGAACAGCTTCCGAGAAAAACGTCGAAATTAGTAATAATCTTGTAACTCTTTTTAGAACGCATAAAAATAAAAAAGTATCTATTGATATTATATAAAATATTAATAATTATCTAAAAACTCTTATTAATATAAAAGGTTTAGATTCATTAAACGACGTCACATCATTCCATATAACATACGATTTGTAAGAATCAATTCAAGTTTGTCGCTAAGTGTTCGACCACTGGGGAAACGACCATATCAGTTATTTATTGTAAATTTTATAGATTTAATATTATTATTGTTAGTTTATTTATTTATAATAATTTTAAAAATGAATATTTTTTATTAAAATTTAATAATTTCCAATATTGCAATGTTAAATGTATATACTACAATTTTTGAAGGTCAAATATGTATTGTGGACATAATTTTAAAGGGTGTTTTTCATGGTCGTATTTATTGTGCTTTATGCAAATTGTTTTTTTTTTCCTAATATTTCGTATACATATATAATTTAAATTAACTAATTAAACATTTGCATTTAAATCGTAGTCCAGTCCAGGAAGAAAACAAGTGTTTTATTTCTATATCATATTTCTATATCAAAAACTTGCAACAAGTGTTTTTTTTTCTATATCATGGTATACAGATAGATTAATTTAAATGACTAATAAATTTATTTATATTTGATATTTTATAGTATAATTATAGAGAGAATATAAAAAAATATCAATGTCTGAAATCAGATCCTGGATGGTATTAGTAGTATTTTCAACACCCCAACAAAATTTTTATTTTTATATATAAATCACCACCTACACAACTAAGAACACTCGGTAAGGATTTTTATTTTCATTTTATTACTAAGGTCCACTAATAATCCTGAAGCCTGTAAAATTTTTATTTTTTTTTTAAAAAAAAAAGAGGTGCGACATAAATGAAGAGCTTTTAATATTAGTTCCTGGTGGTACAGAAACTAATTTGTCTTTAAGTTCTTTTTTGCACTTTTAATTTCGTGTTCTAGAATCTAGACAACAAAAAACAGAATGACAGAGACAAATTATATGATGGAGTGGAGTGGAAGGGTTTTTTTTGGTGGAGTTTCAACTTGTTGCTCCACTAACTATTAGTACAATATATGTATAAGCATATAGTCAGTTATTATATATAGATAACTACAGTATATACACGATAGGTATGTATAACTTGTACATATAATATATATATTGAATACGAATGTCTGTTTATTAGGTGGGGCACTTGTCGAGAATGTATTCAATAATTTTCTTTTTAGAATTTCAGTTAAAACATCAAGATATCAAGAAGGTAATTTTAACAATTCCACATTTATATAATTTCACTATATTTTTTTATAAGAAAAATTACATAATATGTTAATTAATTTCCATAAATTTACGTTGTAAATTTTGTGTGATACATATGTAAAATTTTATATTACAGATTTATTGGTTTTTATATGATGTATTAATTTATTATAAAATATTTAAAATAATATAATTTCATTTTATATAAATTACCTGGATCAGAATTTCCTTTAACTGTTATAAATTCACTGGCAACAACTATAAAAGTTATTACCAATATTAAAAATAAACCACGCATTTTTAATATTTTTGCAAAATTTTCGTATATTATATAAATTATATTAAATTTAATTTATTATTTTTTAAATGTTTGAATTATTGTATAATTAATATCTTTATCTAATTTTTTATAGTTAATTGATATTAGAATTTTGATAAATACAACATTATTTTATTTTATAGAATTCTTTTAAATTTTGAAAAACTGTCACAATTTTATTATATATATTTTTATGGAAAATTCTTTTGGAATCATATAATAGGAAAGATTATTATATATATGTATGTAAAATTATCCTATTTATTTTAACACAACGAAAAATAAAAAGAAAGTGCAACCGAAAGACAAATTTTTCGAAATGCTCTTTTCGGTGTGATTTCTTTTCGTATACTGTGCTTCGCCACTCCTGATTTTTTGTTATTATACTAAAAATATATACATATATATATATATATTTAAATATATATATATATAAATAAATATAAAATTATATAAAGTATATAAAAAATATATAAGTTTCTCTCTCTTATCTCTGTAGATTTATGTGTATACCTAGAGGAGTCACAAAAATATATATTATTGTATAAAAAAGAATTTAATATCACTGTTTCATTTATCCCTCAGTGGCGTAGGAGTTTGTTTATATAAAACATTAATAGTTAGTCAACAAATATTAAATTTTAGTTTCTTAATTTAGTTTTTTTTTTATTAATACAAATTTTGTAATTAATTAAAATTACCTTTATTTTCTTTTATAGGAATACAGAGAACTTTATTTGTTTTTTATGGATCAGTGATTTACCAGGTACAT
Organism: Empis stercorea; assembly: GCA_949752835.1. Taxonomy (NCBI): domain Eukaryota; kingdom Metazoa; phylum Arthropoda; class Insecta; order Diptera; family Empididae; genus Empis; species Empis stercorea. The sequence goes on along the minus strand of OX457087.1, from coordinate 46,476,212 downwards.
TGTAGTTAAAATTTGTCTACTTTACCAGAATTTGATTGAAACAATAATAAAAAAAAATTATTGCTTCTAATTTAGAAGATTTTTCACATTTTTATCACAATGGACAAACAAATCTACAAAGTAACCTAATCTACAAATTTTGTACAGTATACAGTACATTATTGTTATAGTGTAATAATACTTATAAATACTGACATTCAAAAACGATAAACAAAAATCAGGCTCAAAATTATAAATAGAAAATTTTAAAAATTTTGATTAATCTTTGTCCATTTATTTGCCAATTTTGTGGAAATGCTTTTATTTAAACTTCATTTTTGCTCCAAAAATTTGTACGACCCTGGAATTTTACTTTGCAAATATTTACTTATTTTCCTTTGTATAAATTAAAATGATTATACGGATTCTGTTTATTCATTTCGAAGGACATTTTTATATTTTTACTCTTCTAAGACTATATACTTTATTGCTCTTTTAAATAAAACCAAAGTAAGTAATAATGTAACTAACTAAATATATGCAGAAGCATCACAAGAAAAATAACGTGACAATATATATAGTGGATATACATCCGAATAATGATGAAAAAAAAGGAAAAAAATATAAATTTTTTTGTACATATATAAAAAGATGGTGTAAATATGTAAATATTAAGTCTCATATATATAGGAGAAATGTGCGCATTTACGTAGAGCTATCACACAATGCAGGGTGATTTTCGTAAATTCAAATTTTATTTAAAAACAATGAATGGATTATAGGAAGAAATTTTATATTTTTCGAAAAGGATTCAATATACTGTTACAAAATATTAATCACGCTGTATAAAATGACAACCTACATGCTATATTTTTTCCCTTAAAGCTTATGTCAAATATAGTTATTAGACTTCTTATATATATACATTGTATATATAAAAATTTATTAACACCACTGTTATGTGTAACGTGATAGACGTATAGACTGTAAAATGTTAAAGTGTCAGATTATTCAATAATTCCCATTTTAGTAATAACTAATTGCTTTCTTCTTTTCATTTTTTTTGTATAGATCTTTGTACAAAAACAATAAATAATTGAATGTTTTAGTAACAAATTGGAAATCAAAAATGAAAATTACAAAAATAAAATTATGACTGTTTACTTAAGTCCATCTTCTGCTGATAAATATCAAGGTAAAAAGCTATAATTTTCTAATTACACTCTGATTTATTTAACCTTATAATTTTTTCACCCTTAAGAATTAAGTATTATAGTATCTACTAAAAATATTCAGTCTGTATTAACAAAAAATATGTTAGGTGTTAGGGAATGTACCAAAGCATATTGAAATTTTCTTACTTTATAAGCAAGAGTTTCTTTAATATTAAGGAAATAATATGTTACGAAAATTGTAAGTATATAAATATAATTATGCAATACTTTCCGTAGTTAGATAACAACAAACCCCCATTTGAGTTGTTCTAATAAATTTAAATAACATTATTGATATTATTTTAACCATCAGATATCAACATGCAGAGCAAGTGATTGTTTTTTTTTGTAAACTAATTTTATACTAGCAGGATATTATATGGAAAAAAAATTTTTTTTTACCCTCTCACCATTCATATTAAAACTTTTTAATAGAAACTTTTGATTACGCGATTACTTTTTTAGGTCCTTTAAGCACAGTTTGACAACAATATTGTTGTGTATATATTAAATAAACATCAACATAATATATTTCCTTAATGTAGACATTTATGTGGTGTGTATATTATAGAATAGAAAATAAAATATATATATATTTTAATAGCAAATAAATCAGATGGACTTTATATTTATATACACAGGATTTTTTTGATTTTTTTTTTTAATAGTGTATCACATAAAAGACAACAAGCTTTGTGAAGATCCAGGATACAAGAGTATATCCTTCAATATTTTAATGAATAAATGCTCATGATTATCAATTTATTGAATAAAAAATGTTGATTTTTCCATTTTTATGTTATTTTATTGGATATAATTTTTATGATAATGATATTCGTATATGAAAATAAAATTTGTATATTAATGTAAAATGAAAAATTGATATACATAATGCAATTACCGAGAAAATCTCTAAATGGTCCAGGCCCACATCAGCAGGCTGTTGATCCAAGATGAAGAAAAATTAATAGAAAAATCAGTTAAAAATTAATTATATAAGTTTCATTTGCTATATAATCTTCGTCATCATTTTATTCTTGTTCTTGATCAATTTCTGTACAATATTTAAGTTCTAAATATTTGATTTGTTGGATACTATAATTAAAATTTAATGGTTGATAATAAAATTTGCTAAGATGTAAAGGTATTGACCTAAATCTCTAGTTCATAAGTATCAAAATGTATTTTTTTTTTCAAATTATTATTAATAAATATACTAAATAATATCCTTCATACTTTATGAAGGATATAGAATTTTAATGCTTATTTGATTCATGATATAAAAGATTATAAATCATTATTATTTTTGTTATTGACTATTTCTAATAGTTTAAAACAATGTCCATGGTATATATCTATATATAAATGTATCCAAAATTAGCAGAAATAGAAATGAATTAATTGAATATATCCAAAAATAACTTTTTGTGGTTGCAAATAAATCTGATAAGAATTTTTTGGAATTTTCCAACTACAGAATATAAAGTTTAGTGTAGGCGTTCTCAATAGACATTCTGAATTGACATATTAGATGAATATATAGAATATTGAAATAGATTTAAATTACATTCTAAATATATATTTTTCTAAATGGTATTGAAAAATTATTTAGTTACACAATTTTCCAGTTGCATATATTGGGGAAATACATCAATAATTCTCTAGAGTAATTTATTTGTATATATGTATATTTGGTAATTGATCAATAAGATTGCTGATAATTATATATATTATATATTTATTTAAATAATGATTACAAAGTTTTTCATTTTACTATATATATAACTGAATAATTGGAAAATTATCAATTAATTATATAAATATGAAGATTAAATATATAAATAAGATCAATAAATAAAATAATTAAAAAATATAATTCAATGTTAAAAGAGATTAAAATTTAAATTCTAAAATGTGTACACGGAATTAATAACTAATTTTCTTATAAAAGAAGAAATTAATTTGAATTTGCATATTTTTGCGCATAAGCACTCTGTAAATATTATTTTCTTCTATGTTATTTATATAATGTTTTTCAAGGATATATGACAATTTATATACAAGCTTTTATATACGAAATACACATGTTTTTTAAAAGTAAATAGTTCATATTTTCCTTATTTTTTTTGCGTGTATTTAGCAGCTTGAGCAAGCCATAAATATACTCGGTATTATAAAAAATATTATTATTATGTATTTCCAACAAATACTAATTGGTATATTATATTATAAAGGTTAATCGAATTGAATTTCGCCTCCAGTAAATATAATCAGCAGAGTTTCATAAGCGAATTTTAAGTAAAATTCTCATGAGACACGAATTATTAAGCCACAAATTTTCGACTAATCAATAAAGCTTCAAAAAGTGTAAGGAAGTATATATATCGCTGCGTTTAAAAAAGGCACAAATTATCCTAGTCAGGTTATTCATTCAGGTAAAAAATAATATTCATTATCGTTAATAATAATATTAACAAATTATTTTTACATATTTTATAATTTTAATACATTTTCCATTATACATATAATATATTTTTTTTTTGTGGGGTTGCGAAAATATTATAGATAATTAATTAAGACTTAAGAGCAACAGTCATAAAATCAACACAGATTGTGAATAATTAAATTACATTTTAAAAATTTAAATAGTAAACATATAATAAATCTGTAATAAATAAATAATTTACTTATTGTATACATAATTATTATGTTTGTATTAAAAACATATTTGTACATTAATATTACATATTATTTAAATAAATAAATTATGAATTTATTAAAATCCCAGGAAAATGCGGTTAATTAAAATCAAATAAAAGCATCATCTGCTTCGTAAAATGCTAGCGATTTACTTATTTTGCTTTTTTTTTATAATAACATAAATAATATTTAAATAAATATAATTTTAACATAAATAATTATGTATAGTTATTTATATAAAAATATATATTTGTATATCCCTAGAGGACTACATATCCGATTAATTAAAATATATACATAAATATGTATAAAAAATAATAATATTAATAATTATCCCATGTGAAAATTTAATAAAAAAATTTTCTTGTATTTTCGATAATAAAAAATTATGTTGTAATAAATTCGATTAACTCACTTGTGTCAAAATCATGAAAAATTATCCTTAAATATAAATTCTTCAGGGTAAGATTAATGATTAATTGAATTAATTGGGGAGAAAAAAAAACATTGGAATTACATTTAAAAATTTGACCATGTACACAAAAAATTTGGTATAATTAAATTTAAAGGTGTAGTTAGAATATTTTTGGAATCGATTTGACTAAATTATTGTAATAAATTTTAAAGTTATTGCTAAGTACCCAACACAAAATTATCATAGTTTTTGCCAAGATAAAGTATTAAAAAACCACTAATATTGTTACTAATACTAAGTGTATACGTAACGTATAGTTATTAGTGAAACATTATGAAAATTTAACTTTATTACAGAATAAAATAAAAAACCAAAATCTTTCGTGAACAAATTTAGTTAAATTTCAGTCAAAAAAAGGATAGAATTTTATTTACAATGTATAAAATGGTAAAAAAATTATATAGGTAGGTACATTAATTTCCCATAAAAAAGCTTCTTTTTTTTTGTATGAAAGAAGATTAAGAAAGAGGATCAATAAAATTTTATATGGTATATAATATTATTATTATATCTATTATTTTGAACTTCTACTTATCGTAAGCATAAACTGATATTACTTTTGTCGATATATTCAAATATTAAAATTATTAAAAAGAAAACTGTTGAAGAATTAAAGGACTTAAAGAATTAAAAGAAAACTGTTGAAGAATTAAATAAATTTAATTTCTTATATAATCATAATTGACTTATGTGATTTAGTAAACTTTATAGATCACAACTCTTTAAATATTAAAAATCCCCTTAATATCATTTCTATTGTTATCCTTTTAAATATATCACAATTTATAATCTAAAATGTAACATAAAAGAATTTAAGATTTCCGATTAGACAGGATTTTTTAATTATATGATTTATATAAAAAAATTTATTGAGTTGTAAATTTTTTTTTTTATTATTACATAATAAATTTTATTCTTTGTAAGTTATAAAAAAAATATAGAAAACTTTGTTCAAAACTTAACCCAGATTATATAGAAAATAGTTAACTTTTTTTTATAATGAAATGTTTTTTTTAATGGTTCTTAAACGATGGAGTATGTTTATTTTTGTTATATGTTTTCTAACGTTTTCTTTTCTATTAATACTTTCAACTGTAGTATACTAAAATTAGATGAAACTTTTAAGCAATTTAAACTCATATTTGTTTTATATTTGAACATAACTTAATGTAATTTGTTTTGTTTTCGTAAAATAAAATTAATATAACCATAACAAAAATTTTGTCTGCGCCTCTGCGGTTCTTAAATGAAATGTTATAGAAACTAGGACTAGGAATAAATGGTAGTAAGTATACAAGGAGCAGTAGAATTTGAAATGAATTCTTTTTTTAATTTCCCATAATTACATAAGTCGCAATTCTTTATAATATTCAAAATTATCATTTTGCTTCTATATAAATATATATATATATTTTTTCGAGATTTTCGTTTTCTTGACGTTTTAGATGTAAAAAAAAACAAATATCGTGAGTAAGGTAAGATTCCATATGAAACATTGTTACTTCTATGATAGGTATACAACAGGCCTTTCGATTACATATAAAAAATTTACGCCCTCAAATTTGTTTATTGGGTGTGGCGCCGTGGGGGTTTATATATGCAACAAGCTATACATACCGGGGAAATGGATTGAAGAAATGAGAAACTAGTTTCTTAAATATCCTATTTTACACCTTCGGCATAAAAAGCAGCCTCATACCCTTCATTTTAAAGGTGAAAAATTTTTTATTGAGCTATTAAAATTGAATTTTTGGATTTAAAATGATCTTCAATAAAATGAAGATATGCCGTATTTCAAAAGGGCCTTGTATCTTGTAATTTAGTTATAAGAGGTTGGTGTCTTTCGAAATCACCCAAAATTTTAACCCACTGCTTTTTTTTAGGTGGAGCTGGGGGTATATTTAGGAAACAAGCTTTTAATAATAAAATTTAAATTTTTTTTTACTTTTTTAATAATAAAATTTTGCACCTTGTGCGAAAAAACCAGTACCATCCCCTCAACTATTTTGAAATGTTATTTATGTTATTTGAATTTGAATTTCTATGTTTTCAAAATTCATACATGTTGCATGAAAATTGAATTTTTAAATATTAAAAGGGTTATAAAATGGGCCAGATTGTGGCCAGATTTTGGATACTTCTAACCTTCTAAGGTCCAAACAAACCTTCTGAAATCACTTAAAATTATAAACCACCATCCCATTTAAGTAAGCATTAGGTCACAAACACTCTATTTTCATGTTGCTTAAATCTGAAATTTATGATTTATATATAAAATTAAAGATTGATATGTCTATTTTCAGAATCTGTAAGGTTTTTTATTGTATCTTAAGATTTGAGTACATTAGGGAGCATCTAAAAGGTGGTCGTTTCCTAGGTGGATCAAAAAGGGATATGAAGCGCTCTTCCAATTTGGCAGCTTTTTTTTCTGATTATTCCTTTTAAATCCTATCTTTATTTTGCGTATATTGTATGTTACAAAAAAAATTATATCCTAAGTTATTTTAGTCCCTAAATTTTAGATAAATTAATTATTATTTTTAATTAATTACCTAATATAAAAATGAACTAACAAATATGAGTTTTTAATGATCCATTAATATAAATTTGTATATAATAGGTTTAAGGATTATGGAAATTAATTTCTCACTGCAGCTGTGTTAGCGTTATAAATCACAATTATACCATTGTGTATATTAAAAAAAACTAGAGAGATTGTGACGAATTAATGCAATTAATAAAAAGCATGTCTATCATATACATATGTCATTTAAAATTTAATTATAAAGTAAATTTCATATTATAAATGGTATCTTGACGAGTTTTATATTTATTTTAATAATTTTCATAAAATTTATTAATAACTCTTTTAAATTTTTTTTTCAAATACTTTTTGATAATATAATTTCAATCATAAATTTACATTACCGCAAAGATGTTTTGCAATTATGAAAAAATCTGGTTCTTTTTTGGGTATCTAAATTAAAATACTTTCGTTTTCTTTTGCGAATTATTAATATGTAATAGAGACTATATTAGATTATACTAAAAAGTACAACATTTTGACTGTGTATAATAAATGTGAACAAGATAAATTAAATGTTATTTACCAGTCCATTAGTTAGTTTATTTTATAAATGTATACGTGTACACATTATAATATCTAATATTCAACATAATAATGGATTCTATATTGGATAGTGTATATGATTCGATAAACCTTAAGGGCAAAATTGTATACAAACATGAAAATATAACATTATTGAATTAATTAAAATTGAAATAATCAAAAAAAAACTATGCATTCTATACTTTTTGGTCCTTGATATGCTTTTTCGATGTTGCTATATGTACACAATAATAAAATATGTACATAAAGTTCAAAAAAGGATATTTGGGGTAGATTGTATATTATACTTTAAAAAATATCGCTTGAAGCAGATAATTAGAAGTTTTATAAAACATTCAAACAAAATCGAAATAATTAAATGGACGGAAATGCCATATAGATAGATACACATACATAATTATTAGAGACTTCATTCAATCTATGTCATCACCATGGAAGTTAAGTATGAGTAAAAATGGGCTAAATTTATTTACATTATGAAATTGAATTCTTATAAATATCAATTTTTTGATAAAATTGTAAGTACTTATAACAAATGAAATGAGAATAATGATCAAAATGCCGTAACTTTTTCAATACACTTACCAAGTGCCAATTGGATAAAGATAAATAATTATTACTAAGTAGCAAAAGGAAAAGTATAATATTTGATTTTTGTAATGTGACTTAAGGATATCAATTTATTGTGATTGGTCAGAGAAATATTAATAATTTAATATTTCCGAATTTGTCCAGCTTCGCACTCAGTTGACCATGAAATTGTTTTCTTAACTTCAGGTACAAAGTTGAGAAATGTAATTAATTTAATATTTGTTTTAATTCAAGAAAAATATATAAATATCTTTACCCCTAACCTGGGTGATTGGTTAAATATAAGTAAAAATAAAATTTTATTTGCAATTTTAGTTAAAAATTCCCGCGTTAATATATAGGATAACTAATAAAAAGCTCATACTTATAATTTTATCGTTAACGTTGAGTTAATGATTCCTTATTTTGGTTTTTCCCAGCAGCCTACACACAACCTTGATATTAAATTTCATAACTTTTGTAGACATTTAACAAAGCCCAGAATTGTAATTGTTAAAAATTTTCTTGGTCTGCTAGACTGCAGAAAGATTAAATAAATCTTTTATACAATTATATTTCAAGCTGAACTAAATTTAAATGCGTTTGTAATACATTTTTGTATATGAATATCAATTAAACAACATTAACTTAGCAATATAACAAATTTGTTGTTATGATGGTTTAGTGGTGGAATTTCCGACATAAAATGTGGAGAAAACCATTTGAAACATTAAACAAATCTGAATTGAAGGAATATTTTTTTTTTACGATTTTCCGCAAGAAATAATTTGAAAATTTGTTTTTACTTTCTGGGTAGTAACAACATGAAAATATTAAAGGGACTTTAACAGACAGAAAAACTGAAAGTTAATTTTTTTGTTTATAAATTTTTCTTTTTAAAGCAAAAATTCATTTATATTTTCCTGTAATTATTAATTACTATAGAAACTTTACTTTTTTGTAAAGAACCAACTTTGATGCAAAAAACATCTTGAATTTTAATTATATGTCGTTTTTTAATTATTTTTGTTAATAAAATAATACATCAATTTTATTAAATGATAGATTAATTGATAATTTACAACTTTCATATAATATTTTTTGTTAAATAATCTAAAATCATTAAATTAACGTTTTTATATAAAGTTTGGTATATTTAATTTGAGGTATCAATTAATTTGAACAAATAAAAATTAATTGCATACCATTAGGCGTGCCTCAAACTTTAATTATGGAGAAAATTATAAATTGTCAAATAAGTACATTAATAGCCATGATATTATTGAATGATGTTTAAATTCATAGCATTTTCGACATTTTAAAAAATCTAGAATACCGTATTCTACTTTTACTAAAAAATCTTACAAAATATTTTGTTAATTAACATTTTTTTCAAAATATTAATACAGGGTTTCGAATATGGACAACAAGTAAAATAATTTTGATATTATGGACTGTTTTAAATTCAAAATATCATGGAAATTGACATTAAATAAGGATACCATAATATTCTTAAAACTTTTTTTTTGAACCTAAATGAATCGGTATATCATACTTTCAGGAATTTTGTCAACCCAATTTTTCAACTTATTAAATTATATTTTTATATAGAGAAATACAATTTTTTCTGTTGAACGATGATTTAATTTCTAATGCAGGGGAAAATTTAATAATTCAAAAATGTGATTAAGGTATTAAATTTAGAAAAAAAATGCACATTTCTTAAATAAATTTTGTAATATATTGAAAAAAATTTACATAATTTCAAAATATTTTCAAGAAAAAATCTCTGCAAGTTGGAAAAATGTAAAGTAAAATATTGAAATGTAATTAAATAATTTGGCATAATTTTTTTTCCTGATATTCCTGATGATTACTTTTAATGATTTAACATATTTCAGATTAAGAGGATGGCAGATCAAAGTCTCTTTAAAAGATATTTGTTTTTGTTGATAGTGAAGCAACTACGATTAATTAAAAAATGATTTCTAATGACAATTATTTATATAGTTGTACGAGTTTTGTTTTATGAGCTTTTAAATGAAAAAAATTATTTAATTACTTAGTTTGAATTTTGTCTAAAATTTATGTTACCATAAAATTTTAAATATATGATACATTTACTACGTTCATAATATTTCCATTTATCCATGACTGATTATATTTTTGATATTATAACAAACCTTTGGACTCTGGATAACTATTAGAAATTCTACCTACATCATAAAAATATTAAAAAAAACCTTTCCCAATTTATAATATTTTGTCAAAATTTGATATGGAATTATGAAAATATACATAGCTACCTACATAGGTACATAATATTGAAAAGCTTCCGTCACTCTAATTTCAATAAATTTTCATGACTTTAAAAAATTATATTTTCTCCCGGGGTCTAGTACAAATTTTTTACTTTTTTTTTTGCAAAACATCATCCTTAGATTATTATTATGTATTATACATACATAGAAAAAATTTTCTTGAAAATAATAATATAATCAAATATATATATTTAAAAATCTCAGCCAGACATCCTGAATGAATTTACATTTCTTGGGGTGTAAATTTTATTAGTATTACCATAATAATAAATCGGCTACAAATTGAATATAATATATAATATATAAAAAAAAATGAAAAAAGTTATGATAAAGTTAAAGACTCTTCTACATGGGTAGATATAGGAAAAATACGTGTTTTAACAAAACACAAAGGTGTGAATGATTATGTTAAGAAAAATTTGACAGGGGAAAGAGCAACAAGATATCGTACATGTTCAGAATAACAAGAATTCATAAATGTTTTAACCAAAAAAAACATTATGAATATTTTTCTTCTTTTTTTTGAAAATATTTTGTCTTCTAAAACATTTATGGTTACTATAGTTGAAATTTAGATTTTTTTTAATAAAATAAAATAATAATCTTTTGCAACAGAATGTTGGAAAAAGCTAGGGGTAGGGTCTAAGCCCACATCGCTCTGTTGATCCAAACAGAAGAATAATATATTTTTTTCAAATATTATTATTATAGATCCCTTTTAAAAGCAATATTGAACAAGAAGAAATAATGAAGCTGCGGAAAATAGAATTCTTCATTGCAAAAATATTATTAATTTAATATCAGTCAATATAAAAGTTGGTGTATTTACCAAAATATAAAAATATTCAATATTATTTTAAATTTATTCGAAATATCTTTAAAATTTTCAGAAATCAACTTTTTTGTTATAAAATGAATTAATCCTTTTAGTAAAATTAAAATTTGATTTAAATACTTAATTTACAATATCCATTTTATAGATGTACAAGTGAATGTAAATTATGGTTCTTATAAATTGCTGCTATACATATGAAAGGTGAAAATATTATTATAGGTTAAAATAGCGTTGGATGAAACAACATCTGGTAGTTTCATATATAATACTGTACATAATTATGTTACCATAATAATCCTATTCTAGATCTAGTTTATACAATCAAACATTTCAAATGCCATAGAAACGCGATTCTTCGTACAACAGAAAATATTCATTTAAATCTTTATTATATTTCACATCGCTCCAAAGTGTTGTGCTTTAGATTATTTTCGTGTGTGTTACTATTTTTAATCAAAACAAAAATCTCAACACTTTATTAATTTCAATAAAGAAAGAAAAACCCTTTTTACTTTCCCTTTATTTTATGGAGTATATATTCTAAAATGTTAAAAAAAAAATTAAATTAATGTTTTGTTTATGCTTACCACGTATACAAAAATAAAAAATCTACATTACTGAAAAAAAAACAACGAAAAATAAACATTTAATGATTTCGAGTACGCGCGTATTTCATTTGATAAACAAAACCTTAAAAGTTAAGTCTACTAAGGAATATTATATTCAGTGTCATGAAGATGCTCTTCCTCTTATAAATAATTTTAATATCATAACATTTCGATTGTTTATATTGTCTCCAACTTAATATAAGTAATTTCAAAACCTACTTCTTGGTTTTAATTTTGTATCACACGCACCAATACCAATAGCTTCATATTCTCATCTCAAGCAATATATAGTAACCGTGCGACTAATTTTAATTCAAGAAGATCTTTATTTATTTATTATAATTACGATTATAAACAAATATAAAAATTTCTTTGATTTATCATTTTGTTTTTATAAATATATTAATATCTTTATGTAATCATTTTTTCGAAATAATTTAATGCGATATTTAAAATTGAATCAATCTCAATTTATTTGGTATATTAAATTATTTTAATTAATTTTTTCTTATTTATGTACAATTTTCGATCATAATCATAAAATTAGTGGCGAATTAATTGTTAATAATTAAAAGAAATAGAATTAATTTAAGATCAGTAAAGTTTTAAGAGTTTAATTAATAATTATAAAAATATTCAAACAATTTTATGATATTGTTTTGTTCCCAGTGCGACACATTTATAGTATCTATGAATAACATCGACTAAACCCATTATAAATTTTATAACATTAGTATATTTATTTTCCTTTTAAACTACATATAAGGAAAATTTTAGAATATTTTAAATACAAAATCCACAATAAAATTATATATTCATATATCCTGTCCGAATTATGAATTTATGGAATTGTTGCTACAAAATATACCAGCATTCAAATTTTATATTCTTTAAGATCATCTTGAAATTTTCGTTAAATTTCTATACAATAATTTTGAATAAAAAAAAAATCTATGTAGTTTTGGTATTGTACATATATATGAATATATGTAATATTTTATATCAATGTCAAATGAATAAATAATTGGTTAAAGCTAAAAAGTATTTTATTGGTTTATTCAGCTTTCTAGGGAAAATAAGTGTATAGTCCTTCTTAAAAACAGGCGGTATATAGCAGTAGACAAAAGAACAGAAAAGTAAGCAGGCGACGTTAGCAGGAGAATAGTTTAATTTTTTCGATAAAATTTTAAAATACTTAAAATCTAACAGTCTGATTGTATGTAATTTTGCTTCTTCTTTAATAACATTGTCTACTTAGCCGGAACAAAACCTAAGGACATGGTTCGTTTCCTGAATGCCACAGGATGGTTATAATTATTCTAACACCTGCCTCAAACTATAGCTCAGTGGTCGCGAGAGTGAGTGGTCTCAAAACGGCACAATTGCGCTAATTGGAGTCACCTGTCTGTACCATCGAGTACTCGCTCTTGAACCAACCAACCATCAACCAATGTAATTTTGCTGTCAGAGTACCTGGAATCGCTATCAGATTGCCGGATATTGACGAAATTGTATGAAAAATCTCTTTTCCCCCCACAAAACATTCGGACATATTTTATTTACTATCTAGCAACTCCTGTTTATTTACTCTATGGATAGAATAAGTGCACAATAAAAAAGTATACTTAATCCATAGAACAAAATCATCGAATCAGTTTATCATCAAAAACTCTGGACTACTGGAGGCGAAAATATGAATGTATTAAAGATTTGGAAATTGCCGTATCAATTAATACGTGACCTTAAGAAATTATGAATTTTACATTTATGGCTTCAATTATTATTATACACCTTGATCTTTGTGATTATACAAAAATAATAATTTTGATTATATTGTAATAATAAATTTTGTTTTTGTAAAATTTTCTAGATGAACGTGATTTACTGAATCTTAAAAGGATAATTTTTTATTTTGTGTTATTATACATTCAAGAATTATTTTTTTTGTCGTTTTTTAATTATTGTTCTAATAAAATAGAAATAAAAAATTCAGAAAATTTTTATAACAAAGTCAATCACACGCCTAAAAATCATTGTACATCATAGCTATATGTATATGTATGTACATTAAAAAATTCAGTTACGCATTTTAATAATTTTATATATATGTACGAGTATATCTTACAGGATGTGAAAATAAATATCAGATTATGTACACACTAATGGATGCCCGCTTTTCACACTTCCAATTTGCTTAAAGACTTAATAAAACAGATTATTAATAAAATTAAAGAAATATAGGAAGTTAAGATATCAAATTTTCATAACTTTTTATGTATATATATATATTTAAATTTCTTATAAGTATTTTCTGTATAAATTGTTACTTGCGATTTGTGCTACTTTTCATAAATTAAAGGTAAGATATTTTAGCTGCTATCATACGTTTACCATTTAAATTTAAACCCATAATCACTTCACTATAGTATTATTATATAATATGTCAGATATGAATGTACTATTTTGAGCGTTGAAATATTTTACTTTTTTTGTTGAAATTGAGGAAGAATATCATAAAATTGACTATATTTATTTATTAATTAAAAACCAAGTCAATAATATTTTAGATAAACTTTTAACTTATGTGATCTTGTAGCCATTTTATCAGTGGCGTAGCTAGAAATTTTGGGCCCCTATGCAAATGTGGTCCAGGGTCCCCAAACAAAATGTAAAAATATAAAAAGAATTTAAAAAATATAAAAAAATATTTTATATACTTTATAATATAAAAATACAGGAAAATAATAATATAGAATTACAGAAAAATATGTTACGGTAGTTCTTGTTATAACTTGGAAATATGAAATGATAAAATTAAAATGCAAAATCATTAATAAGGTCTTTGATTCCCATTTTTCTAAGGGAGTTTTAATTTTTTTGGAAAAATTAAATAATGTAATAACGACCCTTAAATTAAATATATTAACTTGCCTCCAATTTATTATTATATTTTTACAAAATTAGAATATTTTTATTTGCATATAATATTTATGAACTAAATAGAATTTGTATTTTCGGTTTTCACAGTTATTATATTTTCACAGTTACGTCGAGTTTTATGTTTTCACCGTTATTAAAAATTTATTTTAAATAATATGTACTTCGTTGCCAACTATGATTGAAAACTATCCACTATTAAAAAGAAAATAAATAATCTTATATTATTTTTATGCACATATGTTTCTTTTTATTTTTAACATTTAATTATTAAGAAAAAAATATAATTCCAACTATAAAAAAAATATATTGCAAGGGGCCCCCTAAACTTCGAGGGCCCTTATGCATGGCTTACTTTTGCAATATGGTAGCTACGCCATTGCATTTTATTACAATTACTTTATACTTTTTATATGTATACAACAGATAATTTGTATACGGTAAGATATGTATTAACATTTTTATTACAATAATGGTGAACAGTTTGTTAAAATTACAAATTGCTTAAAGGAGGTGAGATTACTATACCAAATATTTATGACTTAATTCCAATAATCATGCTATGATAATTTTGGTAAATTTATATAAATATCCTTGATGAAACCAAAGTATTGTGGTTGACAAGTTGTGATAAATCTTATTCCCAATTTATTTCGAATTAAATTTGATATGGCAAAATTATAAGAAAAAATTTAATTAAAAAATATTAAAATAAACTAATTCATATATAATTTTAATTTTCTCCAAAAATTCCATAATAATCTTCGATTATTTTCAACCCATTTAAAACGCTCTGTTTACTGATTTAATATAAATGTATGTGGTATTGGCCTCACAAAAGTCTGATCCATTTAGTAATATAATTGTAAGTTTTTAACAAATATTTGCAAAAGTAATTACCTGTTGCTGCACTGAATGCCGCTGTATAAATCTGATTATATAAAAAAAAAATCAATATGCCAAACTATATACTTAATTTCCATATCTCTTGTATTAAATTTTGTTTACATTTTATTATTTCTTCTTCTAAAGTGGTTCTTTATCTGAGTAGGTTAATGATTGCACACATTACCACAAATAATTTGATTTTACTTCTCATCGATGATAATAAGTAAATTAGTATATGTACCAGAATGAATTATATTATTGGTTTAATGAGTGAACATAATTAGCTACGGGCATTTATAATTAATTTTCATTTTAAACTTTGACTAAGTCTATATAGTAATTTTGCTGAAAAACTGAAAGTAAAAAAATCTCTCTACTATATTTTGTTTGTTAATTTTAAAATTTCTTAGAAAATTTTTGAACACAAATTAACTTTGTAAATTAATTTTCAATAATGAACATAAAAGCAATTCAGTTTTTATACACATTTTCCTATCAAAATTTAACGTTCCTCAATTGTTATAAGCCTAAAAATTGTTTTTTTTTTATCAAATTGGTTAAATTTCCTTAAAGCAATTTGAAAAATATAAATAAATAATATTAATTACAATTTTAAAATTTCTATAATTACCATTTTCACAATCAGTAAAGTGTAAAATATTATTATAAAAAATGTCAAATTTTATGCTTTAATTAATTTAGTGAATTATGTAGTCAAATGCTTAAAGGTCATGGTTAATTGTTATTTATAAAAGATCAAGTTATGTGTTAAATAATAGTATAGTGTTTTATTTATCGTACTTTATTATCGTATATTTTTGTGTTTTAGTTATAACTTTTTAAGTTAAATAAATTGCTTATATTTTATTATATTATGTTTGGGAATGAAATTGTATGTACATATATGGAATATTTTTATGACCATAACGAAATACTTAAATATTTTCTTTCTTTTATTTTTTTTATGGTTAAAATGCGTGTATATTGCTGAAATTGCGTCTTTCGAATTGTTATTAGTTATCCACAGAAAGAAAATATATCCATTTAGATATATTCCCAAAGGACATTTTTAAACAAAAATATATATATATTCCATATAATAAAAGTTCAAGTTTTTTTTTGTTTACTGATAGCACGCTATAAAATAATCGAAAATCCACCACCCATTTAACAAATAATTATTATAATGATGGCCATCCCTTTACCAATAAGTATTTATATATACGATAAAATATTTTGCTGAAAATATTACCAGAAACAAAATGATTTATCCTCTAAATATTATCTTCCACAAAAAAAAAAAAATATATGTAAAAAGTCAAAAATCAATCGAAAATTATTATAGCTTGGGGCTTGATTAAATTAATATTGTTACTGTCAATAAGATCATTTCATTCAAAATTCAAAATATATAATACACTATATTAATTTATAATTACGATATATGTATAAATGATTATAATTATTGACATTTTTATATTTAAATTAAATAATTTTTAATTTATTAATACTTACTTCAAATAAACAAATTAACCATTACCTAAAGCATTTGGCTAACATAATTCACTAAATTATTCTCTATAGTCTATAATCTATGATAAAAGGATTCAACAAATATTGAAAAGGATTCAAAAGGAAAAAGAAGAGAAATAAAATCAAAATTATAGTACAATAGCGTTAGCGTTAATAATAGACCACCTAGTAATTTGTAAACGTAGTTTTTGCTAAATAAAATTTTACAGGTAATGTGTTATTTTTGTAGTTTGACTGTGTAAGAAAATAATAACAAATTTTTGTCATTTTTGTGACCTTACAACAATAATTGAATTTTATGTTTTAGATCAGACATTAGTGGTATTGGTTAATTTTGAGAAATAAATCTTTCTTTGTCGCAATTTCATTCATATTTTTAACAATTATTGTTGTACTCCTGTAAATATCGTGTAATTAACCGGTGACAGTAATTACATTATATCATGTGAGATAAGTTTTATTATACCAAAAATAATATTTTTTTAATTAAATTATTTCAATTACATTTATTTTCTTTAAATTTTTAAAAATGATATAAATCAAATAATGTTAATGAATGAGACTTTTCCTGGCTACTAACCATAGTGCCAGTATTACTATCATTACTGTCGCAACAATGAATTTCCTCCAGTTTTATACAATTTTTTTTTTGCACTCCAATTTTTAAATTAAAATAGAAATTGAATACACTGAAACTTTGGATCTCTCATTTTAGTAAAAAATTTCAAAAATTGCTTGTAAATTCAACTCAATATTTATAATTATTATACATTTTACTGTTGTCCATGCGCTTGTATTAGTTTGAGTATCTTTTAACCGCATAACAAAATTATCTAGAAACAAAAAATTTATTTTCTCTCTTTTTGAAATTTTTGAAATTATTATGTATACATATTTAAGATTTAAATATATATTTATGATAGTGATAGTGAAAGCATGGAAACAGCATAAGTCTGCTAGCTGTTTGCATGCTTTCTTTTAAATTGTTTCATTTCATAGATATAGTATGTTATGAAATTAGCAGCATCACTGTTGTTTAGTTCTGTTCCGAATTTTGATCTACAAAGATGTTTAAGATTGGTTTTTTTGATAAAATAATAATATTAAAATCGGAAGTAATATTTTAATTTATATTTTTGAATTTAGTTTTTTTTTTGGGATATTTGTTACTTTGTAGACTCTGTGTCGCTAATTTTTCCCTTTTTTTCGATAAGAAATATTTAAATCTATTTCAAAACATTTTTTTTCTTCATAATAAATTTTCTCGCGCGATCGCAAAAAATATGTTGAAATAACAAGAGTTTAAATTTATTTTGGATATAAAGTGTTTTTACGATATATAAATAAATAATATAATTTATTTGTTCAATAAGAAATTAATTAAATTACAATTAATTAATTAATTAATTAATTTAAAAAAAAAAAAAGGAAGTGTTGTGCTTATATACCAAAGATGTTTAAAAATCAATTTAAAATGAATAATTATAAATTATTTAATATTTTAATTTACATTAATTATATTATAATTTTAATAGCTCTTTGTGAAGCTATACCATCTGATTCATATTTAAAAATGTTTTCATCACAAATACCAACAGATCCATGTTATGATGATGATAAAGCACGTAAATGTATACCAGATTTTGTAAATGTTGCATTTGGTAATCGTGTTATTGCATCTAGTACATGTGGCCAAAAAGGTCCTGAACGTTATTGTGAATTAAATGATAATAATAATAGTAATAATAATGGATTAAATGATCATTTGAATATAAAACAACAATGTCATATTTGTGATGATACAAATACAAAAAAACGTTATCCAGCATCATCATTAACTGATTTAAATAATTCAAATAATGTAACATGTTGGCGATCAGAAACTATACAACCAGCTAAAAATATGAATACACCACCAGATAATATAACATTAACATTATCATTTGGTAAAAAATATGAATTAACATATGTTAGTTTACAATTTTGTCCAAAATCTATAAAACCAGATTCAATAGCAATATATAAGAGTAGTGATTATGGTAAAACATGGCAACCATTTCAGTTTTATAGTTCACAATGTCGTCGTGTTTATGGTAGACCAAATCGTGCAACAATAACAAAATCAAATGAACAAGAAGCTAAATGTACTGATTCACATCGTCATATGAGTGATGGTACATCAACACAAGGTAGTCGAATTGCATTTAGTACATTAGAAGGTAGACCATCATCAAATGATTTTGATTCATCAAATGTATTACAAGATTGGGTGACAGCAACTGATGTTCGTATATTATTTAATCGTTTACAAATGCCACAAGAATCAATATTAGATGAATCATATACACAAAATGAAGAAGACCAACAAATAATATCTGCTATACCATCAAATAATATTAAGTATAATAATGACAATTCATTAGGTACAAATATTATTGGTCCAATTACAACATCTATATCAACAATAACATCAGGTCAGCATTATGCTGTATCTGATTTTTCTGTAGGTGGACGTTGTAAATGTAATGGTCATGCCTCAAGGTGTATTAATGATCGTGATGGTATATTAACATGTGATTGTAAACATAATACAGCTGGACGTGATTGTGAACGTTGTAAACCATTTCATTTTGATCGACCATGGGGGCGAGCTACTGCACGTGATTCTAACGAATGTAAATGTAAGTATTATAATAGTATCATACCTAAATTAACTAAATTCAATAAATGAAGGGATGATGATTTATAAATGAAAAATCTTTATAAATATAATTATATTAGAAAACAAGGGGTCAAAATATATAGTAGTATTATACATTTTATTAAAAGAAGACCCTTTTCTCTCTTCCAGTTGAATAGATTTTCATTTTTTTTTTTTTGCATCAATATTAGAACATCTGTAACAAATCTATTTTGTTTAGGCTATTTTTAATATTTAATAAGTTGCAGTAAATAAGTTGCAATAAAATTTCAGGGAAACCTTCAATAGGTAAGCGCATATAGGCCCGAAATCGGAGTGTCAGGGTAAGAAGAAATATAAATTGCATTAAATTAATTTTAATATTCATTTTCTCAATTTTTAAACATAATCTTTTGCAATCTACAGAAATGATAAAATTATTACAAAATCGTAAATAAAAATACATTAAGTTTAGTTGCATAAACGAAAACAAAAAATAATTATCATAATCAGGGAGTTATAAGCGACGCATTAAATGAAATTGACTAAATGCACACGCAAGGCGTATTCAATTTTCCCAGCTCCGTTAAAAACAATTTTATTCATTAACAAATCATTTTTCTGTATATATTTTTTTATTAATAATTTAGTAATAGTATAGTCGTGGAATCTGTAAATGTTCTTCTTGCTTGTTTATTTGGCAAATAAGAAATAATCTATGTAAATAACAATTAAATGATAATATAAATATAACAACAAAAAAAGAAGGGTTCTACACCGGATCGCCCTGTTATTTTCTTCCAATTATAAAAAAAATAAGAGCTGGAAGGTAAACATAAGTATGTACCGTGTTTTTATGTTTCTTTGAAACATATTTTTCATTTTTTTATATAAAAAAAATATATATATATATTTTTACATTGTATAAAATGGAGGATAATGTTTTACCCAAAATATAACTGAATAAATATTGTATTTATTCGTAAATGTCCTTATTTATGCAGTTCTTAAAGAAATATGTATTTTATTTTTGTAATTCGCATAATAAAAGAAAATTGTCTGTGGAAAATGATAATTTTTCAAAAAAGCTTTAATAAAATTTGTAATTTAGCAGTTAAAAATTTTATTGGACAAAATTTAATCTGTATTTGGTTTATAGAGTCTTCAAACTAAACTTTTAAATATATATGTATGATAAAATCTTTTCAATTATTTCCATAAATTCTATTAAATTAGGTGAACTTTACTTACAAAAAATCTGAAATTAAAATGATATTAATAATTAAAATTATGTAACTACAATTTTGAAAAAAATTTATAATTAAATAGTGATTTATTTTCTTAATAATTTTCCCCGTGGCAACATAAACAAACCCTCTATAAACAGAATCGTTTAACAGCTATTAATTATATATGTTTCCTTATGGGCTGCTATAATATCCTCTCTGATAAAGTTATTATAACTATTAGTCTTCATTTTTGTATATATAATATTTAGGAAATTTTATATCCGCACAGTATTAAAAAAAACAACAAAAAAAATTCAATTTTGTTTTAATAAACTTTTACCAATGCACGTGTTGCGCTTTATAGCTCAGTTAATTTCAATTTGCATGACGTGGTTTACCCTATACGTTTATAGTCTTTCCGTTTCTTGTATATATATATACAAAATTTTCCTTTTGATGGTTTCTATCCTTTTTGCCAAAAAAAATTAATGTTTTGGTCCAATACTTTTTTTTTAAGGATGAAAATTAATCTGGATTTGTATGACGCTGCAGTATGTACATAATATTTAAATAAAATCATTCCACAGAAACCGAGAAAATAAACATTTTTTTTTAATATAAAATCAGGATAATAATAAGTTATATTTGATATGAGGGTGGAAATTTGTTGTTTTAACATTTTTTTTTGTCGGTTGGACCATATAGAGGGAATTACACATAAAAATTTATTCACATTTTACTTTATTATATTAATATTTTCGTTTATAAATAAATGGTCTTGAATTTTTAGTTATCACCTTTCTAAACTAAAAATTGTTTAGGTCAAAAAATTACGAACACAAAACAAATTTATATTATTATTTAAGAGAGAAAATTATCTTATTTTCCATCTGATGAAAATTACTTATAAAATGATCGACTATCATTTAAAGTTTCTTTGGTTTTTGAAAATATTATAATTTGATGTCGATATTAATTTTTTGTCTGGAGAATTCCAAATTTACACACTAAAAATAAAAATAAATCAATATTAAATTAATGAAAATATATTTAAAAAAAAAAAAATCTTTAATGAAAATTTGAAGACTAAATTAACTAAATTAACATTGTTTTTAAATAAGATATCTCTTTTTTTTTGCATAGTGAAATAATCTGTAATGATTCCTTGATTGGAGTAAATGAATTTTTTTGTACAATATTATTATTATTATAGTCTTTCATCAATGATTTTTATCAATTTTTCATCATTTATTATTCATTGTTTTATACACACAATGTTTAATTAACAATTAAATCAGACGTCAAATCTTTTTGATCAGATCAGTAACAAAAAAGAAAAACAATGTTATTATCATATAAGATCAAAACAGAATGCATTTAATATATAACTTACATTACAGAGCATATTTATGGAAAATCAATTTTAGATAAATTACATGTTATTTGTATTTAATGAAGTTTAAATTATAATTAAAATTATAATTATATTTTCAATCCTCACAATTAGTAAACGTAAGGTATTAACGATGACATGAACTTTAGTGGAAAAAATTTATAATATGCAGAGACTTTAACATAATTATTTGCATAGTTTTTTTTCATTTATTTTCTTGCCTTATTTAATAATCGAGAATATAGTAGTTCAGTTCGTCAATTCTTTTAAAATAATTTTCTACAATGACTTCATCATAAATAGTTTTCAAAATAAGGATAATTATTCTGTTCTCCGTATAATTATTATTTTTTTGAAAACATAAAAAATCATAATTGTTCTTTGTTAATAATAATTATACTAATATGTATTTTTCTTCTGTTGAATTTTGTTTCTAACTTCCATAATAATGATTACATTTAACTTGAAAAATTTAATTAGATTTTGCAAAGTAGCTAAAAACTAGCTCATACTAATGCGAAAATTGTCAAGCAATAAAAAATTGTACGTCAAGAATAAATTTTAAATTCAACAAAACCAATAAACTGAAATAAGTAAACAGGCTCGTTTACATAAATATATCGAATTAATGTCTAAAAGATATATACAATTACGATAGAACTGTATATGCTACTTAGTAATCGCTCTGTAGTTTATTAATTTCCAGACACTTGCGACTCTTAAGAGTGTTAAATAAAAATATATTGCTTAACGAGATCTCAAATTCAGTAATAATTTTTATTGATTTTGTCTTATTAGTGTTTTCTTTTCCATTCAATTCATATACACACAGTTCTTAAGGATTTATTTAAATTATATATAACTCAAAAATAAATAAATTATAATTTTTGATATTTAACAAATGGTCAGTGCACTTTTACGTTTACCTTTTCTTACTAATATAGTATAATTTCCATCGTAATTAATATTAATTTTTACTAATATTCTCTATGCTTCTTAAAAATTTCTAGTTTTACTATAATTATAATTTTTTCTATCACAATAATAGTCACAATCATTTCGTCCCTGGGAACGTTTAATATAATCAAAACTTCATAATCGGAAATATTTAATGGTTATTTTTTATTGGAAACAAAAAAAAAAGTCAAAAATTTGTTTTAATCAAATCTAATATCTTCTAAATAGATTTTTTTTCGCTTTATGAATGATTTTGTCTGTTCTTTCATTGTAATTGCTTCCATCATTTATATGTGAAAAATCCTTTACCGTCCGCGAATTTCCATATATAAGTTCGGAAGGATGGCAAACAATTAAAAAAGAAATAATCAGGTTTATCTGTTACAAAATACTTTTTTTGATGGTTTATATTGGTCTTATTTATTTATACCGAATTCCTAAGGGAATTTTTACATCATTTTTTTTTATAGTATATATATTTCATAAAACACTAAAACATAACAAAAATGGTAAAAAAAAAATATACTAGATTTTAATAAATGTTTATATACAAAAAGTAAAGAAGAGAGATAGAAAAGCTATAATAGATCCATTACAACTAGATTGGATTTTAAAATATTTTAATATGAATCCAAAAATAGAAAATAAACAATTAATTACAAAAATAAACAACAAAATTTGACTGTACCGAAACAACAACAAAAAACATGCCTGCATTTTTTAGATATTATATCCTCATCCACGCATCAACATAAAATCTATATAGAATCTATATAAAAAAAAAAAATTTTTCAAGAGTTTTTATTATTATTTTTCCGTATAACAAAGTGAATACAACACAAGTAAAAAAAAAAATGATCATCCAACTGACAAATTTAATATTCATTATTTCCACAATAACCCTTTGATTCCAAATATTATTTTATTTCCCTTTTAAGCTGGTCAGCATTAACGCTCTTAATGTAATTAATTATAATCTTTGAATAAAAGTTATATACGTTACACTATATACATAACCATTGTATGTATATGATTTTAAAAGCTACCGTGTAGAAAAATGCTAACTAGTGTGAAGTATATAGTAAATGGAAAATATGTTTTGATATCTTGATTCTGAATAGTTTTGCTAACAATTGAAAATATGTATAGTATAGAGTAGAAGTAGAGTAGCTATAAAATTAATCTTAGATATTATTTCTTGAAATAAAAATCAGTTATGCCTATATGAAAAATATTTCTTCTTTTGTAAAATTTACAAATATAAATTTACAAATATCACATAACATACGGAATTTAAAGGATATATTGTATAATATTATTTTAATATTCACAGAAAATAATTTCTTTAAAGCAAATTTTACGAACGATAAATATCTGAAAAATTACCACAAAATTGAAGACAATATGTTTACATGTAATCTGTAGTTCGTTTCGATACAAAAAAATGTTCCCAAAGCAATTTGATATTTACTAAAAATGTCAACTGTTTGTTTAACAATTAAACAGTGCTCTTTTTTTCTAGATAGCTGGATTTACCAGATGTAATCTAATCTAAATATCATCTACCAAAAGACTCGCAGTTAAGATAATATTTATCTCCAAAATGAAATTCCTGCTATATATTTCTTCAACATATTATCATAAAATTAAATTATAACATATATTTTTGGAAAAGCAAATTATACACGAGTATATAGAGAAATAAAAATATAAAATTTGGTTAAGTAATTTCACCATCGGCGATTAAGCCCGGAAGGAAGTTTTCTTCTGTTCGCTCTTGCAAAGGATTTCTTTTTTTTTTTTTTCAATTTGAAAATTTCTGTTACTGAACTTGAAAATAAAAAATAAAATATTGAAAACTTTATGTACATGGATTTATATAAAAAAAAAATAAGAAGATGAATATTTTTACATAATTTTTCAATTTTCCCCATCCAAACATATTAAAGTTTACAGAATCTTATAAAAAAAATCTACGTTTTTTTTTAAAGATTATCCAAGAAACATTTGTTTTTCAAGAAGAAAAAACACAGCAAAAATTACATGCATCATAAATCACAACAAAAATGATACAAAATTTAAAATGTTAGTTGAATATAATTTGACATCATTTCTAATTTTAATAATAAGAATTTAATTAATATGTTATATATATGTATGTATAGCATAAATTTGTTGCTGGACGACTTCACGTACAAATGTTCCATATCAAAAAATTAATTTTTAAAATATTTCTCTTACCAAAATTTACTACCAATATTTCATATTTCTTTATATGATAGATGTAAAATTACTTATAATTCATAAATAAAAAAATTTTAAATAATTTATTTATGTTCAACCTTCATTTAAAATTTTCACTTAATCATTTCTATTTGAATACTTAATAATATTAAAAATTTATTTTCTCCTATTTTCTATGTTACAACTTACAACAAAATTATATAGTTAAAATATGTTCAAATCTTTATGGCACATATAGTATATACATATATATATACAGCCGAGGTTATTATGATCGACCGAACATTAGATTTTTTTGAATTTTTACTTTTTTTGTAAAACTTTATTTTCTTTAAGTTTTTAATTTCCGAGAAAATTTCATTACATTTAAAAAAAATTACTTATTATTTATTTAAATGTAAAAAAGGGTTACTTGTAATAAATTATAATCCCTATATGTTGGCTAGTTAAAAGTGTTCAAGAGAGGACGAATAATTTTATATAATATTCAAAGTGATATTAATTCTATGTAATAACCACGAGGTAATTTTAAAATCCTATACATAACATATAAATAAGATTTTAATAACAAATAATCACAGTAACTAAAAATTCATTTAAATCTTCTGCAATAAACTATGTTGGATTATATTATAGAATAAAGTAATATATTTAAGCTTTTTCGTATTTTATTTGTCAGGTGGTAGATATCTTAGCATTGCTCTTAAATCTCTTCATTTGATGAAGCAGAAAAAATGGATAAGTGAAGAAAGTCTTTAATTTGATCTATTTGGAATTTTTGGGTTTCTAGAAATTAGAGACTGGCAGTGTAATTTAATTTTTGTCCAATTAACAATAGTAAAAAAATGAATTGAATTACCATTTTAAAACCTGTAAAATGTTTTTATACCATTTAGTTAATCATGACTTTTGGCTCGAAAATTGGACTTAGTAGTTTTGACCTTTTGAACAGTTAATGATATAAAAAAGAAATAAATTCAAACCCAAAAATAAATTAAAAATACTTTGCTGATTTTTTTTTCTTCTGGGTCTGGGATTGTATTTGGACATATTTTGGATTCTATTTTTAATATGTTTCGCTTTTCGAATCAATTGAATTTACAATGAATTAAATAGAATTATAAAAACATGATTTTATTGTTTTGTAAATATCTTAATTTTTATCTGGTATATAAGATTCATATCATAATTTCGATTTAAATACTTTGTGAATCATTTTTTTGGAAAAAATTGAAATTCAATCAGAATCAGAACAATATTTATTTTTTTATCTTGCTAAAAGGTAAAAGAGAAATTTTTGCCTTTGTCCACAAAAAAAAAATTATAATAAATATTCTTTTGTCTTTAACAAAAAATATCTGTGAGCTTTTATTAATGTGCACGACAATTCGACAACGCCGAGACATGACTCAGTATATATAAAACAATCATAAAAAAATTAAAGATTTATGCTATATTTATAAAAGATATACAAAAATATCGAAAATATTCTGAAATTTGAATTTTCGAATTGCAGAAGTCACAGTAAAATTCAAACTGATACGTTTTTCAGAAGCATATTATAAAAAAAAATGCATAAATTGATCTCAATCTTGAAAAATTTAATAATTTTAAATATTACAATTTCAAAATATCTTAAAATGTTACAATATTCTTAAACATTTTATCATTTGTAATTACAATAGTACATAAAAATTGTCTACATCGGCATTTATGATATAAATGGAAAATATTTTTGAATATGTGATTATTAAAACATTTATAATATCGAAAGATCTTCTTATGTATACCAAAAATCCCATCTTTCATCTCCACTTGTCCGACTTTTATATATACACAATCTTTTAATGTATACCAAAAAGAGAACATAATTTTATTCACAAAGTGATGAAAAACGATAAAATTATACATTGGCTAGTAAACGCAATTAAGTTTCATATTATCCTAAAATAACGCAATTCAATCAAGTTGAATTGCAAAAAGTATTATTTTCCTTTTAACATTGTCCAGAAAAAAAAACCATTTATTAAATTAAATATTTGTATATTTGATCTTATTTTTAAGTTAGTTTCGCCAATATTCTTTTTAAATACCCGACTTTCCATTTGGAATTAATATAAATGCGAAAAAACAAACTTTTGAATCGAATGATGAATATATTTACAAGACATGCTGCACTATCGTACATATGTTTAATGAAAATGAAACAGACAGCCAGCATCAGCAGCATAAAGATCCTTTTAAGTTTTTATTTTGAATCACTTTCCCCGGTAATCTAAACATTGTAAAGTATTTATTTTGTATTGAATAAATAAATAATACGCGGAAACTTTTGATCTCTTTCTAGGAAAAGTAACAAAATATATAATTTCCAAACAATCGGAAATTTACTTTAGGTGATTTATATAAACCGTCAAAAATTACTTTATAATCTAAAAATTGAATTTTGTATATAAATGTATTAATGAATATAAGATTTTGAATTATAAGTAATTGTGGAACAACTATATATGTATGCTTTTTGATCATATTATTTGTTAAGTATACCATAAACTTTGAATTGATTGCATCCTTGTTTGAGATCATTTTTTTTGTACCCAAAAATCCTCCCCAATTATAGATTCTACATAATATTATACTACAATTTATATTTTTTTTAACATATATGTATATACAATTTTTGTCTATTTCCCAGTATGTAATTGTAATGGTCATGCTCGTCAATGTCGATTTAATATGGAACTTTTTAAATTATCTGGTCGTGTTTCTGGTGGTGTATGTATTAGCTGTCGACATGCTACAACTGGTCGTCATTGTCATTACTGTAAAGAGGGATATTACAAAGATCCAACTAGGCCATTGAATCACAGGAAGGTGTGCAAAAGTAAGTGTTTATTTGATACTGTATAATACAAACAAACAATTTTTAAGAAAATCTTTTATTCATAATTAATTAAAAAATTTATGGGAAAATTTTGTAATAAATTTTATATGGATTATAAATATTCTTCAATTGATTCATTGATCCTATTGCCTTGATATAATGTATAGAAGTAATTATATTTGAGATTAAAATAACATTTCCGAGGAATACTCTTTATTTGCATATAATTAATTATAAGCAGATTTTTGTATTAAGAAAAATACATATATGTATGTACATAAAATTTTTGTCTTGACCATCTGTGACAATTTAATATCTCATTTACGCTTTAAACAAAATTCGAAGCTTTTTTTCATCAGAAAATTATAAATTATAAATTATAAATTAAAAAAAATTTCAATTGTAAGCTTTACATTACCGAAGATCCAAAACTCATCATCATCATATATTTATATACATCAGATAGTCTAAAAATAATTTTTCCTCCTTTCAATAAACATTATTTATAAAAATAATGGCCAGAAAAAGCTATGAATTTTAAACTATGTATATAAATAAATTTAGAACAAGAAAACAGAACTTAATAATTTATATTGAATGCAAAACGATAAAAAAAAAACGATTTTTATTAGCTGATTTTTTAGAATTAAAAAGTAAAACTTTTGAGTTGCTTTTAAAAAGAATTAGTACAAAAATTCACAGCAACCAAAAATTTAATTTTCTTATTATAATAAACAAAAAATTTCTAGTTAATTTTTTATTTAGATTCTTATTATTCCACTTTACAATAAATTTTTAATAAATTTATTCATAATAATTCGGTGAAATATTTCAATAAAAACAATATTATTATTACTTTATTTCGACGCTTTTAATTTACGTCTTTCTAAAATAAATTTTAATTGGAAAACTTGAAGGCAAAACATTTTCCATATTTCATATTAGACATTAATGTATAAGTGGTTTATTTAATATTTTACCGGGTAATTTTGGACAAATCAAAATAGCCCGAAAAAAATATACAATTTCAACAGTATAGTAATTATATTATTGAAAATGTCCTTGCTGTGAAATGTAATCTATCGCAGATTTGATCAGAGTTTCGATGCTTAATTTATTATAGTGTAGTAAATTAGATGTACAGAGTATACTATTAAAATTAAGAAGAAATATGGACAACTTAATTTAATTAGAATAGCAAAAATTATCAATATGTTTAAATAAATCAACGTGGTTCACATTTGAAAAAGTTTTAATTTCGCTGTCTTTGAATCAAACAAATTATACTTTTCAGATTTTTAAATTATGTATATGTGGGAAATGTTATGTATATGTGTGGAAATGTTTTAAATGGGGAAATATGTATAGTCCATATTTTCAAATAATAAAGTTGATAGACAAAAATTATGTGTATAATTTGAAATGATGATTTCAGAATTATATAGATAAAGTTATTTTCTTTTAATTGGATATTTCAATAAAACTTTTACAAAAATACTTTTGGAGTAGGCTTCTTAATGATAAAATTAAGGATTTCTGAAAATTATAAATTTCTATTTTTCTTGAATTGTAAATTTAATTGATAAATTTTTCCCTGTCCAGACGTTTTATTATTAAAAGATTTACGTTGATAAAAGATTTACATAATTCTTAATGATCTACCTACTAAATAAATTATATTTTAAAAACAACAAATCAAATAAACATAATTTTTTTTACATTTTATTATTCAAATCATTCCCTGCAGAACATATTTTTTTTATTATTAATAATAATTTCACTTTGTTTTCGTGAGAACGCGTGTCTTTCATTCAATTCTGCTAAATATCTATTAAAAGATCTTTCATTAACTCATCAGCAAGAAATTTATAACATTTTTGGGTTAAAATCGAATTTTTTTTCTTTCAATATTATTTTTTTTTTGTTTTTTATTTATTATTTTTAGATTTCCAGTGTTTAAAAAGCACAATCTCTACATCTACACATAAAACTTTAAAGATTTTGATTGAAATTTGAAAGAATAAAACCATTGACATTTTATAGTAAATTCGGAAAAAATTGTTGTTATAATTTTTATTTACATAATATACATTTTATGAGACTGTTAAATTTCTGTTAAGTGACATATCGATTACAGCAATAATGATGCTATATTGGTTTTAAACCAAGAATATGAAGTTGTAATAGTAAAATTTAACCCCGAATTACAGCTTTGGTGATTTCGATTTGTAAATAAGATTTTTAATTTGAATATACGAATCTATAAATTGGGAACTGTATAATGAGCTTAACCAATAAATAAATTTGTTTTTAGAATATTCTAAAATTGAATAAATTATAAAATGATTAAAAAAAATTTTGATTTGTATTTATAATTAATCATCCAAATTGTTTGATTTTATTATGTTTATTTATTGCTACCATAATTAGTATTCAGTTCAGTTCTATGCATAATTAAAAGAAATTAATTGTAGCATATAAAATTCTAGCCGGAAATACCTTAACAAAAGATTATTCTTTAAAGATTTAATTTAATAGACTTTAATTATTATTTCAAAGCCATGAGCCTGATATTTTTCTATTTATCATTTTTACTATAAAAGTGTACTGAGAAAATTATTAATCTAAAATATTATTTACATTATGATTTTTTATACCATTCAGGAGTTTATTTAGAATGTTAAAAAAAAAAATAATTTCTGTTAAAATAAAGTTTTAATTTTAAATAAATTATAAATTTTAGAATATTTAATAGAAATTATCTGTTACTTTCGAAGTTATACCTATACATAATTTTTTTTTAATATATTTCCATTATGTAATTTCATAACTTATTTATATTGAAAATTTTTAATTTTACCTTAATGTAGATATAAAATATTTAAAATATATTATATATAACAACCTACAATTACAGTGAATTCTTTTTATGTATGTATTTATACATATGACTAAATTTTCCGATTACAAAATTGAAACATACATAAATTAAATCAATTTTACAAGAATTGTCTTGGACAAACTTGTTTCCAAAAAAACTTTAATTAGAAATTTAACTTATTTAACTTTTATAGAATTTAAAATGATTCAATTTAGTAGTTCTATAATAATGTTTATTAGCCATTTTCTAAAAACATAAAATCTAACAAAAAGAAAATATTTTTAAAATATTTATGTATAATAACCAAAAAAAAAAGGTTTATGAGGCGGAAAATAAAAAGTTATTATAATAGAAAATCGCTGACAAATAATGCCCACCATCTCCAAAATGTAATTGAAAAATAAATTTCTAAATGATTAAATTTTGATATGAATATGCCATGAAGCGGATGTCTAAATTATATCTACTTTTACCAGTATGTAGTAGTACTCTGAGCTCAAAATTTGCCAGAATAGCTAAGTTTCTCTGATAAGAGTATACAATGTTATGTCAAATTGGGGGAGAAGGATCATCATAAGTCAATTTATATAATATTATACTTAAAAAAAAAAATAATAAAACAAATCTAAAAAGTATATTAATATTTAATCAAAATATATCCACCTTCACTAATTCATGTAATATATTTTATGGAAAATAAATGCCTGAATAAATAATACCTTAATAATCCTTTAATAGCTAATGAAATATTTTGTCTTATAATATTTTTTATATACCCTTTCTCCTTTTTGAAAGTGAAAAATCTTCCATTTTCCAACTCATATAAAATCAGTCAACTGAATAATTTGGAAAATATTCTTACAAAACAAATATAATTCTTTTCTGTGTTTTTTTTTTTTGGTGAACACATAAATTTTGTTTTTATATAGTCAGAGTATTTTATTACAAATATTTTAATATATAATTTTTACAATACTTTAATGTGTATAGCATTATTATGAATAATAAATTTCATATAAAAATCATAAATTTTTGGTGTAATTATAACAAAAAAAAAATTAATTTAAAAAGAGTAGAAAGTGAAGACCATATTAATTATACATCATGGACTGAGAAGACAGAGTCATTTCTAACCTTATCAGATCATTTTAAATTTCTATTGAATCGTTAATTTAATGTAAATAACACAATTATTAATTACCAAAACTAAATTAGTATATTTTAAAATTTTAATTTTGAATCAAAATACTGTTTAAATTTTGGCCAATATTTCATATCAATAAATTTGAAATAATATCAATGAAAATTATATTTATGCTAATCTTTTGGAACAATATTTTTTCTTTAACAAAGTTTATTTTCACTAATACCTGGAATTGATTTGTAATACAATAATTTGCTTAGTATTGGCTACTATATTTTCATACAATCAAATAATGGGTTATAATTTAGTTATAAATGGACCAGCTAATGTCCAATTTTATTGCTATTTGTCACTGTTGTCGCTGTCGGCTTTCATTTTGGTATATAAGAAACGAATAACTTTTTCTTTTTTTTTGGAAAAATATTAAAATAAAAATTTCAAAACGACTAAAGAAGTCAAATTTTAGTGGACATAAAGTTTTGTTATTTATTATATAAGATTAAAATCTTGTCATGTTCAATGTTGTGGTGATATCAGTTTCTTTATGCAAAATATCACATTATATAAATTGAAAAGAAGAATTCTTTAGAGATATACGATTTTTATGCGTTTTAATTGTATATGCAATTATACGAAACATTAAACATAAATATTGCAATATGATTATTGTTCGTAAAGTAAATATTTCTTTTATTTAGTAAATTTATATTTAACTAAAATATAAAACAAAAACAAATTCTTCATATTCTATTTTGATACCAAAAATCAAAAAATTTAAAATAGATTTAATAGGAACTGCTTCGCAATAGTAACTGCTTAACTTAACATAGTCTCCTTTAGAAGAGAAATACGATTTTATTTGATAGAAAAAGTTGAGTCCAGCGCCTTAATTTTAATAGTCATCTTTAATTTTGTTAATCGAATTTAATAGAATAGTTTCTTCTATAAATTAAAATAGAAAATTTCAAAAATATGAAATTTAAAATTTAAAATGAATTTAATAGTAGCGCTGCTTCAATTTACTATTGAGTTTCCATATTTCTATATAATTTTTAAAAATATCAAAATTTAGTGTTTTCAATAATGATTTATATTAAGACTTATTTGTTATTTCGCTTGTGCATTGGAAATATAAATTGATAATTGATAGTTCTTATAAGTATGTTTAGGAAAATGGTTGAGAAAATAATAGATGACAAATTTCTGGGCAAAATCTTAATTCTCTATTTAAGATAATCATATACAAATTCTGATTAAATTTATAATCTTATCGATCTGCTTTATTTTTCAATTAATTAGGATGCGACTGTCACCCAATTGGTTCGTCAGGTAAAACATGCAACCATACATCTGGCCAATGTCCATGTAAGGATGGTGTCATTGGATTA
Organism: Empis stercorea; assembly: GCA_949752835.1. Lineage (NCBI taxonomy): Eukaryota > Metazoa > Arthropoda > Insecta > Diptera > Empididae > Empis > Empis stercorea. The sequence continues at coordinate 46,442,222 of OX457087.1, read as the reverse complement.
ACTTGTAATAGATGTGCTCGTGGATATCAACAGAGTAGATCACATATTGCTCCATGCATAAGTAAGTAACTTGTAATAATTGTTATTTTTGTGTTAAATATTTTAATTTTATTACAAAACTTTTAAAAGAAATTCCGAGAGTAATTCAAACCCAAAACACAGCACCAGAACCAAATGATAATGAACCAAATTCATCATATCGCCCAGCAGCAGGGAGGGGTAAGTAAGTGTTGTTTTTATTTTTGTTTATTTTATTTTATTTATAATTATTAAAATGTAAAACAGCAAAAATTATTGGAATGTTAACTAAACATTTATGATAATTTCGTCTTCTGGCCAACATAAAACAAAATTAATTTAGTGTCTTTCGTTTTAGTTTAATTATCATTATAATTTTTTTTTGTATCTTATTTTTATTACCACATATAATTTATTTTGCAAAATAATAATAAAAAATAAATCGTACAAAAAATTAAATTGATTCGAATTTATTTTAGGATGTGGGAAATGCAAAGCAGTTACAAAAAGATTAAATCTAAACAAATTTTGCAAGAGAGATTACGGTAGGTTTTTATTATAAGATTTATAGGGTAAAGTAGGGTGATATAGCACTGCAGGTGAAATGGCACCCCTTCAAATTCTCCCACACATCATATACTCATGATGATTATGTAACAAGAGTATTTAAATTCTAATTCGGTATCAGTATTGTTCGGGAACTCTAAAAGCGTAAACCACAGCTTCTTTCTATTAGAGATATTAATTTAAAGTGAAAAATAAATAAAAAAATTACAAGTAAAAAATTATATTTTTGGTGATTTTGTTTCATGTGAATTTTGGTAAGTACAGGTCAACAGAAATCAAGGTTCTTCAGAAAAAGAGGTCATCAGGAAGGATGTTACTGTTTGATGTTATTTCGCGAGTACCATCAACATCTCAGAGCACCATGAAAGCAAACATCAAGATTATTGATTTCTTTGGAAAATATAGTAGCACAAAAATGTAAATCACTGAAGTGTGAAAAAGCTAATTATAAGCAAAAGACTACTAATAAGATACATCAACCATTAAAGATTAAAGTACACCAGATAAAATTATTAGAAGGATGAAACCAAAGAATATATAATAATAAAGAAATCACATGTGAATTTTGCGACCAATTTTTTGAATTTTTTTTCACGGCCTGTGCGGGCGGCTATGAAAAGGAAGTAAAAAAAAATTTCAAACAGAAAGAAAAATTCTCTTTTTATTCTCAGTGAAAAAAAAATTAATTTTTTTCATTTGGGGCGACTTGCCGGCACAGCAATTAATTAAGGCAAAATAGCGAATAATTCACTTAATATTACCTCAATATGCAAGGCGTTAATTCTCGACTCAAAACGTTTTGTTATTTTGAGTAAAACAATTTTTTTTAAAAGATTTTTTTTAAAGAGAAAACGCATATAATGATAGATGGGGTTCCAATGTTATGACCCGAAAAGAAAAATTGAAAAATTCGCATTTGTTCTACATGACTTCTTTATTATTATATATTCTTTGATGGAAACGTTTTCTAGTGAAGAAAATATTTCTTTACAAGATGAGTCTGTTAACCCAGAAACCTTTGATGAAAATACTTGTACTGGATGTGGTGAAGAATATTTTTCCACCACGAAAAAAGATGATTGGTAAAGTTCATAAAGTGAAATGTATGTCTTATGTGGTCTCATCCTTTATAAATACATGTACGCAACAATAATATATGAAGAAATATCATTTTATATAGTATGCCACCTCACTTCATGAAGGGTGCCATATCCCCTTCAATTTTGGGGTTTTTTGACTAATTTTTAATATTGATTATTTTTACGTTTATATTGAATTAATTTATTTTATTTTCTGTTTTTATAGTTCATTTAACATGAATAAATGTTGTTATTTTTATTACAGTTAAAAAGCTATTTTATTAAAAAAAGTTATTTCAATAATTAAAAATAATGGGTGCCATATCTATCCCCACCTTACCCTAAGCTTTTTATTATATTTTTAATCATTTATGTAATAATGACAGCAATAATGGCAAAAATCGTGGGCAGGGATATGAGCACGGAAGTAAGCAGCGAAACTTACTCAAAGGAAACCGAAGAAGGAATAGTGAAATTCGCGATAAACATTCAAGCAATATTCAAAAAAGCACCAATTTCGATTGGAACGACAAGCTCATTTTTGAGACGAGGTCCTATGACATGGAAAATTCCAATTAAAGACTTAGAATGCCAATGTCCCCGAATAAAAATAAATAAGTATATATATATGTTAAAAAAAATGTTTATTTCAATTTATATAATAAAGATTTTCTTTAAAATAATATTATTATTGAACAGATCATATTTAATTCTGGGGAAAGATTCAGAAGCACAATCTGGATTTCTTGGAATTGGACCACGATCTGTTGTCATTGAATGGAAAAATGAATGGTCTGATCGAATGAAACGGTTTCAGAAAAGGGCTCGAAATTGTACCTAAAAATATTATATGTTAATAAATAATAATAATAATAATTACTAATACATAATAAAATATTAAATTTTACATAAAAAATTGTAATTAATTTTACGATAAATAATATAGATTTGTGTATTTATTTACTTAAAAATGAAATTAAATTATAATTAACACACAACAACAAAAAATTTATATTTTAGTGCCAATTTTGATAATATGCCTAAAAACATTCATTTATTTAAAAATAATCCCAAATTATAATTATTATTATAATTATTTGGTATATGATTTATATTGTGAAAGTGCTCTAAGTACAAAAATATTTCCATTTCAATTATTATTTGTTAGTTTATTGAAAAATATTTATGAATTTCTTATATGCAATATTCTAATTGATTTTTTTATAATTTATAAATGTCCTTGCAATATAAAATAATAATTAGAATTCTTTCATAATAACCGTCATAACCGACATAATTTTTCAATAACAAAAAAAAAATTTGAAAATTAAACTGAATCAAGATAATAAAATTACATATATTAATAATATAATTATTATACATTATAAATAATATAATATTTAAATATTAGATGATATTTTCAGTTTATCCAAAAAAATATGCAATAAAAATAATAAATAATTTAAAAATTTATACCGCCATATTCAAATTTTAAATATTAATGTGTATATTAAATGTTATCTTAAAAAGCTTTTAGTATATTTCAAATATATAATATTGTAGATTTTATAATTTTCTTTTGTATATATACGTTATAAAATATAATAATATATATTTGTCAATAATTAATTAATTAATAATTAATTATTAATTAAAAGTGTCAATTTTCTTAAATAAACATAAATTAAAACAAAATATAGATACATAAATATATATATAAATATATATTATATTGTCTTCAATCGAAACTGACACCGATTTTCATTTAATTATTATTTAATAAGTTTAATCGATAAAATTTATAATTCAAAACGATTTTTTTTTTGTAGAAATAATATTTATATCGATATTAAATTCATGGAATTATAATTTATATTTTCTTAGATGAACTAATAAAAAATATAATATTGGTGTACTTTAATTAAATATATAAAATCGAAAATATTCTATCTGTGCTGAAAAACAAAAATTAATAAAAAATTGTGTAATAAAAATTTAAGTTTGTTATTTATATTTTGGAAAATATAGAAACATTTATAGCATTGTATAGTTTTCCTTCAATTTTCACCACCATTCAAAATTGTACAACTTTTTTCCTCTAAATCTAATGCCTGGTTTTCACTCGCGTCTTATGAGCCGCACGACTAAAAGTTAGCCACTGACTTTTAACCAATAGGAATGCTTCAAATTTTATCTGCAGCTCAACTATGGAAAATGTGACTCAAGTTAGCCACAGTCGCATTTTGACATTTAGTGTACTTTAATTTGAAATTATTTACTTTAATTTGAAATTTAATATAAAAGATTTGAACAAAAAATTTCAAAATTTGAATTTGAAAATATCAACGTTTTTTCTTATAATTTTTTAAATTTAACGTCAAATTAACTGTGACTAACTAAGCCACAACTAAAAATCATCTGCAGCTTAAGAGCCAGATTTTTGCCTGCGGCTAACTTAGTCGCGACTCTTAAGACGCGAGTGAAAACCAGGCATAAAACGGTCTTCAATATTATCGCTATTTTTTATTAATTTTTCTTTTCCAATATCACATTGCTGAAAAATCGGAATCGGAAATAACTATCTTTTAAGTAGCAAATTAAAAGTTTAAAGTTTTTTTTTTCATAATCTTGACTCTTGAGTGTATATTGTTGGGGGAGGTTCAGTCCAGTCTCAGAAGATAGATGTATGGTATGTGGATCCGTAATTGAAAACTTTCACATTCAAGAATTCATAGTAAGAAATTGTTTTGATTTTATCTGCAGCTCAATTTTATTTATGTAAATAGTGTGCCTATCACAATACAGATGGCCCTATATTCAATATAAAAAAAAGATATTTGTTCGGAAAAAACAATTTTTTGTCTTTAATTTATATTATTTCCCTGTATTAAATTTGTAAGCAAAAGTATATTTTGTCCTTGTCCGAACCGAAGCCATTTTTAAATTTATACAGCTGGAGGTTCATCACATCACCAACAGAAACAGAAAAAGAAAAGAGAAAACTCGTGTCGTGTATATAATTAAAATAAATTGTGTGAGTACCAGTATTATAAATAAATATTTTAAATAAAGCTAATATTCAAAATTTATATTTAATTATTATCGTAAATTTAATAAATAATCATAATATTGGAATGTCATTGCGATTGATATTTTAATTTAAACGAAAATAGGAAAATAATTTTTTGGCGTCAGTGTTTCAATTTTCAATTATAATGAAGTATAGTTAGTAAAAATGTAGTTATAATTTTAACTTATATATTTTGTAATATTGGTAAATGGAAAAAACACATAATATTTTGTTTAACAAAATTATTAAAATTCAAATAAATTTTAAATTATATTTTGTAGCGCTTAGTTTTAGTTGTAAATTTAACATGTTTTGCTAATTTAACTTTGTGTCCCACATTCTTCATTTTTGTTGTATATATAGCTAAAGTTGTATTTTTTCATTTAGTAAAAAAATTATTACATATAGTTAAAAATTCCAGTAAAGACAAATCAGACAATATTTAAATGCTATACGAAAAATTTTATATTTTTTCAGAAAATATTTTATTGCAAAAAATGCTGATTTCTTTGTCTCTATACATTACAGAAATTGTTTACCTCGTTTTTTTTATACACATGTAGCTTCCTTGCTACTTTTATGAATGTGTATACAACATAGTATATATTTATATTTTGATATTTGATGAAACTGAAAATTATAGTTCGTTCGTATAATACAATGACCTGTCCAAGCCGCCGAAATTTTCATTAACATTTTATTTTATAAATTAAGAATATATTTGAAAATGTTATTTGGAATTCATATTTCTTTTTCCTTAGATAAATACTACAAATCATACTATAATTTAATATTGATAGTATATTAGTATCTATTGGTATTATGAATGCGCTTTATTTATATACAATGCCGCTTTTGCGCCTTTTATATACACATAAAGTGTTTTATACATAATTAACTTTTTTATTCATTGTATATTTCTTCTGTACCACCAAGTAAAAGTTGTTTTTCTTTCGAACCTTTTTTTATGGTAGGTACTTACCTAATAATTGTCAATGTATTTAATTTATAATTTAGTTTTAGATGGTGATTTTAACCGGATTTTATTTCTAAGCAGACTTTATAATATAAATAAAAATAATGTTAAAATACATATTCTTGATATAGCAATCATATATATGTAAATTCATCCCAATAATTTTTTCTATAATTAATTCGGTAGTATGATTTAATCGGGGTTTTTGTTTTAATATGATCTACAATAAATTTAAAATGTAAATAATATAATAAATTATATATTCTTTTTTTATTATAACAGTATTGCAAATTTGACTATTCAAGTATGATCGTAATTTACCATAATAACAAGTAGTGCCATCAAACTTATTATTAGTTAAAATCAAATAATTTTTATTAAATTAAAAAATTATCCTACAATAATATTGAAGTAAACAAAATAATGTTTTCATTTCACAAACCTCGGGTATATAGATCAAGCGAAGGTTGTTGTATTTGTCGTGCTAAATCCAGCAGGTAATTATTATTATTTTTTGTACAGACATATATTATTTATATAATCTTAATAAAATTTCTGATCAGTTCTAGATTTACTGATTCAAAGAAATATGAAGATGATTCAGTGAAATGTTTTAATCTAAATCAACCACGTCAAGGAGAAATTTGTAATGCTTGTGTTTTACTAGTGAAAAGATTTAAAAGACTTCCAAAGGGAAGTAATCGTCATTGGGCACATGTAAGTATATACCTATATTTGTTATGGTCCCCTTTATCAAATAATAGATTTCCATAAAATTTAAATTACGAAAATTTACTTGAATATATTTATTTTTGGCAATCAATAGGTGGTTGATGCTAGAGTTGGACCAGGTATGAAATCAATGTCAAAATTTAAAAAATTAAGAGAAAAAAATCAACAACCAAGAGCAGTTTCTAAAGTTAAAAAAATTACTTCATCAATTCCAGAAAAATTTTCGAAAATATTTCGAAAAACTAAAAAAACAAATACAAAAAACTTAAAAAATGATAAAAATAAACGACAAGGTATGACAGAATTATGGGAAGATCAATCATTACCACGAACACCGGAATCTTTTAATAGCGATGTAGACGACCAAATTCAATTTAGTAAAAATGTGAATAGAATAAATCGTCGTAAAATTTTAAAACCAAAAAAGAAATTATCTACGAATATAGAAAATGTCAGTTTTATTGATGATAGTTTATGGAAATATTTAAAAATATGTTGTGGTTTTGCATATGAAAATGCTCATATAGGTGCTTTAATTATTGATATTCATGAATTTAAACCATGTCCAGATCATTGTTTTTCAACTGAATTAACTCCACCGAATAATACCTCGATTATTAGCCAAAAGACTGATTTTAAATGTTTGCCAAATAAACTTACTAAAAATATAGCAAATAATTTAAATACAGAAAATACATTTCCGGTTTTAAAAAAACATCATTTATTTTTTAAACGACAAGATAATTTTCATGTTAATAATGCAATTATATCAAATAAAATTATTGGTAATTTAGGTTCAAATGTTATTGAAAAATTTGAACCAATTAAAAATAAAAATTCAATTATAAATAAAATTAAATCTGATACAGCTGGAAAAGTTATTAAACATTCCATTAATAAAATTAATTTAACTGGACGACTGAAACATCAAGAATTAATTGATGTTAGAACAATTATAAAATCTAATGAGATTATAAATCCAATTAGTATAAAAAAAGTAGATGGTAAAATTATAACAACTCAAAATAAGAAATGCAATGGCCCAACAACATCAAATACAAAATTTAGTGATAATTCATCTGACTCAGGTTTTGATGAAAATTTATTAGACAGGAAATCAACAAGCCCAATTGTAAGTATATAAATCAATTTATTAAGTGATTTAATTGATATTAAAAAAAAAAAAAAACAATTAGCAAGAAGACGGAAACAGAGATAGACAAAAATATTTAAATAGACCAAATCAAAAAATGTTCTTGGCAAATGGCATACAAATTCAAGGACAACATGACAATTTAATTCTTACAGGCAATGAAGTTGCGGCAAAAATTTTAAAAAATCGGAAGACCGCATCAAAACTTATGTAGTAAGTGAAAAATAGTAATTCGATCTATATTTTAAAAAAAAAAAACATAAATTTAGAACAAAGCCAACATTGTAAACTAATTTAAAAATAAATGTGCAGATACAAATCAATACCCAACACTAAAGACAAGCGGATCTTATAAAATTCGTGCAATAAAATAACTAACATCAGAGGATTATGCTAAGTTACACTATAACAGGAGTTGTTGCGAATAAACAGCAAATCGACTGCCTCTGCACATCAAGTCTGAAATACAAAAGTTTTTATTAAATAAGGATAAAATATAGATCCGCATTTATCAACTAAACAGAATATCTTTTTAAATTAGAATTAAGCTTTTAATATTTTTTTACATATTTTAATTCAGTATTTTATTTTATTTATATTTATATTATATTTTTTAGAAAAAATATTTTTTTTAATTACTCATAAAATTATTTAAATTTTAAAACAAAATATTAATCCCGATTTGAAATAGTTGTATATTATAAAAGTAAATATAATAATTGAAATACAAAAACGAAGAAGAGAATAATAAAGAAATGTGTAGCCATGGTTTAAATTTAGATTATAGTTTAGCTGACATATTGTACATGGCTGCCAAATTTAGTTTAGCTAAAAATATTTTTGAAAACTACTTGTATAAGAAAAATGTTTTAAAAGTTTATACATAATTAATTTTTTTTTTTTGAACGGTGGGTTGTTAAAGTCATTACCAATCTAAGAAATTAATGTAATATGTTGAAAAAATTATATTCCATAAATTTAAATTGTAGAATTGTAAATGGGAAATAATAATAAAAAAAAGTTAGATTGAAATGGTTAAACATTAATCGATTGAAAACGCGCAATGCATGACAACAATCAATACTATTTCACATTAGTAATTTGTGATACATTTTATAATTATAAAAAGATTATTGTGTATTTATTATTTTATTTATTTTTACTTCGGTCAGTGCATAAGTAATGTCTTCTCAAAATTTATTGAAATTTATGTGAATGTATGTATAAAAATAAGTAATTTATAATGAATTTGTACCATAGTCTTTTTTTTTTAAAAATTGTAAAATTGTATTTTTAAAATTAGTTTTTAATAATTTTAAATGAAATTTATAAATTTCGAAAATTCATCATTAATATTAAAATAAGTAATATATTATCACAATTAGTAAACAAAAATCAAACATTTTGATATCACTTTCCGATATGATTTGTAAGCTATATAACCAATATGGCAAATATTTAGTGAAATTTCTCTATAACTGTTTGCCTGTTGCAAGAATTTTTTAATGTAATTTTTTTTTGTAATATAAAAAGTTATAAAACATTTAAGCGCATGTATGATTTATGATATGATATCCTCGTAACTGCATTTATAAAAAAAAATAATATTTTCAATGTTTTTCGGTTTTACATTTTTTATATCAAGCGCTATTATAATTTATTATAAAATTAGTAAATCATATACATTTACATATATTGTAGAAAATAAAAATTGTTGAAATGTTGTAACAAAGGCTATGGTATAAAACGAAATATGACTACAACTAATTTGTAGTCATATTATAAAAAAAATTATTAAATTATAATTTAAAATTGCTCAAATAGAATTAATTATTATGTTAATTAGAAAAAACACAATGTATAGTATAAATGTCATAACTTAGAAGTTATATGCTACAATTTGAAAATAATAAAAATCCTATCTTATATTTGTTTGGAAATAGTTATATAAAACTTTCAAAATTAGAATAACTTTTCAATCTTTGTTAAAAAAATTATAACTAAGTTTTAGAAAATTAATTGAAAATTTTGAAATATAAATAAAATCATATCAGTTTGTAATGTAACTGAAATAACTTTAAATATATTGTTCTTATTAATAATTAAAAATCGGAAATTTATATCAACTTATAAAAGTTTTAAGTACCTGAAATATTAACTGAAAATTTAATGGTAAATAAAACAATTTATTAAAATTGCTTAAAATTTAAAATACATAAATAATTAAAAAAACAATACAATTCACATACATACAGCTCTCAACAATAGGAATTATTATCTTTTAAATATTATATGATTTTGTTTCTTTCTTTTTACTAAATCGATGTTTTTTTATGGTGTTAATTATCCTACATATATTTTTCAGACATTTTATTATATTTAAGATTTAGTTGAACACTTTGTGAAAACATTTTAATGATTCCATAGTCTTTATTTGCAAAAACTTTCAAAAAGCTTGGAATGTTTTTATTGGCTAGTTCTGCACAAAATTGTGGATATTTCCGATAAGAAGGTTGCATTTCATCCCAAATAGAAAGTATATCACACATTTCCCTAAAAAATTAAGACAATAATTAAAGACAATAAAAAACGGATAAATCAAAATTCTAAAATTACTCTTCTGTTGAAGAATTCGTACAATCACTAAATGATAAAACAAGATATTGAATTTTCAATTGCGCAAATTGATTATAAATATCTGACGACTGTTGCCTACTGAACACTGAATAAATACTCTCAGTTCTTTCACTGTAAATTAAATATAATTTATTGAAATAAATAAAATTTTATTAAAATGATTGTACCTTATTTGCCTCATTTCTAAATGAGGATGATTTACAATTGGTCTTCTCGTTGTTAAATGAATTGTTCCTATTATTTCTATCGGTCCTAAAATTAGAAAGAGAACCTTATATTATTATCATAATTTTAAACATATGACAGACAATACCTCCAAATACAGCATCTTTTTCTGTATTTAAATTAATCCATTCTACCATATTTTTTAAATCATTTGAACCTGCTGGTACTGGAAGAAATTCTTGACGAATATTACTTATGCCAGGATCAACCATACTTGTAAAAAAAACTACGAGAGATATTGTCCAAAAAATATTGTTTTGTTTTTTATACCAAAATTTTGAACACAATGTTGGTGCAATAACACAACCTTGTGTGTAGCATAAGAAAAATAATTTCCTTATACTCAAACCAATCAAAGACAATACAAATAATTGAGCAACACTATATAAATAATGATAGCCTAATTCAGTGTTTTCTAAATTTCTTTCACTACTAGTATTTTTTTGTTGGCGTTTATTGCTATTAGAGTTTTTGTTATCTTTATTTTTTGTAGTAGCTATATTAGAATCAATTGTCTTTTCTGTATCAATTTTATCTACAAAAATATTTTCATTAATGTTATCTTCAATTATTTGTTTTTCTTTACGTTTTTCATTTATTTGTTCTTTTAATTTTTTAACATCTTTTACAAAATTATCATGTTCGTCGTTCTTATTTGTTTTCAAATTTTCCTTTTCTTTTTTATATATTTCATAGTCATAATTACAATCTTCAAGCAGTTTAAAACATTGATTTAGTTCCAATTCAGTTTGTTTATTTGACATTTCTTTCATTGTAATATGATTTTCTTCTAAAAAATCTTCTAAAATATAATTTTTCGCTCTTTCTATATGTTCTAAATTATAATCTTTTCTATCTTTTATACGCCATTTACGAAAAAATTTAGCTAATAAAACAACACCAAATAAACAATATGGTTTAACAAAAAGTATTTTCACTAAATCCCAAAAATCTTTCCAATCTACTTCTGAAAAATCTGTATTACATGCTAATAAACTTATACTAAAATTTGCTGGCCTTTGTAAACTCCAATGTAATACTAAATCACGATAAACTGAGAAAGGATTATCATCAGGCTTTGAAAATCCACATTGTTCTAATAAATCAATTAATGTACCCTGAGATGTGAATGCCATTAATATACCTAAAGTTAAATTTTTCAATATTGAGTCGGAAGATAAATTATTAGGATTATTATTATTATTAACATTATTGGCATTATTAGCGTTATTTGTTGAAATGGATGAGCGTGATCTAAATAGTTTCGCAGAACTAATAAAAAATAATGCAAACGCTGGACCATTTTGCCATGATAAACAATATTTCTTATTGCCATAGCTAATATAATAGGCTAGTAATGTTGCAAAAAAGTGTGATAGTGCAAAATCAACACTAAACCAATTTGCGATTAAACCTAAATTCCAAGGTGTTATCATTACTAAAATTTGCGTTGCAAATATAACTGAAGAAAATTGCCAACTTAACAATGAAATAGTTGTTAGCAATGTTAATTTTGTAATCTGCAAAAGTTAAATAAATAACATTAATTTAGTTTATATACATACATATATAAATCAAAGTGTAATTTCTTACCATTATAATTCTAAATTTTAATTTAACGAATTGATATCTAGCTGCATGTTCAAAACACAAAGATAAATAAAAAAATTGCCAAAATATAAAAGGAAAAGCAAAATTTTCACGTGATATTGGTCTCTCATATATTTTAGATGCATTTTTATGAAAAATTACATATAAAACAACAGCATACAGACCACCAAATATATTTTCGCTAAAAAAATAATAATATACATATATATTTAAATTTTAATTTATTTTGAAAAACATTTACGAAAAATTATATTGTTACCTCAAAAATGAACCATACATATATATTAAAAATACTGTAAATCCACCTAAGGCCCAAACCACCTCTAAATAAAAATGAAATGGTTCTCCAACTCCATCACAAATTATATCCCTATCAGATGATTCTGAATTTTTTGCAGTAGACCAACAACTTACCATAGGAATTCCAAATTTTGAGCTGTAGTATTTGAAATTGTGATAAAAGTAACTATAAATAAAAATTTATTAAAAATTATATAATTCAACAATTTATATTATTATGTATATACAAACCCAACTATAATTTCAGGAAGGACATGAAATCTTTTTACAATATTTATACTATTTGGATACTCTATCACAGAAGAGTTTAATAGTTTATTATAGCCTTGCCAAAAATCTGGCTCTTCTATAATCGTTTTATAAAATGAATAATATAGAGCATCTTCTTTACGTAATAATGTTTCTCTAGATAATGAAGTTAACTGATCGAAATTTGTTCTAGCTACAAATATCGACTGAACATATTGTGTATAGATGAAGAATAATGCTATACCTGAAAATATTTTCATAATTTTAAAATTTGTTATATCTTAGAGTTGTATGAACAATTTAGTTTGTAAACAATAACTCAGTACTTTGAAATCAATTTCAAAAACCAACCAAACATTTTTATTCCATTTGTTTTGTAACAAATTTGTTTTACAAAAGATTTCATTAATATATTAATTAAAAAATCAAATTATATGGCAATCACATAAAATATTGTACTTTAAATATTTATAACCATTTTCAATTTGATTTGAAAGATATATTTTTTTAATATACAATATACATATTTAATTAAATTGACTTGAAATATTATGATAATTTATCAAATAAATATGAAACCAGAAATGGAATAATAATTGTAATGAAAACAATATGATTTTAATTAACTTACCTAAAAATGCGTGTGAAACTAACAGAAGTAAATTTCTTTCGTTCATGTTAATAGATGTTCTTCGTCTTTCCACATTATCAATACAAAATCTTTGTAGTTATTTTCAAAAAAATAATTAATTAAATAAGCAGCTGTTGCCGCAAATTAATTTGTTCAATAACTCTTAATTTGTTAATTTTAGTTTTCTTGATTGAATATGACTTCTCTTCTGTTGTGTCTCTGTTTCTGTTCGATTTCGATACCATCAAAGATCAAAGGATGAAGTTGAAGTTCTGAAACTGATGTTTGATTTACAAAGATAATTTTGACATTTTATATGTTAACGAGTAAATTAGAATAATTAATCAACTCCAATCCAACTCCAAATATATTTCATTATATATCGATCTTTGACTTATGGACTGCTAGTAACCAACTTCATTGCTGTAGCTATGACCGACTATGCACATACCACCAGAGGTGGCGAAAAAAGCAACGTAACTATTCCGATTCGCCTTTGGCGACGCTCGCCTTTTTGACGGCCAATAAAACAACTACATCATTTATGAGAATTCCATAGATTTTACTTAAGAATTTTACTGGATTTAATTCAGAATTCCATAACTTTAGTTCTCTTATTGGCCATATCTGGTGCTATGCGCTACCAGTCATTATACTATTTTTTTATATAAAAAATATTTACGCGTTCACTTAGGGTTCACTTCACTTAGGCCGTACGCGTTCACTTAGGGACAAGCTTTACATAAATTTGATTTTGTATTCTTTGAGCCAGTTTAGTAAATGAGATAGTTCTGCTGTTCTGTTCAAGTTCAGGAAACTCGAACAATTATGGCATTCATAACTTTCCTTGGGCTTGGGATGGGATGTATATTTTATACATCAAAACCAAAAGAATCGATTATCACATTTGTAGGCGCAAATATTTTTAAAGGAAAATATTCTGCAGTTGTCGTCTGTCAAATGAAGAAATGCCATAATTTTATTTCGCATTGTTTTTTATATCGCTAAGCACGGTTTTCTTCTTCAGTTTTTGTAGTTCAGAAGATTAGTAGTTTAGCAGTTAATTTTAAATAAACCAGAGATACAAAAGTAACTACCATGTTTACTGTAAGTTAAAATATTTAAATTCTTTGAAAAATTCTAATTTAATATTAATTTTTAGATGCTAACCTTAGTTCTTACTATTCTAACTTTTTTGGTACCTAGAATAACTTCTTATGATAAAGAAATCACTATTAATGTGGATCCTGGAAAAATAGATTGTTTTTACCATGAAGCCAAACTGGGTGATACAATAGATATAGAATATCAAGGTTAAATTAATATTTATTTAAATATTTGTTTATTATTTATTGATATTTATTTGGTGTCTTTTAGTTATTGATGGTGGACATGGTGACTTGGATATAAGTTTTGAATTGTCTGAACCTACTGGCCGAATTATATTTGCCGATATTAAGAAGTCAGAAAATGTTCATAGATATGTTGTTGTGGTTGACGGCGACTATAGATTTTGTTTTGATAACCATTTTAGTAGTTTTAATAAGAAAACCATTTTCTTTGAATTAATTATTGAAAATGAAGAAGAATCAAATAAAAATTCTTGGAAAGAAGACATTCTTGAAGGTTTGACGCCAGATGAATTTTATGATATTAAAGTACAAGATATTCTCGATTATATTGGAAGGATCCGAAATCAAATTTCGAAAGCCAGACAAATTCAAGATCAAATTAAAAGTTTTGAAGCAAGAGATAGAAATATGGCAGAAGAGAATTATTTCAAAGTGAATGCATGGTCTATGTTTCAAATTGCGGCAATGTTATGTGTTGGCTTATTACAAGTTTTTATGGTTAAGAGCATTTTTTTTACAAACGATTCTAAAATGCATTTGTTTTGGAAGAAAATAGGTCTTTGATATTATAAAATCAGACAAAAGCTGGTTTGTTGCCAAAGAAATACTCGTCATTATTTAAACATTTATATAATATATTCATTTCATACTTTTACAATTATTTGCCAATTATAATTTATTTAAAATATGTATACATATAGTATTATGTTTTATTTTTTTTACCCAATGGTAGTTGAATTTCCTTATGAGAACTACTTGTAAAGCGTTTAATTTTCTTTCGTTTTCGGATACCAACATCCACACTAGTAGCAAGAATATTTCTTTTTTGGAAATTTTTAAATCTGTCCACTAAGAGACTACTTTCCGGTTTAACATTACGCAAATTACCAGAAATATCTTGAACATTATTTATATCTATATCCTGTTCTTCATATTTTACTTTGCTCAAACGTTTCGGTTCAAATTTTTTCTTCTTTACAATTAATTTACGACGTTTTTTCAATTCATTAGTTTTTTCTTCTTCTAATATTACGTCTTTTTTAATATATTCTAGTCTGAAATAGAATTTATATAAGTTTAATTTAAGACGAAAACCAATAAAAAAAATTATTTACCTGTGAATATCTGTAATTTGTTTTTTTAGTTTTTTCTTTTGCTGTAAAGTGCGAAAAATTTCCTTCTGTTCCAATTGTTTACGACGAGTTTTTCTGTTCTTCTTCTTATTTTGAACAGGTGCATTGACTGCTATGTACACCTGACTATCTTCAATATTATTATCTTCATTTACTTTACTTTCAACATTCTCAGGTATACCACCATCTTCTACTGGAAGTCCGGAGGCCAGCTCTTTTACTTTTTCTAAGTCTCGTTCAAATTCAGTTACTTTAGAAAACATATTTGTTGTGACACGTTTCAAATGTTTTTCTTTTTTAATTAATTTTTCTTCTTTATCAATTACTGCATTCAAAAGATTCTGATGATCTTTCAAACTTGGATTGTAACTGGTACCAGGATGTGGTTTTTCAAAAGCCCTACATTTACAATAATATAATAATAAAATACATTTAATAAATTCATATAAATTACTTACTTAATTCGACTAGTTCTATGATGAGTAGTCTCATGAATTTTAACCAATGGTCTACCTGTATTTAACAAATGATATAGCGCTAATTCCCTACTAATAGGTTCCGAATTAAATTCTTGTAATTTTTCGCGTACATCTTTTTCTTCCCATAAATCGTTTTCAAAAATCTTATTTTCGGATATGGATTTAGTTACTTTATTATAATGTTTCATACGATCCTTATTTGCTTGTATGTCTCTTGGTTTTTTTGGATTAATAACTTCCTCTACTAAATCACGTCCATTTTTTTTCAATTTAATATGATTTCTACAATAAATATTAAAAATATTTTTTTTCTTGTTTTAAATTTTACAAGTATGTATACCTTTTAGCCAATGGGTCTTTAACTTTTGATGTGTTTTCTAAAGCTATTAAATATTTTGGAGCTTTCAATGCATTTAATTTGCGCTTTTGCCTTTCAGTTAATAATGACTTTTTATTATTGGTCGTCACATCAATAGCAAATAATTCATCATCATGTTTGTCTTTGAAATCACTTCAAAGAAGAAATGTTAGCAAATTAGAAGTCCAATTTTCGGTGTTCATATATTTAACTTACCCAATTCTTTCTTCTTGACGTTGTTCCTGAAGAAATTCTTCTACATCTTGAATATTAGAATGTTTTCTCCACGAAGATTTATTTTTCTTTGAAACTTTTCTCTTTTTTATTTTTTCAATCGACATTTTAAAGTATTAAATTGTCATCTGCGATACAAAAATGTAAACACGTGCATACTGCATACCACGAATTGAGCAGTGCTACCAATTACAATTTTAACAAATGTTTGTAGTAAATCTATTACAATTGCTTGTACAAAAATTATATTATAATTATGTCATTGTATATATAAATAAATTTAGAAATAAATAAACTATAAATTTTCTCGTAACTGTGGCTTTCTAACATGTAAGGATGCAAGCAATAACAAATTTATAATTCCTCGGTTTGAAGAAATTTCGATAATTTCTTACATTTAGCTACCTAGCATGCAAGAAATTAGAAATTCGTAATCACTCTAAAATTTATTTCGAATTTCAAACTTATCCTGATTCTGATTCCTAATACTGGCCTTCAGCCATTGGAATAGGATTTTGCAAATTTTTTATAAATTATGTAAATCGTATGTAAATTCAAAAAGAAAAAATGTTTTTCACTTTTAAAAATAAAAAAATTTGTACTTTATCCTTAAAATTTTGTCTAAAGGGATAAACCATTGTTTTCTTTTCCTGTAATTTGACATTTCTTGCCGGTGTTTTGACAAATTCGACAGCGACACGAGCATCTTGACTTCCCCTTCACAAGTTCACGTTCACAAATTTGATTATTTTTGTAAATTTTTGTACAAGCCAGCTACAAGGTAAGGAAAGAGCTTCAGTTCTTAAGCAAGGTCGTTTTTTTTAATCGTACGTAGTCGATTAAAAAAACCGACCTTGGTTAAGAGTTGGGGTCAGAGACATTCGCATTCCTAATAAAATAATTAATGATGGCGAAATAATCATTCAATACATTATTTGAAACTAAGATTATACCTAGTCTCTATTGTTATATTGTTTATATGAAATTTGTAAGCACTATAAAGTATAAAACAGTAAACAATTTTTTTACATAAAATAATTTCAGTTAATATTTATATTTCTTACAAAATTTTACAGTAATAAGGTATAGAAATTTGAAATTGTTTATACCAAAATTGAGTTGAAAATCAATAAAACTTGATAATTTTTTTATTATTCTTCAAATGTAAGTCTTGGAACACCATGATTCTTAATATATCTTCTATATGCCTTATATTTAGGATTATCTGCTAAAGCTTTTTTCACTTCTTCTTCTTGCTCTTGTTGCCATTTATCAAATTTATCTTTTTCCCATAACTTCAACTTTAAATACCTTTCTATTTCATGATCTTCCAGTGCATTAAATTGATGTGTACCCATTTTCATATACCGTCTTATTAAATATAATTTTTCTTCTTCACCATACGACTTTCCTAAGATATTAAATTGTATTATCCAATTGAAATACCACGAGAAATATTTCATAATTGTATAAGGCAATATAATTAATTGAACCCATAAAACGTCTACAATAGATGGTTTCGCATATGCTCCTTTTATATCAAGTTTCTCTTCTATAACTTTTCTTATAATTTTTTCTAATTCTTCACGTTGTTCAACTTTTGATAATTTATTTTTTCCTTTTTTATTAATTTTCTCATTGATTTCATCTTGTGCCATATTCATTGCTGTATTTCTATATTTCGGGACTGTTGCAAAATGTTTAATTGCTGATTCATATCTTTGCCAACCAGAATAATATTGTATTATAGATATAACACTTATTGTTACAATAATAACTAATCTGACATCAACTTGCGGTGCAACACGTCGTCTATAATACCTATAGTAATGTGCATAATATTCTTCTGGATTATCTAATAGATAATCATAATCACTTCTAGCACCATCATCTTTCAATATTTCATATGCAGTAGCAATTAATTTAAATTGTTCCTCTGCAACTTTTTTCGCTTCTTCACCCTGATGCAAATCCGGATGATATTTTCTAGCCAAAAGCCTATAAGATTTAGCAATTTCCTGTTTCTTTGAGTCTCTGGTTACACCAAGAACATCATAACAATTATCTATTCCACAATAAAGACCATCCAAAAGTGCTGAACATGACAAAGGATATAATAAGAAAATAGAACAAACTATTACAAAATTAAATCGGATTATCATATTTTCAAATTCGTCGTTTGATATGAACCACAAGTAATTTTTTTAATTCTGCCACGTTTGGAATTTAAAAATAATATGACACAACCGAAAAAAAGTCATCTAAAGAAGACAACTGAATAAATATAAATAGTTATTTATATCCATTAGTTCTAACTATAAAATTAATAACTAGATTCTACTACCACTGACTGATCTGCCGCACGTCTCATCCACGTCTTCATCTTTTTACAATTTTACATATGTTTTTCTACTTTTCATATTTTTTACTTTTTGACAAATGTCAAAATCGCGATTAGTGCTGCCGTTTAAATATTTTTGTTTGTAAAAGTGTGTACTACCTTTTCGTCAATTATTCCGTATACTCCATTAACTTTTTGCAATATTTTTTAGAATTCACATGAATGCGTTGCAGTTATCATATCAATGGTAAAACTTTATAATAACATTTTAGTAATATAATATTATGCCGAATTAAATAAAACTAAATCGATGCCTGACTATAGTCAAACTTTTTACTTTACTAAATTTTGTAAGACTAGAAAAAATACGATACGATAACGTTTCGAATCCGTAGCCGTACCCGTATGTAAAATATATTAAAGACTTGCTGTATTGATCCCACTTGTGGAATATCTAGGTATGTTTGTTTGCGTGAGTGTGACATTTCAGATCCAGCCAAAATAAAAATATAGTTCAATTCAAATTAAAATAAAAACAAATAAAGTTATGACGATAAATGCATTCAATTACTTAAATGAAAAGATATTCATGCATTTATTTGATGAAGAATATCCAAAGAATTTGAATTTTCTTAAAAAAAATTCTACAAATTTAAATACAATTGGTGATTTCTCCTTTCCAATAAATTCAAAAAGTTGGTTTAAATTTATACTAAAAGATAGTCATAGCTATTATATTGATAACGTTTTCAATTACAAAAAATACTCATTAGATCAAAGTGAAGATGAAATTCTTAACATTTTCTTAAATGAAAGCAAAAAGTGGATATACTCTTTAAAAAAAATCAATATTATTAATGATAAATGTATTTGTTCCTTGAATCGGCAACAAACCATACAGAATATAATGATTGAAATTTTAGAGAATGATAAATTTTGTAAAGAAAATAAATCAAATTTAAAATTAATATATTTAGAAGATATTCCAAATATAACAGATTTAAGTATTTCGTGCTACAGAGCTGGTCTTGTTAAAAATGTAATTCAAAATTTACTAGCATTTACCGAGTGGACAATTGTTGAAGAGTATTCAAATGATTTAAATAATGTACTTAAGGTTGAAATTTTTAGTGCAGCTGAAAATAGAAGAAATTTGAAATCAAATTCTAATATTTATATTCAATGTGGCATTATTTGTGGGGCCAGAAGTAAGAAAATAGCTAGCATTACATATTCAGATTATATTGCGTAAATTCAAATAATTTTATAATAAGTTTATTTGCCAATCAGTTAATTTTAATTTAGTTTAAGATCGCGAGATATGCAACTTATTGCTATGCATAAATATGGTGTTCGAATTCATGATGAAAAGAATCTAAACGAATTAATAACGAAAATGGGATCAGCAGCTGTAATAGTAGACTTGTTAGAAGTAACATATTCCAGTCCTGTTTCCATTGTTACGAATGGTATTGGTAGTTCGAAGGGAGCATCATTTATTATGTATAATTATGCACGCTGTGAAACAATTTTAAGAACATTTTATGAGAAACAAATATCTGGTTGTTATCCTGAACTGCCGCCTCTTGAAGCTATTGATAAAACTGTTTTAGAAGAAGAAGTAAAAAAATATTTTTGCATTTTCGTTTTTATTATTATATTTAATGTAATAATTTTTTGCAGGAAGAATGGAAACTTCTTTTTAATTTCATGCTATACTTTCCCGAGATAATTAGAAGATCTATTGAAGATATTGAATATGGGAAATGTTCACCACATTTAATTTGTCAATTTTTAAGTAGTTTTGCAGCTGCATTTAGTATTTATTACAGAAAAGTGAAAATATTGACTGTAAGTACATTATTTATAAATAAAATATTTGAAATATATTTAGGAAAATAATTTAAATATTTTTAGGAAAATCGAGATCATTTATTACCAGCTCTGTTTGCGCGCATTTATTTAATTAAATGTATTAGAAATATATTTCTTATAAATTTCAAAATTCTTAGCATCAATCCTGTTGGTTACATGTAAAATAAATTTTAAAAAATGTGTTATATACATATAAATGATATGCATAAAATATTTTTGTAGTAATACGAATTACTTTAAGTTTAAGTAATAAAATTTTGATACTTGCGTAATTGCAAGACTTTCATGATTCAAGTTTTCTTCAATTTTCTAAATAAAAATAATTTTTTATAGAAGTTTTCGGGTATTTGCATTGTAAATTTAATTCAAAATGAAACTAATCTTTGTTAAATTAAATCCAAATTTGTCACTCCCAACTTGGTAGCTTTTTCGTATAATTAAAGAAATTTGTACAGGATTTTATTATAAATAATTTTATTCTATTAATTATAATTTTTATTTATCCTTATTACTATTTAATGTAACTATAAAATCAATATTATCTTTATTATTAAAAAATAAATTTTCCATTAGTTTTGTACTACCTATTGTATTAGCTTTAGTACCTCTGCACATAATATATTGTGAAGGTTCCAAATTTGAATCACAATTTATATCATGATAAATATGTACCAAAGATGGATCTGGTGAACGAAATATACCTAATTTCTTAAAATTTGTATTAATATTATTAATATTATTTGGTATATCTGATACATTTATTAAACCTGAATTTTGTCTATTACCAACTTTAATAATTTTTTCTAAAAATTTAACATCTTCAAGTCCCCAACCATTTATATCAACATCGAAACCATTGATTTCTGGATCTATTATATCTGATTTAAATATAGAACATATTCCGTATCCAAATTGTCGAAAATAACCATTATTATTATTTATATCTTTGTTATATAATTTTCCATTTGATGTATTAAATCTATTGAAATCATATAAACTAAATACAATTGGTAAATAAACTTGTTTACCCTGAATCGTATTTAATCTTATTCTATCTAATGAAATCTGTTCAAATGATATATCAACATCAATAAAAAATAATATATCATTATCTTCAATGTATGATGATCTTGATGCAATATCTAATGCAATACCACGTGAAAATTTTTCAGTTCGACATATTGAATTAATTTCTTCATACGGATATTTAAATCGTAGTTCATTTAATATATCCAAATGTTTTTTTTGTGATTGAACTGTATCTCCAAATATAACTACTAATAATGCACATGATTTATCATTTTTTAATGCAATATTTTCGAAATTTAATAAAAACTTCTTATATGTTTCTAATCGTTCAAAAATGGGTAGAACAAAAACGATTTTTTTCTGTTGCTGTACTGTAAATGGATTCAATCCAAAACCAGGTATTGTAAATGAATTTGATAATTTTTCAAAACCAGTACTTAAAATATTTTTCATTTTTGCAGCTATATGACTATTTTTCAAATCTAAAATAATATATTGTATATAAAAAAATATTTAATATAAATGTTGAATGAGAAAAATATATACAAACCTTCTTGTAATGTTAAATTATAAAAATTATCATCAAATTCCTTTATAAATATTCCCGTAAATGAACGTTGTACATAAAGATGTCTTCTTACCGGTACAGTCATTTTTTTACCTCGATATTTTTTATAAATCAATAGTAAATCTAATATTAAATCTTGACCATGTAAAGTGTTCAAACGTGAATAACCATAAAGTAATTCACGAAATTCAATTACACGGCCACGTTGCCTAGAAAAATTATTAATATATTCCATGACTTCGGTAATAGTTTCTTCAAGTCCATCTTTAGACGTTGAATCAATTTTCCTTTTAGGATTTGAATGATCTGTGGAATATAAACTTCTGGCAATAAATGTCCATTCGAGAAGATCAGATGATATTGGCGGAGTATATTTATTTAAATCTGGATTAACACCTAAAATTTATAATATTTAATTAAGATATATAAGACGTCTTTGCTTGAATTATTTAACCTAATACATCATGATCCTCAAAATGTTCTTGATTTTGATGTAAATCGGAATAGAGGGGAACTCCAGGTACTAAATATTTGTTACCTGGAGGCATCATTAAATACTTTGACATTTGTGTAATATCACGGTGCAAAAGAAGAGATTCTTGACGAAGTTCATCTGCTTTAATGCCCTATAAAATATTAGTTTAGATTGTTTTACTACATAACAAGCATTAATTATTTAACCTGAACAAATGAATATAGTCTGTACATTAAAGAAGCCTGTTTAACTGGATGCAAAGAAATTGAATTATGAATTTCTTTCCTTTTTAGATTTCCTGTAAATGCATTTTTTCCACTCGAATTATGTCTTAAAATATACTGCATCTAACACAATTAAATAAATTTAAAATAAGATTTAAAACTTTTTAGAGATTATATTATAAATACTTCATAGTTCCATGTGCAAGGAATACCGGCATATTTTTGAACACAACGGCCAATTTCGACATCTTCATGGGTACTATAAAGATTCTTTAGGCAAGTTGGAATATGTGGTGCAACTTTAAAAAAAATTATAATCATTAGTATCTTATTATATTGAAGACATTTTAAAACCTCTTCTTAGAGTTTCTCTGCTCAAAATAACACCAGGTCCTCCCATACAAAAGTTTTCATCAAATTCAAGCGAAAGTAATCCAAATTCTTCACTATTTCCTTTACCTGCTTGTCCTAATAAGAATCGAAAATCAATTTTTTTTTGTTTTAACATTTTCTGTCTGAACATAAAATTTATATAAATCAACAAAAATTACCTATAAATTGAGGTTTAGAACTATCAATTGATCTTAAGAATTTTTCTAGTTTTACAGCATCCATATAAACATCATCATCAGCACGAATAAACCATTCAAATTTATCTATAAAATGTTCATACATATAGTATAACATCATAAATGATTTCTTTTGTGGTGGATATCTATCATCAACATTTTTTAATCCAATAACAGGTAATTCAGATGATACAGAATCTTCTGAACTAAAAAATGCTATATGTCCAGGTATTTCTTTGCCCCATGTATCATAAACAGCTTTAGCACGTCCATTTAAAAATATTTTTGCTGTCATAACACCAACAAATACTAAATTTTTTTGTGAATTGTATATTGTATCTTCTGGTGATAATCCAATTATATCCAATGGACCTTTAAAATATAGAATATTTTTTATTATTATTTAAAATAATTGGAACAATCATTAAAATGTTTATATAGTATATACTTCTTATATTTGTTGGTTTGTTGTTGCATCTTTTTACTATTTCTAAATAACGATAATTTTTAAATAATCTCCCAAAACATAATCCAATTGCAATTCCGAAACATGCAAATATAAATGTTTTTCGTCTTGACATTGGCTAGCTATTTTGCCTGTGTTTATAAAATTTATTAATTAAAATATAATAAATTGGAGTATATATTTATTTAAAAAAAAGTTTCAAGAAGATTTTCATTTAGTTTTTATATTTGTTTTTCAATTAATTAAACAGGAAACTAACAAAGGTCCACATTTAGAATTCTATGAACAAATATAACTTAATTTTTTGTTTTAAATTAAAAATAATTCTAAGAATGAATCGGATTTTTGTTATATTCGGCTTCCTGTACTGTACATATTTGAATGCTACAAGTTTGTTAAATTTTTGTAGACCATAGATATTTTTAAAGGTTTTGGTAAGTAATTCGATATATTTCACAACACAACAACATATTTATTATACTTTTCAAATTCAAATGTTTATTTGTTATATTTAAAAATTCAATCCTTGAACTTATAAAGACTGGGGGAAAAGCATTAATTTTATACAAATAAAATCAAGTGTATTAATTTTGATTTCATCTTCATATTGTATACTCTACCAGGCTCAGTCATCAACCATTTAGTTTATTGGCAAAAATGTATAATTTTTGTATAATAACTTTAATAGATTTATTGATCTTCAACTGACTCTTTAAGCAAAACACGTAAAAGACAATATTCATTTATTATATGATATATTTAGGAGAAAATTTTGTAAACGAAAAATTACTTGGATCGACATTTCTGTTTCAACAATAACAATTTATATTTAAAGAGATTTTATACTATACTATAATAGCATAGCTCATATCATACCATATGCTAATTTTTAATGCTGATAATGTAATATTTTTTCTATGTATAAGTAGTGTCTGATTTATTCTCTTATTTATTTGAAGAAAAGAAAATTATTGCACATAAATAATTTATATAAATTATATATAAGAGCAAACCAAACAGAAATATTTCACTTAATTTTTTACTATAATATTAAAAATATTAACTAGCCATTTATATAGCTTCCACTTCACTTCCTATTACTCTTTAAACATAAATCATATAATTATTTCCACTTATTTTATTTTCAATATCTTTTCTATAATAATAAAATTTATCTATATAGAAACCACAACATATTTAAAACAAAATATATTTTTTTCCCAATTAATTAAAAAACTATATATGTAAATAGATTTATATCCCATGACTGAAGTAAAACCGCATTTGTTAGATTGTTAACAAATTGTAAAAATTAATGTTGTAAAATATAACCGAACTATTAAATATTTTTAAAATTAAATTGTAAATTTGTAACATAAACATGTAATTTTACAAAAATTTATTTACTTTTTAACTATCCGATTACATTGAAAATTAATCCAGCATAAATCCTACACTATGTAGTTTATTGAATATGTAACGACTCGGCAAAATCCAGTCAAGACTGAAAATCCAACAAAGTTCGCTCTCTTTAAAATAAATTAAATAAGGTATTTTTTTATTCTTTGTATGGGAGTTAATGTATAAATAGATAGTATGCTTATATGCTATAACTATATAGGAGCTAAGCTATATGTATATATTGTATAAAGTTCAAGTTATCTTTCATAACAATACTAAGAAGTTTACTGAGAACAATTCTAATAAATTTGTATAGATCTAGTGTAAGTGTAATGTATGAAATCCATATTATCGTTTTATATGTGAGAATCGGTTGGTAATGCCATTCTACAATCAAAGGAATAGGAATTTCTAAGTTAGTATTATTTGAATTTATGACGTTAACCATATGGTGCCTTTTATAGATTGTGCTAGTATTGTCAATTTATACATGCTATAAAATCGGAATTACTATACTATTTCAAATTTATAATAAATGGAAGTGCATTTCAATTCTGAATAACTTGGTAATGTATAGTGTATAAAAGTAGCTAAAACGATCTTTCTCATAAGATTTATTTCTTTAATTCTCCTCAAAATTATGAAGAAATTCTTATTAGAAAATAATACCTAAGCTAAAAAAACCAAAAATAAAATATAGTATAATTTAGATAAGTTAAAGGAAAAAGAATATCTCTTAACAATTGCAAATTGTTTTGAAATATATTTAATGAAATTTTTCTCCATATAATTAATTATGTGGTATATAATTATTTGGATTATCTTACAAATATTGCGAATTAATTAACAACAATTATTAATTTATAATTTAAAAAAAATATGACCTAAAATTATTCGGTTGAAGGATTTCATTTTATTTATATAAATATTTAACCGTTATGCAATGTATATTATATAATTTAATTCAGGATGAAATTATTAAATCTTTGCCTTTCATGACAAAAGAATTGAAAAATTGATATAATTTTTATATTAAATAATTTTTTTTTTGTTGCAATTTAGTTATTCAAATGTGGCTGATAATTTAAATTTATAACATAATCATTTCCGATGATAACCAAAAATTTTTTGTAGAATTCAATTTCAATTTAATTTAATTATAAAGAGCATATAAAATTGAATTGTTAATAATTTGTTGATACTTGGTATATTATTCAAAATATTTGACTGCAATGTAAAAATTATCAAAAAAAGATATTTTTAGTCTATTCGAAGAGTGTATTAGTAATTATATAAAAATTAATTTTAAATCTTCCACACAGTTCTTGGCCATAATAAAAATTGCACAATAAAAATTAATTAAAGATTGAATTTTGAGATACAAAATTTAGATTGAAATAATTAAAAATATCACCACAAAATTTATGTTATAAAATCTATAATAATTAAAGCAATTTATTAATACTTTTATTAATTAATTATTAATATTTTAAGAAATGGAATTAAAATTAAAAGTAATAAAATAAAAAATATATTTAAATTGGTATATTGTAATATTTATTTTTAATCAAATATGTATGTATATATATTTATAAATTATATATTTTATGTGTAAAGTTTATACTTTAAGGTATAAACAATTTTTTTTTGTTTTTCTTTATAAAATATATCTTAAAAAATATTAGGCTATAAGCTTAAGTATACAAGGCACACAATCGTTTTTTTAACAAATCAATTATGCAAAAAAAAAAAAAAAGTTCAATTATTTTGAATTTTTTGCAATATTGATATTGTAAAATGTTGTTGATTTTGTTTTTAGTAAGTGTATTGAAATTACAAATGTTTATAATAATTATCAAATTAAAAGTATATTATTTAAATATTTTAATTTTATATAAGAAAATCTCTTCACAATAATGTCTGTCGTAATCAGTCTTTGGTACTTCGTAGAAAATATATAACAACAGTAACAACAATAATATATACTCCTATATACTTCTGTTTTCCAAATCATATTTTTTTATGTTATTACTGTAAGCATGTTTTTAATTTAATTTATAA
Organism: Empis stercorea; assembly: GCA_949752835.1. Lineage (NCBI taxonomy): Eukaryota > Metazoa > Arthropoda > Insecta > Diptera > Empididae > Empis > Empis stercorea. The sequence continues at coordinate 46,414,409 of OX457087.1, read as the reverse complement.
TTATTATAATAATATTTATTGGGATTGTATATGTTTCTAATTATTTGCAATTATATAAAAACTCTACCCTTCTTTTATTGTAATTAAAATTTTCTTAGTTTTGAATTTTATATAAATAATAAATAAATTTTGATATTTTTATTAAAAATAAAAATTTTTATATCTCTTTACTTTGTAGAATTGGGTGATCACATCAAAAAAAAAATCATTTTTAATTAATTTATAAATAAGTAAATTTTGGCGAGAAAAAAAAATAGATAATATTAGTTTTGTCTAAGCTAAGGTTAAGTATTTATATAAAATACTTCTTTAATCAATTTGTATTTTTTTTTTTTCTAAAGACTAAATTATTCCAAATGTTGACTTCCTCATGACATTTTTTCATATTATCCCATCAGTCTCGAAATTATACTGAACCATTTTCAAATATCGTTTTTTTTTTTAAATCAAATTCTTCACAGAAACGAGAAATTAAATGCTTAAAACTTTCAGAATATTTGAATTTGATGCGTTTTAAGCTATATGGTAAACATTCTGACTATCTAGAGATGAATTTTAATTGACACTAAATAAAAATAAAAATTATAATATGATTTTTTTGGTCAGATATTTTGTAATTCATTCGTTTAAAAAATGAATTCCCAATAATTTATTATAAAAATATATTAATATACAAATTGAAAAAAGAAATTTCTTATATAAAAAAAAATCATTATATGCGTAATAAAGCGTAAGTGTATTCTTATTTAATTATATTATATTATTTATCAATTTTAAAACAAAATTAATTAAAAATATTTTCAATTTTGTTATTTTTAATAAATAAAATATACAACACAAAAAAAAAATAATAATAAAAAAAATAAAATTTTGTTGGTAAAGAAATAGTTTTTTAATGTGTTTGAGTATTAATTTCTACTCAAACTTTTTTTTTTAATTTATAATTTCAACTAAAAAAGAAAATACAATTTTTTTTTATATATTGACAAAAGTGTCTACAACAAAAAGAAAGTACTTTAATTTAAGTAATTACAAAAAAAAATTGTAATTAAAATTTTTTTTTATTAAAAAATAAACAATAAAACTAAGTAAGGTAAATTTTTTTAAGAAGTAAAATTTTGTTATTATACTTATTTCTATATTTAAATTTTTTTTTTATATAATAGCTAGAACTTTTCCATTTTATATTTCCAAGAAGATTTATATTAATAAGAAATAATTTAAATAATATTATACAATATAAAAAATTTCCAAGAAATATATATTAATTAATAATTAACATTTTTTTTTTATCTCAACTATATTTATATACGATATCCACATTTATTATTTCTCCCACATTCTGTTTTATTTTTTAAGTAAAATTCTTAAGGATACTCTTAGCATAACCAGCATTTGTATTTCTTTTACTTTCTATTTCAAATACTTTTCATCAAATTCTCTTCTATTTTCTCATCCATCATCATCATCATCATCATCATTATCATCAATTTTTTCCTGATTTTGGTGTAGTTTTAAATTTTTTTACAATTTTTTCTTATGTTTTTTTTTTTACAATTTTATAAAAGTTTCGTTTTTATGTTTTCTTATTTTTTGTATTTTAGACTATTTTTGATTTTCATCTCTCATATATATATTTTTCTTCATTTTAATATATATTATTATACATATATATAATAAAAAATTTATCTTCAGCTTCTTTTTGTAGTCGAAGTCGTACGATCATCTCGATCTCTGTGTGCTCTTCGATGTCCTTGATGTCGTCTTGTTCGTTGACATTGTGTTGAACAACATTCATCTGTATCAGTTTGTTGCTGTAATCCATTATTTCGTCGTTTAGATGATACACGATTATTACATAATGATCGAGTACAACGTTTTCTATCACATGATATATTAGAGTCTTTACAACGACATTTAATACATTTTTGTTCACCATGTGATGCTAAAATTGGATGCCATTCTTTACCATTTTCATATACAGTATTTACAGCTTTACAACCACCAGCAGATAATATTTCAGCAGCTGTTTTAGATGGACGATTTGATTCTTCATCACGTAAATAATTTGAATTTGTTGTACCATGTTTGGAATTATTTTTACCTTCTGGACAAACTTTACAACATGCTTTTTTATCAGGTCTATATGCCATTTTTTCAGGACATGTTAATGGTGGACAAATTAAACGTGGACAATGTATTTCTAATGTAATTGGATTACATGTACATGTTGCACATGTATCAAAACCATTTGGTGGTAAATATGGATGCCATGTTGCACCAGCTAAATGAAATTGATCACCTAATTTACAACCACGTTCAGTTGGATTATTTGTTTCAGCAAGAAATGCTGATGATATACATGTTGGACAACATTCACCATCACGCATTATTAACTCTTCATTTGATTTACATTTAACATTTGGACATTTAATTGGATCACAATTAACACGACCATGCTGGCATGTACACATAGTACATAATTCTTGGGCACTTCGCCATTGTTCAGCTTCATCATAAAATCGTCCAGAATGAAAACATTTTGTATCTGGTGCTATTAAATGATTATCATTATGATCACCTGGTACAATAACACTTGGCACATTATTATCAGTATATAATGGGAAACAATTGCTTGGTACTTTTGTTGATTTCAATTTACCACGTAAAAGTAATTCCTTTTTATCTTTTGAATAAATTTCTAAATAACAAACACTTGTTTCTAATTTTACAAGTTCAGTTGATGGCATATCTAATTCAAATCCTTCTATATATGGTCCAGAGAATTCTTGTAAGAATTTTCTTGTTACTGGTGCACCAACAGCTTCAATTGGTTTTTCTTCTAAATAAATTTGATACACTTGCTGACTACTAACAATACCATTTACAGTAATTTCATAATGTAAATTACATTCATTGTCAATAGCTAACCATGCCATACCCATTATATATGCTGGTAAATTTGGATCAGGTCGTTTCAATAATATTGGTTCAGATGAATCTCTGGCATCAGCAACAGGACGTGATATTAATCTGCCACGAATAATACTTAATTCATTATCAACACCAATATTAACTGCTAAATCACCAGCATATAAAGATTCTAATACACGAGGGCCTAATTTATCAATTGTACCAATAGCTTGATTATAATTGAAATTTGGTGATAAATCTTCAAGAACTGCTTTTCTTTTACCATTATCTTCAATTAAACTAATATCTGGTTTTTGTGTTAAATTTAAATTATCTGTTTGAACATTGTAAACAAGTGAACCATCTGTATTTAAATATACCCAAGCTAAACCACTTGTTTTTGTTTTAGCTTCAAAATTATGTGGTGTCAATAATGTTTGGAATAATTCACATCCTGTACGTGTAATAATATGACCTTGTAGTTTTAAATTAGGATTTTTTCTTGATTCAACTGTTAAAACTAATTTACCACGACTTAATAACCGTAAATTTTGTATAGATATTGGTGATGATATTTCAATAACATTTATTTCTGGTGATGGTTTCTTAACTTTTTGATTTTCATCAAGTATAATTTCTTTACGTTCGGGCAATTCAATTCGTATATTAATTGGTGTATCAGCAAAATCATCATGATTAAAAATACCGTTAAATACTAATGTTAAATGAACTGATGAAGCAGCACCACTACTTGTCGATACAATTGCTGTACCACCAGCACCTGCCATTTGATCTGATTTATTTCCAATTACTGGTTCTAATAATGAACTAAATAGTTCAGTTGATAATGCTGTATATTTTGCAATACGTCCAGCTAAAGCTAATTCAGCTTGATATTTTCCACCCCATAATAATACAATATTTAAACGTTCATCTCTTAATAATCTTTTATATTCACGTGGTACACGTCTCCATACACCACATACTTTTCCAGTTGCATTTTGATAAACACTTAACGGCCCATTAAATGGTGTCATTAAATTATGTTCTTCTATAATTGTACCAGAATCATCAACAAATTGTATTGCACGTGGTCGAACTATTTTACTAGTTACATAAAATGAATAATATAAATTTTTCTTATGAAATGTAAATCGTCCAGTTGCAATAATATTTTGTGGATTATTTGTTGAATACATTGATTTCATTTCTTCACGTTTCAGAAAATGTGATGTCCTTCCAGTTAAAAGAGCAGCAAAATCTAAAAGAAGAAAAAAATATATTTTATAGGACATTTTTAGGATAGTTATATTTTTTTTTGTATAAACTTACGTTTCATATTGCGTTCTTCTTCATCATTGTTTACCTGGGCAGGAACGTCTTGTGGAATTTCCGATTCTAAAATATAAATAAAAACAAAATTAATGAAAATATTTGAAATTATTGTTACAAATTATAAATGGTATTGGGTTCGTTTTGGAGAGTATGATCTTTGTTTAAAATCTTATTGGTCCTAAAAATTACAAAGGAAGTATGTTTCTGTTATTATGTACGCCTAAGAATATGCAATATTTAGGACATTATGCAATCTTGCTAGAGTTAAGAAATAATATAAAATTCACCATGACCATTTTATTTGTCTTGTTATTTGTATGATAATATAATTTCAATAATATTAGAATATAACTACAAATTATCAGTAATCCAGCCCCTGCAGTAAGAAAAATCATATATCTTTTCTCAGTAGTTTCAAAATTTGTTGTAATATTTGAATCAAACACTTAATTTATTGATCTAAAATAAAAAATTAATTGTAAGATTCTAGACAAAGTAAACAATCAAATGCGTTCCTTTAAAATTCAGTCACTAAAAAAAACGAGTTTCAATACATTTGAGTACATGATCAATAAATGGTTTAAAATCTACTTTTATTATTTAGCTTGTTTTATATTTTAGTTAAGGTCTTATAGAAATTATTTTTACATCAACTCTTTTGATTGCATATGCACAAATATGGTAACTAGTTCTAACATATAAAAAGTGAAAAGCAAAAATATAATTTATATTGGAGAGTCCTCAATTATTGAATTAAAAAATAATATAATATTTTCGTTGATTTAATTAAAAAAAATATATACAGAGAGAACATAAAGGTAACCAAAATATTCATTGAATTTAACTAATTATATATAGTCTAAAAGTTCAATGTAGTAACAGAAACGTGACAAATTCATATCAAATATGAACGTTTCATTTATACTATGGACTTTAGTTAGGCTGATCTGCTTTAAGAGATTTTTGTTTCATATTTTAATTACAAGACTTAAATCCAAGCCAGACATTAAAATTATAATTTTTTGTCCGAATTTTTTAGATATCATTAAAAAATAATGGAGACAATAATAATAATCTTTTTAATTTAATAAATAAAATTATATATGTACATATATACATATAATATGTATGTAGTATTAATTATCATCATATAAAAACTTAAAATAATTTATATTTAGAAAAAAAGTTTGTTTGTTGGGGAGAAATATTACGTGGCAGACGACAGATTACTAAAAAAAATATAATTTAATAATAAAAAAAAAACGTAAATGGCGTGGAAAATCTGAAAATAAAATATCTATAAAGACGAAAAGTTTATATTAAAAAATATTCTTCTTGTTGTGTTTTATATAGATGGAAGATGAAAGAAAAACGTGTTGGACAGAGTGGGTTAAATAAAACGTTAAAATTTTAAAATAAATAATCTTTATATAAATTTTACACGATTATAATATTTAAAATATAACCGATTCATATAAAAATATTTTTGGCAAAAATCCATTTATATATATGTATATATTCGACGTGTTAACTTGTTCACATTTGTTTTCTATATACTTGGAGGAAGCACTATCACAAGTTTATACAACTATATATGAACACAAACTATATTTGTACCACCAACATATTTATTTAACCAACAAAATATTTATCAACTAATCGATCTTAGTCCCAGGATTTTAGATACTTTAATAGGGATACTATATTTATATTCTAGTAAATTAAACCTTTCAGATTAAAAAAAAGTTAATGACTAAATATAATTCAAGTTCTTTAAAATTTTAATTTATTCTCATTTAAATACTAACCTGTATTATCTCCTGGGCATGTTTTGCAACATTTTCCTGGTAATAGTATAGGATCATCGCAAAGAGCTGGTGGACATTCGTTTTTAATATTTCGGCATTGAACTCTGGCCACAATTCGTCGTTTTTTTGGAACCTAAAAAAATATATTTATATATAAGTATTAAAATAAATTATCAATAATTTAAAAATATAAAATTGTGTTTTGTTTTTTTTAAAAAAATAAATTTTCTAAAATTATCTTGATCGTAAAATTTAAATGATTGCTATTTAAAAATCGACAAATAGAAAATATTTACAACCCGGCGCCTATTTTATGATAAATTGCTTAAATATTCTTTTGATAGGCCAGACAAAAAAATTAAAATTGAACATAAAAAAAAATATACATTAACATAAAAACTAATCTATAAATAAAACATTTATAATAATTATATTTTGATTTAAATTAAATTTAACTATATTTTTTGTAAAAAAAAAAAAAACATTTTTAAGCACATGTATAGAATAAATTTTTTTATTTAATATGATAATTGCTAATTTATGCAAATAAAATTGTGAATTTTTATCAATATTTGGAATAATTAATTGACTATATTAAAAGGAGGACAGTATAATTAATTAATACGCAATAATGCAAAATTTATAATGTAATTTCTGATGATTACCTAGCCAGAGAAATCGGAAATATATAAAATATGTGGTAATTAAAATGATATACATATGTAAATTTGTGAAATAAATTTATCTAGTTTTCTACTCGTAATTTCGGTGGCATGTCCTCTCTCATTTGCTTGCCCAACAAAATAGGAAGAAAATACTACTTGCAACATGTTGTATATGATGAAATGTTGCAAAAGAAAATATTTTACATACTGCTTTGTGCTTTCCGAAATTGTCAATTTAAATTTATCGCTATGAATGATTTAATTAATTTTCTACTATCAAATATTAATTTAAAATTTAAAAAAAAAATCCAAAATTAAATATTTCATCACTTCAGAACTGTTTGCAATTCACATACGTTATCAAACTTATTGACACACTTGGTTTGAAACAAAGCAGGGCTCTATCGCAAATATAATTTCGTCACGTGCAACATGTTGCAAATGATAATACTTTTTTATATGTATCATCGATCAAACGATCATTATCCATAAAATAAACTGTATTTGTATAGTAAAATTGTGCATTCAAATTGAACATTATATAAAGTATCACACCTATTTATTAGTGATATATGAATTTTTCTCAGTATCTGAAGGAATAATAAAAGGATTTTATTTAATAATGAAAATTGATATTTCTGTATTCAGCTTTGACCAATTATATTTAACTATCAAGAATAATAATATTACATTTTCATGGCTATTATTTTGTCATTAACTTTTAAAATTTCGAACTTTTTTTACTTTATAAATTTGCTGCTGTTCTCATTTTCATTTATATATTTTTTTTTTTCGTTGTACGATTTATGAGTGTCCATTTTATGTTCCCAAAAAAATATTTTGTTCTGATTATTAATTTTTTTCTTAAAAAAGTTGTTTTTCACAAACATATACAGACAATTTGAAATATTAATTTTTATATTTTATATGCGTCATATTTTTTCGTTTTTTCTTTTATTTAATTCAAAATTTATATAATATTAAAATTAAACATTTTTGTGTTAGTATATATATAAACGGTTTTTATCGCGTCGGGCATAAGCGTGCCAAAAAGACGGAGCAATAAAAAAACTAAATTATAATCCATGAAAATTTTGATAAATGTTTTTTTTTATAAAGAAGGAAATTTACATATAGCAGCTACACACGAGTATACATAATATAATTTTTTTTTTTCATTTTATTTGTGTTTGAATTCAAGACTTAAAGTCGGCCATTGCGCATCAGAGGAGATCGCGCAAAATTTAAAAAAAAAATTGAAGAGGGAAAAAATTAAAAAAAAAAAGAAATACTATTTTAATTTATATAATAAAAGAAAAATGAAAATTGATGGTAATAAATGTGAAAGATACGAAATCCGAGACAAAAAATCATCAAGGTAATAAAAAAAAAATGTTTCAGAAAACATGAAGCAATCTTCTTAATTTTAGAAGCAAAAAACTCTTACGCATATCAAGAATGTTCTCTGGGTTCTGGTGACTCGGTCGCCAATTGGTCTCGTATTCAATTTATATTTTAAAAAAATTGTTTTTTTTTCACATTATTTTAAACAGTTTTTTTTTGTTTAAATTTTATTTTTATAAAATAAAAATATACAAACAAATAAATTTGTTTTAAATCAAAATTTTGAACTATATTTTTATTGGTCTCATTCGTAATTATAGTAAAAAAAATTTCTTTTCATTTTTTGTCTAATTTCTACATAAATTTTAAATGTGAGAAAAAATAAAATTTATATATTTATTAGTTTTACTTCTTTTTAGCGGTTGAACCATAAATTTTATGACCCCATAGCAAAAGATTTTGTGACTATTTTTTTTTTATATACTTTGTTGTGGGCGTGAAAATTGCTTTGACTAAAATCGAAACACAATTTGAGTATGCAAGAGAATTTAAGATTTTTCTATTATTGGTCTAAAATTTTGGTTTGATATAAGTTAATAAAGAAGATACTTTACCATAAAGGTAATAAAATTGAATTGATTTAAAAAAAAAATGGTTTTTAATTGAAATATTAATTTTTTTTTTTAATATTATTTAATAATTACTTACCGCAACACATTCACATTTAATGCAATACATTATACCAAATGGTGGCGAAAGGTCTGCAAACCATGTTGTTCCAAGCTCACGTAAAGTTTTCCCAAACTGACATTCAGAAACTAAAACAAGGACAAAAAAAAATCCAAATATTAATTAAAAATTTAATTATAAAATATAGTAAATTAAGGAGTTTGTTGTATGTTATGTAAACAAATTTTTAAGAAACTTCTAAAATAAACTTTGCCACATAAAACAAATAATTTATAAATTATTAAATCATTAAATTATTAAATTAAATTATAAAAATTATTAATTATAAATTAATATTTTTAATTATTTTATATAATTTATTTTATTTATTTCTACATATTTAAAATTATAATGGAACAGCTTAATTTTTTCTTACCACTCAAGAAAATTTAAAACCGAAAGAAAAATAAACAAAATAACAGCCAGAGAACAACACAAATTTCTGTCTGTCATTATATAGTGATTTTTTTTTATTAATTTATAAAAAATTTAATAATTTAAAATTATCGAAAATGTTTTTCTTTGTATAAAAAATTATGATGTTTTTATTTTTTAGGTGGCGCCACCACATTATTATTTCGACAAATTTTATTTGTTTTAATGTTATTAAATTGTTTCAACTGCGTATTCCATTAAAATTGTTTCTTATTATTATGTATATAATATATATATTTAACTTAACGCACATTAATTTCATACATAAATATATGATTTTATGTAATTGCCCTGATTGGGTTGGCGGCAATTGAAATTCAAATTGTATTTTTTTTTTATTTTTTTTTTTGCATATTCGTTTATGCTTCACATTTTTTGTTTTATATTTGAATCTATTTTTAAAGTTGATGAGGTTTCATTAATTTTTGTTCGACTTTGTTTATTGATTTTTTATTAAAAAAAAGAGGGAGAGTTTGTGTAGATTGAAATTGAAATTATTTATAATGTTCATTTTCTATAAAATTTATTAGACTATATTTTCCGTTTTGTACATCATATAAAATAATATTTAAGTCAATAAAAAATTTATATTCAATTGATCGTTAATCAAACCGCATAATTAATTGACCTTCGTTTATATTAAAATCTGTCAGTTATATACAAAATTATTAATCCCAGTTCTGCATTTAAATTAAAGGGTTAATTAGAAAAAAGGGGGTACTATTATAAATGATTATAATTAAATCCAATATGGATGTTTTATTATTAATTTAATTTTATCATGTTTATTAGGTAATTAATCAATTATTTTGAGTATTTGAAATATATATAGGTACATAATTATAATTAATTTGAGATCAATTTTTGTTAATCCCATATTCAGATTGAATATTATACGTATAAAAGTACACCCCAAAAAATTTGCTATTATATAAAAAATGATCTTTAATTTATAATTTTAAAACCTAAACCGCAGAAAATTCACACTTTATTTCCTAAATATTAAATTTAAATATATATATTTTTTTTTATAATTATTTTTATTTTGATTAGAATTAGGGGCACACTTGATTCTATCTAAAAAAAGTAAACACGCCGTTTTTCATTATTTTGTTTTCAACATTAAATTCGTTATTTTTTTTTTTTTAATTTTATAGCTTGTTCTGGCGACAGACTGTAGGCGCCAAATAAAATAATTTGTATATTTGCAAATTATATTTATATTATTTTTTGTGTGAATTAATAATCAAAATAACATTAAAAACTATCAGATAGATCTGGTTTTAAAAACATAATATTTTTAACAATAGGAGAAATTTTTGTATTTTGGATAAATTTGTTTATGATTGAAAATTGGATAGGTAAATATAAAAGGTATGAAATATTTTTTTATATAAAAAAATACGATCTCATGTAAATCGAAATTGATCGAGGATCAAACATTTATCAAAAAAATTGTTACATCTTTATAAATTAATAAATTTATTAAATTATTTAAATAAAATCTTCCAATGGGACAAAATTCCATCATCGCAAATATACAAAATAAATTTTAGAATTAATTAATTTTAGTGTTAAAAAAATATTACCTCATTGTGGATTTTGAGTTTCAGTTGAAAAATGTCTTTGCGTAATTTGTCAGAAAGAAAAGATTAGTTCAAAACAAAAAAAACGATCGGCTTAAAAAGAAATCCTGTCTTTGTTTTTTTTTTTGTATCTATTGGAAAATTTAACCCACAAAAGTATTATATTAAATTTTTATATGGAATTCTTTTATAGTACCTACACGATGTCGAGTGATACAATTTGCTATGATCAAGAAAGTTATACAAGACTAAAAAAAAAATTCTACTTTGAAGATTTTAAAACGAAAAAAACTTTTTTGTTGCTGGGTTATATATTTATATTGGTGTTATTATTGCATTCAACACAACAAAACTACCGATCGTCCATAATCTCTATATAAAAATCTTGGATTCCTTTTCGTTCATTTTGGAATCATCAGAAAATCATATATTTGGTATTTAAAAAAAACTTCTTGGAATATTTTTGTTGTTGTGTTAAATAGAGATAGTTTGAATACAAATAAGGTGCTAAGCTGATTAACATAGTTATATATATATAGATATAGAATGTATTCAAAATGAAATACCTTCGATCGAAGGTGAGCAATAAAGGAGGACGATATAAAATTGGTTATTTCAAAATTTTATACTGTATACATTTTTCAGTTTCACACTGAATATTTTTTTGGTTTTATTTTTATCTCCCATTTATTTCAAAATATTAAAATTAATCTTAAGGTTAGATGGCGCAAATAACTTTACGGATTTCAATTCAAAAAACCATATTATAGCAACATTTTTTTATTTCTTGAATATAAAATTAATCGGCAATGCATGATTTTTTTAGTCTCTTAACTTTAGGAAAATATATTTAATGTTCTTGTCGACTTATTTATTTACTTTTTTCAGTTTTAGCTGCAATATTTCATACTATATTTTAGTTTTTTATATACCATTTTGTGTACCAAACCTTTTCTTTACTATATAACAGCATTAAGATTTATTATTAAAAAAGTATCATATAGTAGATGAATAATTATAATAGAAACATTACTAACAGTATACTGAAAAGTATGTTATACTATCGAGAAATATCCATTTTCACAAAACTGAGTAATTAAATATTAATTACAGAAATTGGAAGTTTATAAGAAAATATTTGACCGGACATACAAAAAAAAAGAAGTTTTCATTCGTTTATGCTTCGCACAAGAAAATAATCTAAATATAAAAATATTTTTGCATCATCAGATAATAAAAAAAAAATACAACATAATTATGACATTATATTTATGTAAAAAATGGCTAATAAACATTAATGTAGTTTTTCTGTTTACAAATATATATTTATTTTATTTATGTAAAATTTGTCAGTTTTTTTGTTGGGTTCTTTTTGAGTAATCAAATGATTCAATTCATTCACATTATTATATAGAAATGCACAATCGCAATGAAATAAATTTTAGTGCAGTTTTTAAAACTCAGCTGTCGCAATCAATTTTTTTTTTAATATTTAAATGAAAAATTTCTATATTACTTCCATATCGTTTTGAGTTCAAATTTAAAATATTTTACAATTGCATATATAAAATTTAATTTTCAAAATTATTGAATAACAGCGAAGAAATATTAATAATTTTTGTGTTTTTTTTTGGAATTTAGAGGAAAATTTCAAGTAAAAAACTGTACAAAAAAAATGTATAATGCAATAAATTGTTTTTGGCTACTAATAAAATAATGTTTTCTTTTTATATTTTTGTCTCCCAATTTTGCATTTTTCTGATGGGTACAAAAAAAAAGTAATAAGAAAACATAAAATAAATTATAAGGAAAAAATGTAAGGGAAATTAAATTTACAAATTGAAATTATATTTTTAATTTATATACATATTATGTATATTATTTTTTGTGAACATGTGCTACTTGCGCACTTTCCCAAAGTCAATGTACTTGTTATAATAAATGATGGTATATTTATATATATAAGAATTATTTATATATGATGCCAGACAGGATGGATACATGCAAATAAATTAAGCTATTTTTGTTTATAACAAAAATTTACTCTCCTCTAACTATAAAAACACTAAAAAAACTATCTGTATATAAAAACAAATTAAAGTTTTTATATTACGTTTTTTTAGTCTTTTATATAATTTTATTAAAATTACATTTCAAATTAGTTTTTTTATTTTAAATGTAATTAATTTCCTTTTCGTATATTTCAGTTTTATGAATTTAATGCAATTTCCTAAAACAAAATCAACAACAAAAACAGATATTTTTGGAATTTATTAGTCATAGAATAAGGAAATTAATTTATTTGTAGCCATAATGTGTTTTTATAGGAAAAACTTAAAACTATATATTTTATTGATTATTTTAGATCCTAAAATGTGTGACAACAAATTTATGTGTACGTAATTAACCCGTAATATCTTTTTTAGACAGAGTTTTAGACTGAAACTTTTTTCAGTTCGAATTTCGAATTCCGTGTGTGGTCTTTTCCTTATCTACATACAATAATATTGTGATATATGATTTTCTTCGGAAACGCGGATAAGTAAAAAGATAAGCGATGTGTTATTTTTTTTTATGATTAAATTCCATAAGATTTAAGAAAAAAAAATTTTTTTTAGCATAATTCAAAGTTTATTTTCAAAATTTATGTATACATAAATTTTAAAACCTTTTGATTCATAGAAAAAATTTTTATCCCCATATAATAATAAAAATTTTTTTTTAGTTTTCGAAATTAAATAAATTAATTGGCTATGCAAGTGCAATTTGTTTTCTTTGTAAATTTGCTAGACATTAAGTCTCATTCGATATATAATAAAAAAATTGTATATGAAAATACGTAGGTAATAAATTTTAATTTACTGAACATATTCATCAACAGCTTTTAAATTATTTAAAAATTATTAATGAAAAAAAAAAAAATAATAAGAAATGACCGCGATTTGTCATTTGCAATTTATTTAAAAAAAAATTGTTACGTTTTTGAAATTTAATCTAAATAATATTTATTATACATATAAGAATTATTATAAATTTTTCATATAGTGAAGAAAAAAATTATAAATTAATTAAATATTAAAATAAAGAAAAGAAAAATGCACTCTAGGATTAGGTTCAATATTTCATTGATTGGGGACAAAAAATTTTAGTTCTAAAAAGTATTTAATGTGTGTATATATATACAAATTATTGTGAAACTGTCTTTTAAATTTCATAAAAACTAATTAAAATAGTAAATTAAAACCACATAAATAATATGTAATAATAAAAATTAAATGTAAATACAAATTCGTTTATATGTGCGCGGTATAAAAAATTTCAATTAAAAATTGTGGCGAATTAATATATTTAATTTAATTTTTTTTATTTATTTGCGTTGATTTTAAATAATGCAAAAAAAGCTTCTTTACGCTATATTTATATATTTATTTGAAAATGTATTTTTATATAATTCTTTATTATATATACATCGATTAAATGTTCTAATCTCGTGATTTGACATCATCATCATCATCATCAGCATTCAGTATGAAAACAATTTAATATCTAAATGAATATACGGGGGTATTTTATTTAGTCCCCGGAACCAGGGTTAGAAGATAAAAGGGGCGGGGGGGGGGGTCAACAAACATTTGTGAAGATTATTTTTTTTTCTTAAAAGGTAATAATTTTTATTCTAAATTTTTGAGTTATTATTTGTTGAACATTTTGGACAAAGGACATTTTGACATGCGATTTAATGCTGAAGTATGGGATGCAGATTTTGGGTGTTTTATAATTATAAAATAAATTCTGTTCTATCTCATTCCGGCGAACTTAATGAAATATCCTCGTAAATAAACCAAACAACATCCAATTTGTTTGTTTTATTTTTTTATTGTTTTTGTTGAAATTTTTCTATACCACCCCACCACCTACCGCTTTCCATTCTAGCAATTTTTATTAATTCAATAAACGAAATCAATGAAGTGGATAAATATTATTATTTTTTTTTAAACAATATTAATTAATTAGAACTAAAAATGTAATAGCAATCTAATTGTTTATATACAAAACAAGCAAATTAAGCCAAGGATTATTAGATATGATGAATAAAGTAAAAAAAAAAATTAGGTTAAAACGTATAATCACTCCTAATTGTATATTTCCACTTCATGGAATTTGCAACGCGCAACGAGTTAAAATGACATTTTGTGTGTATGCATATACCGAAAAACTGGCAGATTTTTCGAATAGCTTCAAAGATGCTATTATTGTTTATTTTATATAGTAAGATTTATGTTTCCCGCCATTAATTTTTCCTATATAATATATATATCCTATCCGCCAATTCAAGAATTGTTATTATGCCCTGGATGATAATTTGATTTTTCCATTTTATAAAAATTTTCAAAAGAAAAAATTATCGCGTTTTTCACAAAATTTTTCATTTATATTATATCCTCTCTCAATTATGTTATTTTGTTTTTTCCTTTTTGAAAATAGATATTTATTTATAGGTCTTATAGCGAAAACTAAAATAAAAAAAAAAATCATCACTTCAGACAGAAAACTTTTTGATTTTTGTATATATATTTTTTTTTTTATAATTTTATATAGCACAGAGCAGAAATGATTTTTATTTTGAATGTAAAAAGTCTTGAAGTCGCATTTATATACTTTAAACTTTAATAATAATAATATAAAAAGATATAAAAAGAAATCAAAATAATTTTCAAATAAAAATTTTTCAAGCAAAATTATCATATACTAGTAAAAAAATTTGTGTTTTAAATTTCTAGATTATAATTTTTTTATTTCTAACCATATCATAATTCATATTTTTATTAACAGTTTTTCGAATTAAGACACGTGGATTTAAATCCTCATTTTTTAAAAGACTGAAGGACACTGGGTATAGGTCCAAACAATTTTATATATCATTTTAATAAATAAA
Organism: Empis stercorea; assembly: GCA_949752835.1. Classification (NCBI taxonomy): domain Eukaryota; kingdom Metazoa; phylum Arthropoda; class Insecta; order Diptera; family Empididae; genus Empis; species Empis stercorea. The sequence goes on along the minus strand of OX457087.1, from coordinate 46,398,658 downwards.
GTAAATATACTGAATATTTATATATTTACTCATAGGTAATATGAAAATGATATTATGTATACATGTAAATAAAATTGTTTCCGATCTATTCATTTTGAAATTATTGAGTGGCATATGTCGGATCATTCAATTATACCAACAGAGTATCATTTTATTTTTTTTGATAGTGTAAATCATTTTCTGATTGATTTCTAAATAAAAAATCAATTTGACATGAGTGGACTATAAATAAAAAAACATTATTATCAAAAAATTTGACAAATTTGACTTTAACTATGGCTTTGTTATCTAATATGAAGTAAATATGTACATTACACGTATTTACCTTTCTGATAATAATTTTATTGGGGTTGATATTTATTGGTTGATTATTTTATGTATAGGAATTGTGTTATACACTGAAAAAAAATATTTGAAAGTGCACATTTTTTCAAATTATACTTTGTTGATATTGCAACAAAATGTCGTGAAAATATATTTTAATTATATAAGGAAAAGACCAACATTGAGCTGTTGGAAAATATGTGATCATATAGGTAGAAAATGAAAACGCATTCAAAATATATAATACTTCGAAGTTAGTTGAAGTCAGATTGAGCTTTCGCTTAATATTAACGGATGTGTAAATGTTCTACCTATATATTAAAGCTAAAGAAATGATAATTTCACCAAGTATACCCAAAACTGTTATTGGTAGACCAATATTCCTATTATAACACACCCATGATATATACATACATATATGTATGCTTAAATTGACTAATTTATTATATTTAAAAAATATTAAAAATTATAAAATTTATTTATTTATTTTTTTTTCAAGGATCAACGAGAAAATTCAATTGTCTCGTCTGTTAAAATTTGTTTTTTTTTTTTAAATTATAAATTCAAAATATTAAAATTATTATATTATATAATTTGTTTATTTTTTTTGTTTAATAAAATATTTTATGTATATTTAGTGTTTAGAAACAGACTTTATATAAATATATACACAATATCTTTTTTTTTTTTGATTTATCTTACATAGAGAAGATATTCCTATAGAATAAATATATTTTGAAATTTTTTGGCATCTGTTTCAAATTAGACCAATTTTATTTATGTGTGTTTTTACAATTTTTTAAATAGAATTAAATATTTTTTTTTCTTTTGAGTGGTTTTTTTTTAAACAAAAAATTAATAAAAAAAATAAAACTTTATGTGTCATACTATCAGAAAAGAAGGAGCTTTTTAGGGTGTGGATATAGTTTTGTTATATATTTATTAATTTGTCTAAAAAAAAATTATATATATATAAAAAATATATATGTAATAATAATTCTAGACGAAAAAAATATATATGTAACATATTTTCTTTATTTGTCAGTCATTTTGTTGTTATATATATATACATACTCTCGTTTTTGGTATTAATTCAAATAAATATTAATATATAAATTGTACAACTTTATAGATGAAGATCATTGACCCTGTTTTTCATGCATAATCTCCACAGTATAAAAATATATGAATATAAAAACAAGCAAAAATATACCGCCACGGGGTCGCCAACTTAAAATATTATTTTCACGTCTAGCACACGTTCAAAAAAAAAAAACGAAACATATTCAATGAGGCCTGATTTTTGTTGATTGTTTTTTTTTTACTTTATACGCTGCGTCATATTAATATTATTGCAACGATACGTTTTTTAGCAGCTTTTTCCTTCTTCTTTTTTTTTTTTGTAAATACCAAAATTAAATTATTGTTACATAAAATTGAATTATTTTCAAAAAAAAAATTAAGAACATGTCGTTTCGTTAGGATACAATTTTCTTTCGTTTTTTTCCCCCCAAAACGCGATTTTTCCTTTTAAACGGAGATATGTCAACTAATCAATTTTAAAAAATCCTAAACATTTCGATTAGAAACTTCCACAATTTGTGTTATTAAATGAAAATCCTAAAGTAACTCAGTCGAGAAAAAAAATAATTGGTCCACCCCTAAGATAAGTAAAATTATCAAAAAAAACTATACACAATTTGCACTGGGTGCGTCCCTCCCTATGCTCTCTACAGTCTATACAAGAAAAAAAATTCAGGAAGGCCCATTTAATTTAAGTGTAATTAGAATTACATAAATAAATTGTTGATTTGAATTTTCCTCACCAAAATTGATTTGAATCTTCCTCACCAATGAAAATTATATGTAGGTATATGCATGTACACATAAAAATTGCAAATTTCATTAGAATGAATCATAGATTTTTGCATTTATGTCGCATTCGCATTTATACCGTACTTTGCATTTTTCTACTAAATGTGTTAAAGTTAAGTTACCTTTTATAACTTTTCAAACGAAGAAAAAAAAAACTAAATTGGAGTTTCCAGGAATGAAATTCCTTTTTTTTCCTCTTTAGTAGGTGAGAAAAAGGTACAGAAAAAAAAACAATAAGCAATTTAAAAAGAATTAAAATAAAACTACATGAATTACAAAAAAAAACTATTAAAATGTATAATTGTGCATCCGGTTCGGATTACCAAAAAAAAAAAGAAGAAAAAAAACCATTGTTGTATATTTAAAGGTTTCCTGATGCGCAACACACTATAAATAAATTAAACTAAAAGGATCTAAATTATAACTTGTTTGTAGGATTTGTCAAACAAAAAACCAAAAATTGAATGTTTGTGTTTTGAATTTCCACTAAATTCACTTTGAACCAGAAGTGAACCAGAAGTATAAAGCAACAACAAACCAGCCCAAAGAAATAACACCTTAAAAATTCTTATTTGTCGGTTTGTTTTTCTCTGGTATCTTAATAAGCCCTAAAAACATTACAAAAAATTTGGTTTTGTTTTATTGATATGTTTTCTGTTTTTTTTTTCGGTTATGCATAACAACAAAATATGTAACCGCATGGTATAAAAAAAAATCCAAAATATTTAATTTTTCAGGTAGACATATTGGCTCCATTAAATCAAACAAACTTTTTTTATTTTTATAATAATTTTCTTGTTTGTTTTCAATATAATTTTTGACTTTTGGAAAAAAAATATTAGACAGAATTTTTATAGGGAAATTTTTGGTTTAAATTAAATAAATTTTATAATTTGTAAATAATTTTTTTTTTTCTATTTTAAAAGTGAACTTAGTTATTTTGAGCCGAGTTTTTTTTTGAGTATGTCTCAAAAATTATTACGATATAGTTTTATCGCAATGAAATTTATAACGACAAATAAAATCAATATATAGAAAGTTTTAAGATTTAAAAAAAGATGGGTTTAAATTAATATTCTTACCAGCTGGGCGATTATTTCTCCGTGCTCCATCATCTTCAACAAGTAATGGTGAATGTCGTCTTGAGTCAACAAAACACGATATTAAAATTAATGTAATTATTCCGATTTTCAGAATACGATAAAATAATTGAAACATATTTGATATATCATTGTAAGCCATTTTTTTATATTTAATTTTTTAATAATCACTTTTTTTATTTTAAATTTTCTAAAAACAAAAAAAAATTATTAAAAAATAAATAAATAATTTTTTTCTTTTTGCACAACTTTTTTTTTTTGAAAATTAAGATGAAAATTTCCTTTTCAAATAAAGAAAATTGTAAGGAAAATATTATAAATTAAATCACTATTTCTTTTTTTTTAATATATTTCTTGTTTTTTTATTTATTTAACTTTATTATAGAACTTTTTTTTTAAATGAAAAATAAATTTTTAATTAATTTTTTTTATTTTATTTTGTGTTCGGGAAAAGTGTCCACTCACGGGATCGGTCGTTCAGTAAATAAACTAAAATTGTTCAAAACTCTTTTCTATATATAACTAAAAAAAAAAATTAACACAAACTAACAACGCGATCGGACATTGCAATCGCCGCAATGGATGATATTATATATATATATAATTTTAAGCTCTCGTTCTGTCGTTTCTTTATTATTATTGTTATTATTTCGATTTCTTCGAAACAAGCAAATATATACACATATGTGTTCAGCAGAGTTCAGTCAGAGGCATATGCTATGCAGGATAGGATAGGAGGCATGTGATATAAGGTACACAAGAAAGAAAAAAAAAAGAGTAGCGCGAATTATATTTTTTTTACATGTATTGACGAATTTTCTTCTTTTTTTTTATGTTATTATTCAACTTATATCTTTGTATCTATTTATCCATTATTATGATCATGATTTCACTAAACTTATAAAAACGATCGGGCAACAACGGAAACCGTGAGAGAAAACTAAAGAAATGTGTAAGAGAGAAAAATAATTAGAAAATGAGAAAATATGCTGTGTAATTTTTTATTTTTTTTTTTTTGTTGATTTGTTGATTTGAACACCTTATGATGGGATTTCACACCCACATTTACACCTTTTTTGAAATCATAAGATAAATATATGCACATACGTGTAGGTACTATATGTTTAAAAATTTAATTTTTTTTCCTTCTTACCATTAAGGTAAAAATATGACGATGGCCGGTTTAAATAATTTTTTATTTAATTTAAGTAATTTCGAAATTTTCAATTTTCCATAATTTTACTTTTTATACAAAGTTTTTTTTTTAATTATTATATTAGTTTTCTTATTATGATTGAAATTATTTATATTTGTTTTTTTTTTTCAAACGTATAAAATTTTTTTTAGAGTTTTTTCCACTTATAAAATTGATTTTCAATGTAAAATTACTTTTATATATATATATAAATATTTATATTTTTTTCACATAAACTCACATATTTTTTTCGTATTTATATATTATACACTTATTTCTCTCTAAAAGTATCTAAGTATCTTTTTATATTTATATGTAATAGAATAAAAAAAAAATTATCTATTTGAAATAATTAGTAAAACTAGATGTAAAATTTTATAAAAAAATATATATATATGCATATAACATTTTATATATAAATATATAATTTAGTTATATTAGTATATAATAAATTGTTCATATAATAAAATTTTCCTTTTTTTTTAACTTTTCTGGGTTCAATTTAAAAGGAAAATGTTTCAGTTTTTTATATAATCGAAAAAAAAAATAAAAAAAATATTTTAGATTTTATCTGTTTTAATAATTTTTATGCACTTTAATTTAATATCGTTATAATATTTATATTAATTATAAGTTTTTAATGTATAATATATATAATATTATTAAATAATTATTACGTAGTTATAGAGTAAAAACTTGTTTTAATCAAAACCGCGAAAAAAAAACGTACAATACTTATATTCTTCATTCGTCTCAAAACTAATAAGAAGAAAAATCTCTCTATAATAAACGTTTTCCTTTTTTTCTTTATTCTGTACATCGATCTTTAAAAGACTTTCTTAAACTGATATATAAAATGAGAAAAATATTTTATTAAAATTTATATTATTTAACAAAATCAAAAAACCAAAAAAAAAAAAAACGAACGAAAAACTTTCAAAGATAAAAAGAGTTTGAAAACTGAAATTTTGTTACTTCGCCAAAATGGGGGGGTTTTTTTTTGAAAAATATCTTATAGTAAATTCTATCTATATGTAATTGTGCATATGTGAAAATATATCATTTTAATTCATTTGCTGAATCACTGAATTTGTTTTATATCCAAAAGTTTTAGCTAAATATAATAAGATACAACAGGCGATCAAAATAGACGACTGAAAGCACATTAATATATATGAATTTTGCGAGACAAATAATGATAAATAGCGAAAAAAAAGCTATAATTTATATATCTTTTAGCTTACAAAATATAATTATTACATATAAGTATTATTTAATTTTATTCAGAAGCTTTTTTTAACTCTTAAAGAGAAACAGAAATTATAGTATATAACTTTAAAATGCATTTTGAAAGCTAAATTGAAAAAAAAAAGAGTTTACCAATGAAATATTGGTAAGAGTTTTTCAATGCAATTCAAATTATTATTTGTAATATTATTTCTATAAAAATTATAATAAATAACTTTGAAATTTCAATTAATATACAAATCATGATTAATTAATATTATCTAATTTACAATATTTGATAATTTATCCAAGTTAAAAAGAAATATTGCGAAAATGTATTATGAGGAATTGATATTGCAAGGATATCCATAATTACAAAGTTATTGCGGTATTGAAAAGACCTACAAAGATCTGTTGATTAGGGCCTAGGCCCGGATCGGATAGTTGAGCCAAGTAACAAGGATGTTTTATTTATAGGTTCCATATTAATTTCTATATATGAAATCGCAATCTAATTACCATCTTTGATTGTGTATTTTTCTAATTAGCACCCAAGCCAGGGATGTAACTTTAAAATAATTTAAATAGGCTTTGAACATACTAAACTAAACTATAACAAATTCAAATAATTAAATAATAAACATGTTTCAGATGATCAAAATTTCGTTTCATATTATCGTTTAATAATTCATTGATTTTTCAGACAATATTTGATTAAATTTATTATTAATGGAACATTTGAGGAGCATTTTCTAAAGTAAGTATTCTATCGTCTATCCACTAACAAAATAAATGCAATGAGGAATTGAGGAAAATTTATAATTTAATTATTGATTTAATTAAATTTTACATTTATAAAGAAAATAATAAAATTAATATATTATTTACAATATTATTGATTTGATTATTATTTTTAGAAAATGAAAACATTTTTATGTTATGTTAAGGATTAAATATACAAATAAGTTAATTCCAAAAAGCAAAAAAAAATCAAATTTTATATGGACTTTTAAAAGCATATGGAATTTAAATTATGGGATTTTCCAAATGTTTTGAAGTCATATAATAGTTAAAAAAAAAAGAATAGAAAAGAAAAAGGCACTAACTTACTGATTGTAAATACTTCTAAGAAAATTATCTTAGTAATAAGGATCATTTACAGTACCAGCTAAAATATAATTATTTTAATATTTTTAGATAAATAAATGTTCGTTAAACATATAATATAAAAAAAGGCATGTAAAAGTCTGTAAACAAAATGAAAAAAGGTAAAATTAATATTGAATTATAAAAATATTTGAATTGTGATTATATATTTATGTAGTATCTAAAAAACAAATAATGTATTACATTTTATTTATAAAAATAAATAAACTACAATTTATATTTAAATAAATATATTTGTTATGTTATAATTAATTTTTATAGAATGTTAATACATTTTTAGTTTGAGATAAATCGATGAATTTTGAGATTAGATTTGTTAATTTTTTCGCAAAGTTTAAATTTTAATTTAAAATGCCAATAATAATTAAATGATTTATGCAAAAACTTTCTTCCTATAAAATAAACCTACAGGAAAATTTTAAATGTGAAAATCCGCAATTGCAAATCCATTTTCTGATTGCTCAATCCAATCTAATCCATTTTTAAGTTACTTTATTGTATCCTTATAGATTATGGAAATATAGATTAAAACACTATACCCTTAAGTATCGTATCCCTTTTGAACCCCCATTTATATATCCATTTATATCTTTACTTTTGTAATTTCTAAAGCTTATATAATTATAATAATATTTTTTCGCAACATTATTTCGTTCAGAAAATTGTTGTAATATAGTGTATTTATCCTAAAATTTTAATACGAAAAAAAAGAATGGTATACCAAATTAAGTCAAGGTAAATTTAGGACTTTTTAAAAAAAATTATTTAAATTTTAAATAAAAATCTAATTTTAATTTAATATGAGATATATGAAGGAAAAAATAATTTACATTTTTTATATTTTTAATATAATTAAAGTGCTAATAAAAAATATGTGATAATTGATTGTTTTTCCACAAGTTAAAAAAATATGTTTGTTATTATTTAAAACATATAAATATAATATTTATTTAGAATTATATATAAATTTTAAATTAATATTCAATTCAATTACATTTATCCAGATGAAATTTTTTTAAACGTTTAATTTGCGGATTTTCCCATAATTTAGTAGCACCTCCTTTACTATACATATAAAATGTTATGATCATTAAAAATATGTTTATTTTCACAGTACAAATATATTATAAATATTAGTAATAATTTCGATAATTTTTAATTCAGGTAAAAAGGCAAGAAGCTAAAAATTCAAGTGCGCTCTTATGAAAAGGTAAATTAATATTATATTTATTTGGGAAATCCCAAAATGACCTCACTTTTCAACATATGTGTTAATAAATTTTATAACAAAGTAATTAGAGAAAAATATGAAGAAATATATTAAATGAATTTATGGATTTTTTAATATTAATTCGAAAAAGAATATAATTCAAAATAATAATTTATATGGTAAAATTCGTTTTGAAATGTTTTTAGTACATAATTATTGATCAGTAAAATATTTTTTTATATTTAATAATTCCTCATAGATGGTGCTATTTATAAGATATTAATGACCATCACGTAAAGCCTCATAGATGGCGTAACATATAATAGAATGATAATATAATCAAACTAAACACAAAACAACAAATATGTACAAAACATATGATTTTTGACAGTTCAATCAATAATATCAGCTGCTTTTTAAACTTTCTACTCTATGGACGGCACACAAAAATTGAAGTAATTTTGGGAAATTAATAAATTATAAATTAATATGGCATTAGAATCAGGAGATCAGCTTATTTTAGCTACTGGTGGTTATGACCATACAATAAAATTATGGCAGGCACATACTGGGAATACTATAAGAACTATGCAACACGACGATTCAGTAATTTGGTTAATTATATATATTAAAATTTTATTATTTATTATTTTCTATATTTAAAAATAGCAAGTAAATGCATTAGATAGAACGCCAGATAAATCAATGTTAGCGGCATGTGGATATCAATATATCCGTTTATATGATATGACATCAAATTCAAGTAGCCCGGTAATTAATTTTGAAGGTGTATCGAAAAATGTAACACGGTTAGGGTTTCAAGTAAGTTCCAAATTTTTTAATAATTATTCAAAAATATTAATAAAATAATAATAATTAAAAAAGGAGGATGGAAAATGGATGTATACTACAGGAGAAGACTGTAAAGTTAGAATATGGGATATGAGTAGTCCAAATCCAATATGTAAACGTATGTTCGACTGTCAAACACCAATTAATGCTGCTAGTCTTCATCCAAATCAAGTAGAAATGGCAATTGGTTCACAAGGTGGATGTGTATATCTTTGGGATGTGAAATCTGATCGTCACGATCAATTAATACCAGAAGTGGATGCATCAATTCAAGATATTGCAATTAGTCCCGATGGCAACTATATGGCTGCTGTTAATAATAAAGGAAATTGCTATATTTGGACATTATTAAATTCAAATGATCAGCATTTAAGTGTTCTTAAACCAAAATTAAAAATTCCAGCACATAAACGTTATGTTTTAAGGTGTAAATTTAGTCCAGATTCGAAATTATTGGTAACCACTTCTGGTGATTGCTCGGTTAGACTTTGGAAAACATCAGACTTTACTTTATGGCGGGAACTTAAAGTTGATAATAAATATTGGGCTTGGGATGCTGCATTTAGTGCAGATTCAAAATATTTATTTGTTGCAACATCAGATGGTATAGCTAGGCTGTGGAAACTTGAAACAAAGGAAATTGAAAGAGAATACATTGGTCATCAAAAAGCTATTACAGCTCTTTCATTTAAAGATGAAATTGTATCTTAATAATTAAAAAAAAACGACATTTTTAATTTTATTTTTTAATATTTGTAATAATTATATATATACATAAAATTAAATATAATATTATAAATTTAGTTTTGTCTTTCAATTAAATAACGTATATCAGAATAACATATTAAGAATATTTGTAAACAAGCAATTTTTCTTTTCTTTTTTTTTTTTGGATTAATCGAAATAAGGAATAGATTTTACAGTTAAAGATTCTTTAATAGGATCCGGATCATTTCCTAATTTATAACTAATAATACAAGTGATATCTACAAACAGTTTTGTTGGATTTAATAATAACATTATTTGTTGTAAGTCATTCGATGCTGATCGAAATGGTTTTACACCAGGTAAACTATATCCTGTTGGTTTCAGCAACCGCAATTTACATGGCTAAAAAAATATTAGTTAATGAAAGGCAAGTTTTTATTTTACATGATTAAAATTACTTTAGGTACACTGGCATCGAATTGATAATCATCAATGGGGAATGAACTTTGATTAATAGATGAAATCACTATCACAGAAACATTTTCAGCTGGCTTATCAATAGCAAAATTTAATACTATTTTTAAACCACGCGATTCATCCATAATAATTCTTGGTTCAATGTTACTAGGCGCAACTTCATTTAAATTAATATCAATTTCAGATAAATGCAAAATTTTTCTATTACTATTTTTATTGGTATTTTCATTATTAGTTTCCACAGTTAGTATATTATCTACTTTGACTTGGAGATTTACATTTTCACTTATTATTTCTTCATCTTCTGACATTTTATTTGGATCTTTATTATTAATTGTAGTTATTAAATCAGTTTGAGCATTAGGCGATAATTTTCCATCACTTGTATTATTAGAATTAAGTTTACTAATTTTATCTGAATTAATGTTATTATCTTTAGCTAATTCATTGAGCGTAATTTTGAGAGGTTCCCTAAAGAAAATAAGAATTAAATAAAAAAACGCTTAAAAATTAATTTAATTACTTTTTAAATTTTCTTGCTCTTTCAGTTGTTTTCAGACTTTCTTTAAATAATTCTTCACTAATTGTATCAATAGTGAATAGTGAACTTTTTACTTCAGATGTTTCAATTGACGCACTATTATTTACAACAGCAACATTTTTTTCAATAATATTAGCTGGTATTGGTTCAAGTAAATTAAATGTTGTCACAACATTTTCTTTTAAATTACTTTTATTAGAATTATGTAAAACAGTTTTTGCACTAAATATATCATGCAACTCATCAATAGAATCTTTTGTTTCAATTGTTTGTTGTATTTGGTTATTGGGTTGAAATTCATTTTCAAGAAATCCAGATAGTAAATCGTCTACTTTGTATTGATTATTAGGTTCCGAATTGGATGGAAATTCAAATGCGGAATTATCATTATTATTGAAAACTTTATTGTATTTATCTATAGATGCTAATAGATTATCATTTACTTCTATTGTCTCACCTAAAATAATTTACAATTAAATTTAAATCTTATATAGAACTAAAAATATATTTTTATTGGTAGAAATGCATACCAATTAGTTCTTGCTCGGAGTCTTCCATTATTTCTGGCATTTTATTTATAATATTCTTATATCTTAAACAAGAATCATATATATCTTTGATAAGGACGTAAGATTCATTATTTCCAACACCTTCTTCAATATAGCTATCAAGAACTTGATTAAATAGCGTAATAGTATCCTGAGCTTCTTTTAGTTCAGCTTTTTGTCTCATTATACGTTCCGTTTTCTTTGCATCCTAAAATTATGGTTATATATTTGACAAAACAAAATATTGCTTCTTTTACTGATAATAAAGCCTAACAGTGGGGTTTAGATATACATCCTAATGATGTATATTAATATTTACACTATTACCATAAATATGTATATTCATTTACACGCGATTTCAAATACAAATTTAAACTTCGAAACTATAATAACTACGAAAATAGACCATATTAATATAAGGTAATGGAAGAATTAAGATATAGCTATTGCTACCACAAACCAGAGCTTTAAATAATAAGAAATTTAAATTTTTCACATAGCAAGAAATATTTAAATTCTTATTATTTGAAGCTTAAATATTCGTAATTTCAACTGTTCAATAAAATAAAGTGATGTAAAATTATAAAAATTAGGGGATTTACCTACAAAAATTTTTGGTAAAATTGTAAGTGCACAAAAAAAAGAGTCCTCGAAAAAGTGCTACTAATATAGCAATAAATGCGAAATTTGGGGAATATCCAAATTTAGAAAAACTATTCATCAAAGACTGTAAAATATATAATTAATATAAAATATTTAATTTAAAACTGACCTGGCTGACATGATATTGAATAAGTAAATTTGCTCTTTTAAAATCCTCTTGATTATTGCTTTGTAATAATTTTTTTAATTTTTGTTCATTTTCATCATTCATAAAGCTAACACGTTTACTTGTTGTCGCATTGTTTGGTATAAGGGCTGGTGTATGTTGGATGCCTTGCGAACGTAACATATCATATGCTGATTTAATTTTTTCCTTTTCAGGATATTGTACAGTCCATAATAAAAAACAATCCATTATTTTCTCACGTATCTCTTTCGGTGTCTTATCACCTCTATGTTTTACTGAAACTAATTCAATTAGTTTATTTAAAAAACGAAATTTTGATATTTCCATTTGAAAACTAGGTCCACATTTTGACATACATTCTTCTAATAACTGCAATTGAAATTAAACCGAGAATATTTTTAAGTAATTTTTTTTAATAGAAATGAAATAACTTACATCTAAACCTCGTAAAGATTGAGTTATCAATTCTGGAGTCCATATCATTTGATTTATTTTATTCACAAATAACTCTGCGGATTTTTCCACAAAATGAGGATTATTGCGAACTAATGTGCAGAACATACAAACAGCAAATTCATCTACATTTTGGGTATTGTTGCCTGTAGCACGATCTATAATATTTAAAATAAATAATTAAGTGATTATTTATTTAATTGTTCATATTCATATCTTATCAGATAAAGAACATTATTCATTCTTTCTTACAGAACATATCCCTAAGAAGATTTTCATCTGTTTCCGAAGACATTTTGGAATCGCAAAAGTATATCTGTGATAAAAAAAATATCAAATTGAAAATTTATAAACAGTCTCTTTTTCGCATATAATTTTATTATTGCACTTTAAACTTTATTTATAATTTAATTTTTTATTTAAATTGGCAGAAAAAAAAATTGACCGAATAAAACTGACACGCCAGAAGAACTAGAAAAGTCAGTCTAAAAGTTTATACCAATTTCTTTTCAGTACACTTTATTTACACACTACGGTGAAAGTGTCAAAAATCTGTGGTGTAGCAAAAGTGTATAAGGTATGAAAAAAAATACTTTTCCTACACCTTGAAAAATTCTTTATAATTTTAAATGTTGATACTTTTTCCCATAATTAACGATTAAAACATTTTATTTCATTCACGAATAATAATTGTTTCCAACTAATATAACAAATTTTAGGGTGTAGGAGTAGGAAAGTGTAGAAACTGTGCACACTTTTTCTAGGCGTCCATATAATTAGAGTGTAGTTAAAACGCAATTTTTTCTACACCGTGAAGAGTGTAAGAAAGTGTAGTTGAAAAGAAATTGATATTAGTTTCCTATTGGGTGGATGGGCAATTCCAAAAACAAACAAAATTAACCCTCCATGCAAATTCCCAGCTCAATTTTTCTGAGTCCAAATTTACTCAGAACGGACTCAACATTTTTCTTGACATTACTAAATTTCCATTTCGTTTCTGTCTCATTTTTAGCTCACTAAATCTGACTCAAAAAATAAGTTTCATAATAGGTCTGTTCGTTAGCTTGCTCAGGTCACATAATCCGAATAGGTTAGGTTAGGTTGTGTTAGGTTGAGTTAGAATAAGTGACGTCACAGATCACTTTAGGTTCATTTGTGACCCAAACCCAAATTCTGTTCGCTTGCTCAGATCAAATCAGTTGGAATTTTTTACATTTTGCTGCCAAACATAAACATAATTAAATCAAAATTTAAATCAAAGCGGCTTTGATATAATTTTAAATTTTTCGTATGAATGACATATTAAATATACTAACCTATTCGACTCTATCTATTTTGGAAGGTTAGAAAAAAGCAACTCCAAGTAGATCGGATCAAGTTCAAAAAAGCTAACAAACATAGAGTATACTGGACCTAACCTAACCTAACGCAAACGAACACGATCAAATTGACACATATTGATCCAAGTAACTTGTATCAAGCTAACGAACAGACCTAATAATAATCCTTTTAGAATCGACAAACACGAATCCATATTTACGTTTCGTTATAATCTCAATTTGGTTTCGCAAATAGCGAATCGATTTTTCTGCTCCGCAAATGAAGTATTTCGTAATTCATTCATATCTCCATTTGATATCATTTAAAAGCGAAGTTGGATTTTTTTATTTTTTTTTTATTTTCTTCATTTTATGAATAAATAAATATTATTTTTCATAAAAATTAATTTATCAAAAAAATGTTAATTTTCAAAAATAATTTCGTAGTTCGTTCTTATATCCATTTGGCATAATTTTTTCTGATTCTGAATTTGCGTTTCGTTCTCATCTCATTTAGGACTAGTAAAAAGCGAAATTGGATTTTTTTTATTTTTTTTTTATTTTCTTCATTTTATGAATAAATAAATATTATTTTTCATTTAAAAATTAATTTCTCAAAAAAATTTTAATTTTCAAAAATAATTTCGTAGTTCGTTCTTATCTCCATTTGGCATAATTTTTTCTGATTCTGAATTTGCGTTTCGTTCTCGTTTCATTTTAGATTCGCAAAAACTGAAACATATTTCTGTGTTTTGGAAAGCATCATTGTTTATTTATAATGACATAAAAACAACGGTAAAATTAGCTGATTATTTGTTTTGTGTTAAATGTGATATATCTTGTGATATTTTTGGTGTTACTTAAAATAATGTTAAAAGTGTCTTTAAATTATCAGACTTTTCATAAGATTAGGTAGTCGTATGAAAAATCTTATGAAAATGCATACCGTCAGATTTTTCATATAACAACGCATGAGATTAGTATTATTTATAAAACATCGCATGAGAGATGGACTACGTATTTTTACGTTCATATTGTACGGTTTTTGATCACACAAAAAATTGCATCAAATGTTTTATGAAAAATCTGATAATGTAAAGGCACTTAAGAAACCAAATGTAATACAAATGTTAATAATATATTTTATATATGTTTTTAATTTCTTTTATTAAAACATCTACAAAACAATCTAAATATCTTTTATTCCAATTCAATAGGTTTCACTCATTTCGTCTCAGAAACATATCGCTTTCTCTGATACGTTTCGCTTTTTCTGATATTACTTTTTTGATTCGCACACGAAACGATCATTTCGTCTCACAAACGTTTCGCTTTTTCTGATACGTTTCTGATATTACCTTTTTGAATCGCACACGAAACGATCATTTTGTCTAAAAAACGTTTCGCTTTTTCTGATACGTTTCTGATACTACTTTTTTGTTTCGTAAACGACGCAGATTTATAGACTCAAAAACAAATTCTCTAGTTCACTTTCCATACATCAGATGAGTCAGAAATGTATCATTTCTGATACAAAATTGCGAATCAGAAACGAAGTTCCCCATATAAAGTTAACTACATTTCTGAGTCAAAATGGAGACAGCTTGCATGGAGGGAACCCTTCGAGAAACGTTACTATATTTATTTATATTGATCTAATCATAAGTAAATTTGGTTGAATGTGTTTTGAGTTCTGTAATTCGTTACTTTTTTATCTTACTCATATCATTCATAACATTAATATTTATTTTTTTATTCAAATGAATTAAATATTATTTACAATGCTGGATTTATAAGTAGTTTTCCTCGCAACAAAAAATGCTTAGTAAAACTCCCTATTTCTACAATATTATATATTACCTGACTCGATACATTCTATTTGTTATAAATTTTCTGCAGGTTATACGCCATTTCATTCCTTGGTGAGATGACAGCTGACAGAATTCGGTCTGATCCCGCCAAGCATTTAAAAGTATACTCTAAATTCCGAACGAAAATGTAATGTTAACGTAAAGTTTTTTTTCCACTATTTCAAGTGTACGCTAAATTCTGTACGGAAATGTTAAGTTTACGAACACCTAAAAAATTACGAAAATTTCTTAACCAAAATGTAACGTTGGCGTACACATAAATTGTATACGCTAAATTCCGAATGAAAATGTAATGGAAATGTAAACTTTTTTTTTCTACTATTTCAAGTGTACGCTAAATTCTTTACGGAAATGTTAAGTTTACGAACGCCTAAAAAGTTACGAACATTTCTTAACCAAAATGTAACGTTGGCGTACACATAAATTGTATACGCTAAATTCCGAATGAAAATGTAATGGAAATGTAAACTTTTTTTTTCTACTATTTCAAGTTTACGCTAAATTCTTTACGGAAATGTTAAGTTTACGAACGCCTAAAAAGTTACGAAAATTTCTTAAGCAAAATGTAACGTTGGCGTACACATAAATTGTATACGCTAAATTCCGAATGAAAATGTAATGGAAATGTAAACTTTTTTTTTCTACTATTTCAAGTTTACGATAAATTCTTTACGGAAATGTTAAGCTTACGAACGCCTTAAAAGTTACGAAAAATTTTGTAAAAAGTTACAATTTTTTTATTCATTATTTTTTTTATTTTTTATATATTAATAAATATGAATTTATAATTTTTGTTTGGAAATATATTATTAAAATAACTAATTTGTTTTTTAATTATTATATAAATACGAATACGCTATATTAAATCAGTACGAAAAAATTACGCTAAATTTGTACGTATACGTTACACATAAACAGTACGCACAAGTTACGCTAAATATGTACGAATACATTACACCTAAACTGTACGAAAACATTACACTTAAACAGTACGAAAACATTACACCTAAACTGTACAGAAACATTACGCTTTTGCGAGGACTTATCGTAACGAAAAATAGTGTCACTTCTCATATAAGGAATGTAACATTTGCATATCAATTCTGTTACGCCAAAACGTAACATTTTCCAAGACCTTAGAAGGAATTAGACTCGGAAAACTTTACGTTTCCGTTACGCAATGTTTGGCGGGATCTGATCATCTTAACTGATGATGATTAACGGAATTGATGGTTATACGTAAACAATATACTTCTCTTTTTTACACCGTTGTATTTGTACGATTCGTTTATATATTTATATAATCTTCGTATATAGAAAATATGAAAAGATAAGTATATAGCGAAGCGAATAATGGCACTATGCTTTGCCAAGGCTGCCTAGTTAAACTGACATACGGAAAGAAAAGCCAAAAGGAGATTTATGTAACTATAGCATTTAGCGAGAAAGTACTAACCGTCGTAATACCATGACTTGTTTGTTAAAACCATCTCTACCATGTCCTTTCCGTGTTATTTCGCTGCTAAAAAAGCTAAAGTTATTGGGTCGTAATCAATAATAAAGTTTGTTTATATTTTCTTTGATACATTATATAATAACTATCAATAAATTGCAAATAAAAACTTTATTTACTATATTCATTTTAAGACATTATCAATAACTCTAATAAATAACAAATTAAAGAAGGCTTTTTAAAATCGCATTAGAATTAGAAATAAATAACAATATTTTCTATAAATATACAATTATATTAATAAGATTAATAAACTTAACGATTTTGATACTACTTTTTTTAATGTAAAAAAGTAACTTCAAGACAATTTTCAGAAACCTAATTTATTCAACTTATTATTTTTACTGTCAATATATAATTATGATGAATATAAATCCATAAAAAAAAAAATTAATTCTATATATTATATGCTTGCCAAAAATTGAAATTTTGAAAATTATTATATTTAAATTATACTTATTTTATTTAATTAGCATTTTGCAATTTATTCATCAGTCCAAAAGTTATTGAGGACAATATTTCTGTGCATGATTTATAGGTAAAACCATTTTGATAGCATCAAGATATTAATTACTTTAAAATTTTATAAAACTGATATGTAAAAATGTAAAAAGACAAAATCTATTTTTTTTTTGAAGTAGTAACTACAGTTCATAAATTAAAAATCCTATTTTGCCTTACTAAATTTAAAGTAAAATAAATAAATATAATAATATTAGAATTAAATATATTAAATTACATTAAGAACATTATAATTTTATAAATTACAATAGGCACTGTAATTCCTTAATTTTTATTCATATTTCTTAAATTACATATTATTATAATTTACATAAAGTCGTCTATAAAATAATACTAATAATAATCTGAGAACTTCACGAAATAGTTAACAAATTAGATCAAATTTTTAAGTTGGAAACATAATTCATACCGTAAAAACTCATCCATTTTAATGTTGTAAATTTTTTTTCTGTTGTGAATTTTTTATTATGTTTATGAAAAGATATTTCATATTTAATTTATGAATTATTTCCAACTTATTGATAATCATTTTTCCAATACTTAAAAATATTTTTATTTCAAAAATTTGTTAATCAATTTTTTTTTTTTACTGAAATTGTTCCATTTAGTGAAGTCTCTATAATAAAAGTATATTTATTATATATTTTATTTAATTTGTGATGAATTCAATATTAAGTTATTGAACATATTTCACTATAGTGAATAATAATTAATTTATATTATAAACAATTTCTAAATTATTTAATCGAAAATTTCATATATCGCTTCATATAATTTTATTTTTTACACGTAATTCAATATTAGCAAAATTGATAAAATTTAAAAATTCATCAATTATATTTTTATCTTCTTTGCAAAGCTTTACAAACTTTGCTTTTCCAAAATTATTTATACATTTAAATATTAAAATTAAATATTAAGGATAATAATATTTTAATTATCGGATAATGAATTTAAAATTTAACTTGAAATAAATTCAAAATAATTATTATGTATGTAACTGTAATTTTTGTTCTATTCTATTTTTGAATAATTTTTTTAGCTTTCATGAAATAACATAATTTTTTTAAATTACAATTTTACAATTAACAAATTTCTTATGCAATTTTTAATAGGCACCAATTTTTAAACACATTATTGTTTTCTGTTTTAACAGTGTCGTTTTTTAATCGTTTAAAATAATATAAAGAAAATATTTTAAAATGTTTCGGAATACATAATAAATTATGATTATGAAACAAAAACATAAATTTGTAACATATTTTCATCACAGTTTTTTTTTGGATTGAATTAAATAAAGGTATAAATTTATTTATTTACGATTTTAACGACTTTATTAAATTGAATAATTATGAATGTATTTTATATATACGGTATATATTTACTAAATTATAATTAATAATAACGTGGAAGCATTTTATTTATAAAGTATTTGAATAAAGCATTAAAGCTTTTTAAAACTAACGATGAATACATAAAAATTTCGACGTTTCAATTTAATATTATTATTATGTGCAGTCTAAACTATATTATTAATTAATTATTTTAAATAAAATAAAAAGAAACTACTTATATTAAGAATATTCGTTATATATTATAACAAGCTAAATAAAATTACATAATTACAATATTGTAAGCAAGTGAAAAATTAATCACAAATATTTAATTAAAAAGATCACAGTTTTAAAATTTAAAGCTAGAATAATATTAATTTAAAAAAAATATAAAAAAAAATATCACAGCATTGCAAATAAAATTTATTAAACTTAATTATTAAATTTATTGCGTTAATGTACAAATATTTTTAATTTTTAACAACAAATCTTTAACATTTTTTTCCATATTTTAACGATAAACACTGTTTACATAGTAACAGTTTATTTTTTTTTATAAATATCACATGCATATTAAAATAAAGCTGAAGCAAAATTTAACCGACTGAGAGAAAATGGAAAAAAAAGAAATCTACTAATAGGACTTAGCATAAAAAGCGATTATACCATTTTAAAAAAGGATGGAATAAATATTTTTAAATATTTCATTAATAATAAAATGGATTTTTTTTTATATTAAAATATATTTTAAAGGAATTTTCTTTTTATAATTCGAGTATAATTTAATTGTGCAAGTGCAACTATATGTATATGAGTTATTATTTAGTTTAGGAGATGTGCCGCCTAAGAATTTCAAACCGCCAGAGTTTCGTATCAGACAAAAAACTGTATAAAATAAATTTCGAATCAGATTTGTCTCTGATAATGAAACTCGGCCGATTCGATATATTCAAGGCAATAGACGCTTAGGTTTATATAGAAATAAATTTTATATACATTATATAGCATTTCTAAAGGGCGTATTTTCTAACAACATAATTAAAAGCGCATTCGTAGCATGCTTTAATTAAAACACTAACCTTATAAAGCGATTTGCCATTCTTCAAATATCTATAAGATTATAATTTAATTCTTTCCATTTTTAAAATATTCTTCCATTATTTTGTTTCACAATCTTTCTTTTTTTTATATATATATATATTAATATATTATTTTAACATTATTCTTTATAGCTTATACAATATATTATTTTAATTATTTTTGATTATTTAAATTTACAAAAGTATTCCTATTTTTAAATATGTCTCAAATTGAAATTTATCACAGCAATAATCAAATAACCGACTAATAATAATTTTCTTATTTTGTTAGATATTTTTTATTATGTATTTTTCGGTTTTCGATATTTTATTTTTTTTTATAAACATTTTTGATTTAAAATTAAAAAAAAAATTCTATTTTACATTAATGCACGTACACATAAAATTATATAATTAATTATGCTGAGCATTGCAGTGTAGGCAACATTAATTTGTATTTGTAAACAAAACGCCAAATTAGAATTGGCAGTGTGTTAACCGTTTCATTATAATTTTTGTAAGCAATTTCTTTTAACCATATAAGTATATTAAAACATACATACAATATAATTTTTTTTACAAAAATAATATGGTTTTAATAGTACGTAATTTTAATTTATTTTATCGAAAAAAATTTTAATTTTGAAAATATAATAATAAAAATAAAATAGTTAATTTTTTTTTTTAAATTATGAATAGAGTAATTAAAAGTGTGAATAGCTATAAATATGTAATAATAAATATCTATTAAAGTCATCATACAATAAATATATGAATATTATATTTAAATGTAATAATAACTATAATAATACCAAAGCCGTAAATACTATACAGCTTCGATAATACTATATCGAAACTATTATTACTTTTAATATTATTCAATTTACATTCGTCTAATTGTTTGTCCAGTAAAGAAAACAGAAACTTTTCTTTTAAATACTTCCATTGGTTTTTCCATAGATGATTGTGAATCTGTATCATAACCATCACTTTCATCATCTTCGCCAAATATTATTGTACGTGTATATGGTGGTTCATTTCCATCTGAATCACAAAATCCTGGATTTAAAATTATATTTGGTATAACTTCTACACTATTCCAACCATCTTCATAACCTCTTGCTAAAATAGATTCAAAATAAAGAACAAATCGTTCTAATATTATTTATATAATAATTTTATGAGGTCAATGCGATTTTTTTTTTAAAATATATCGTGTTATGATTTGAATTAAGTTTATATATCGAACAACTAGCCACTACTAAAAAACTGTTAATTATTTTGTTATCTATTGCTGTAAAATTTTACAAATTAAAATCACTTTTAATAAATTTTACACTATTTAAAATATAACACAGCTACATAAATAAGTAAAATTATATAAGTTACGAATAAATTAAAATAAAATATGTAATTACATATAATGTATAAAAATAAATATAGATTTCTCTAGTAAAAGCTTTCACACATATATATATATATATATAATATATATACATAGTATCAATTTGTTTTGCAACATAAAATTGAAGCGACAATAACAACATCCAATTTCCGTGTACCAAATGTAGATGATTTATAACACTCTATAGCCATAAGTACACAAACGCCAATTGCTAGTATTACAAGTGAACCAAGAACTATACCAACAGCAGCTATCCATACTCTAACATCGAAATTCTCGATATCATCCTTTATAAGTCGAACTAAATCTAGAAAAATATATTTTAACACTTTTAAGAATTGTGTAGTAATACAAAAGAAAAAGACACAAAAATTATATTTTATATACAAAATACAACTTTAAAATAGAAAAGGGAAAAGCAACTAAAACTTTATTTACCTTCTTCCTTTGTATCTGGTAACGTTGTAACATTCGCTGTTACAACAACACCACGGCCAAGTTTATTATTAGCCCATATTCTAAATTCGTAAGTTGTATTCGAAAATAATTTATACACTTCCATTTGTCTCTTTAGGAAAACAAAAAAAAAAAAAGAAAATTCAAAAGTTTGTATTTGTTTTACATATCTCAAATACGACTACTATTTTTATATATAAGCTACTTATAAATTAAGGATCAATGCGCTATTAAAACAAACTATAAAAATTATAATATTAATCTAGAAACTGATACTAAAAATTAGATATAATAATATTAACATCAATAATTATAAATTACATAGATCATAAAATGAATATCACATGAATACTTATTATGTTGATTATTCCTAAAAATAAATTATTTATACTAACAACATTTGGACTAATGTTTGGTGGATCCAATTGCATCCATATATCAGAAACATTGCCATCATCTGGAATATGACGATATTCAGCTGTAAAGCTACGAATAGGATAACCGCCAGAATTTGTTTTATTCCATCGCCAAACCAAAAAACCCAAAATTGTTGATGTTTTAAAATACAGCTGACTTACAGGACCTGGTACTGTTCGCACCAATAATTTAGCTCTGATATATTCCTTATATTCATTAACAAATGGTATATCAGTATTATTTGTCAAATCAGATGAATTTGTGAATGAATTATCATCAAAATTTTCAGTTTTTAAGCATACATAAATGCCTGCATCATTTTCGGTGACATTTTGAAGTACTAACAATGCTCCCGTCTACAAATTAGTTGGATTAGTCAAAAATCAGATTAAGATATAATTTGTTATGAACTATACTTACTTGAATAATGGTAGAATTGTTGCCATTACAGTTTTCTTTGATCCACATAATAGATCCATTTACTTTACAAGGTATAGTAATATTTTTACCTTTATCTGTGACGTATTCGTTATACTTAATTGTTGTTGTCAGTACTGTTAATACTATTGAAATAATTAATAAAATATATAACTAAACTGAAGTAACATTATATAAGAACGTTCAATTTTAAATAATGTTCCATATATATTTTTAAGACGTTATGTTTGTATCAATAACAATTATAGGAAATTTTCTTATATGAATATTAGAAAGACTATATATATACTATAGGTATAGAAAACAGACTGTATAAAATATTAGACACGCAAGTAAAGTTATATAAAATATTTTTCGCTTAAACATTAGTTTTGCTATTTAAAGATTAAAGAATGAACTGAAATATGTTCGTGCTAACCCAAACCTTTTTTATTACGATAATTATATGAACGAGTATATCTATATACATAATTATGTATATTTATTTAATAATGAATTTCTATTTATAACTTTTTGGCAAAGATTATGTCAATTTTGTAGTTGAAAAAGTGTTACATATTTTTCTTTACACATTTAGTAAAAAATATAATTTTTTCATAATTATAAGAAGAAATTCCATTAAAACAATAGCTAATTAGTTAATTTCAATTTTTTTTTTTATTTCCATAAAATATTTTCCGCCCAATGATAAGAAAAAATCAATGTCAAATTATCAATCGCGCAACAAACTTCTATTTTTGGTAAAAAGATTTTATGCAAATTACAAATATTTATATTAACTTAATTTTTACTTATCTTACCTTGAGTAAGAAATAATAAATTAAAAGAGGAAATAGAAACAATTCCACTGGAAGACATCTTCCATTACAAAGTAATTAGAAGAATAATAGAAATGCCAATTGCCTGCATTTGCATATTTTTCATTAAACTTATTTTTATTACATTAGTAAATAATAACAACATTCACAAAATGCATCACACAATTTAAGTACTTTTTTATTTAAACAATTTAAAAAAAAATTTCTTTCCGATTCCGATTGAAAATTTTATTTCTTTTGCTATCTCAAAACGTCAATGGAGATAATAAAACTTCAAAAGTCGAGTCAGCTGGTTTTGACAATTTCACATATCGTAAAATTTAAATATCGATTTTTACATAAATATCGATCTTAATTACCAAACTACTTTTATCCCCTGTAACCAATCTATATGATGATATAATGTTCAAGTTGCGTAGCATAACGAACGCTTTTACAGATTTTATATCAGTTAAGTACTCGGGTGACGATTTGTAAAAAAATTAATTAAAATGAAAAAATTTCGTGTAAAAATGAAATATAATGGACGTTCAGAGCCAAACAGAATATGTGGTTGTCGCTGTCGCCTGTCGTCGTGTTTTTAGCCAGCGATGATTTCGCTGTCGTTGTCGCCCCTTAACTAAACACAATAGATCGTCGCGAATAATAATTATCAATTATCATAATTTAATTTGTGAAAATTATATTTTCATTATAGTGTGCTCTGGAAAATAATTTTTAAATAAATTCAAAAAATGTCACAACAGCGACGAGCGAAAATATCAAATATCAATTGAAATACAGCGACAACGACAACGACAGACGACATCATTGTGGTTCAATACTAGGCGTGTTCCATTTTATCAAAAATCGCACTCCTGAGTACTCCGGAGTGCTCTGGAGTAAGGTTGAAATGGAACGCTAATTTCGTACTCCGGAGTACTCCGGAGTAAAGTTAATGTTGAAATGGAACGCAATGTCGTACTCAGGAGTACTCCGGAGTAGAAAATTTGCAGGTTTTAGATACACATAAAAAGGTTGGCGGTTATGAAACATTATCAACATAAACAAATTGTAGGTCAGAGCGGACGGTTGGAAAAAAATTATATGTTTTGTTGTTAATAAAATTTAAAAAAAGTATATACATAGTAATTTTATTAAATTTATTTTGTTGACAACCAAAACATATGTTTTATCCATCTATTGATTAATAGTTGAACTACAAAAGGAATGTTAAAATTGTCGAACTCTCGCGGAAAAATTAAGCGTAACTACTCTTGAAATTTGTTATTTTCTACGCCTAAACATACCCCAATAGCCAAATGTCACAATATTGTGACAAAAATACCACAAAAAATTGCGAAATGTCGACAAAAAATTGTCACAAAAATGTGGCGAAATTGTGAGTCTAGTTGACGCCTATTGTCACATCTGGGGTCACATTTTTGTTGATCAAAATGTGACAAGAATGTGGTTACATTTGTCACATTTCTGTGGTTGAATTTGTCGCATTTATGTGAGAAAAGTTGTCATATTAATGTAAGACATTTTGTCACATTTATGTTACAATATTTGTCACAATTATGTGCGATTTTTTGTCAAATTAATTTCAGAAATTTTGTGACATTAATGTGAACAATTTTTTTTATATATTTTTGGGGTCCAATTAGTATTATATTTTAATTAATAAAATTTTGTGGATGTTTCAGTATTTATTTACTTTTTATTTCTTTAATGCAGTTCTTTTCTCTTTTATGTACATAAATAAATATAAAAAATTCATTGTACTTATTTTTATCATATAATATTATTAAAATTATTTACGTTTATAAACAAAAACATTCAAATTTCAGTGATTTTTAACTATTTACATTAAAAAAAATTAATTCATTTTACTTATTCTAAATTAATACTAGAAAATTTAAATTCAAATACAAAAATTAAATTAGCTATATGCGAAATCATTTGTGTTTGATGTTTTCTTTGTTTTCTGGTACCTTTATTCTCTTCTTTGCACATAAAATTTTAATGTTTTTTTAGCTCATCGTCTTCCCTATCTGAAAAATAAAAATAAGTATAGTCTGAGAAATTTTAATAATATGTACATATATCAATATAATCATAGATAATTAATATTTTGTTTTCTTTTTCAATATATAAATTAAAAAAAAAATGATTTCATAAATACCTAATTAAATATAAAAAATTATATTAATCTTATTATTGATACATAAAATTATTTTTGATATAATATATATATTTTTTTAAATTACTTAAAAAGTATATACAAAATAAAATCACTTACATAAAACAAAGAAATCACTGAATTTTAATTTTTATTTAAATAAACTGCGCACATTCACTTTCCATGAAAACTAATTACACATTACTAACTCTTACCGTTTACATGTTTAGTCATGCACGTTAGGCATGTTTACAAATTTTTCATCAAAAATGTGACAAAAATTTCACAAAAAAACTTCCGACTTTTTGGGATTTTATTTGAAAAAAAAATCACAATTTTTTGTCGTGAAATGGCCACAAAAGTGTGATAAAAAAATGTGACCACATTTTATTTGACAATTTTGCGAACATTTTTTCAAATTTTTTTTGTGACAACAGGATTCACAAAAATTTCAACAATTTTGTCATCTTTTTGTCACATTTTATTGTGACAAAATAAAGTCAAAAAATGTTCAACAAAAATGTCACAATAAATCCACAAAAAAATGTGATCACAGTTTCTGGCTCCTGGGGTAAGCAGGTGTAGATGGAAATGTTCAAGAGTACTTCCCCAGCAACCAAATGTGAAATAATTGTGACAAAAATGTCACAAAAAAATGTGAATTGTCGACAAAAAATTGTCACAATACGGTGGAAAAATTGTGACTGTGGTTTACCCGAATTGCGACATTTTTATGACATTTTGGTCAGAAAAATGTGACATTTTTGTGGAAGACAAAATTTTGACATTTTTGTGAACGAATTTGTCACAGTTTTGTGAACAAATTTGTCACATTTATTTGGACGAATTTGTGACAGTTTTGTGTACAAATTTTTCAAATTATTATGGTCAATTAAATAATTAAAAAACGTTTTTAAGGATTTGTTTATTTTTTATTTTCAATATCAATCCAATACTATAAAGAGTATAAAGTATACTTATTATTATCAAAAACATTATATAAATCATTTTCAGGCATCTTATTTTCTTCTATTACTTTCATCAATACCTTCTTCGACTGTTTTCATAGTTTGTAGAATATTTATTTGATGATATCGGAGCTCATCTACAAAAAATACAATAAAATAGATAATAAATAATGTAAAATTTAATTTTTCTTATTGCTACAAATTCAAAATAATTTTAAAAAATACCTTTAAAAGTTTCAGCACAAATCTTTTTTTTATTATCACAAAGGAATAACATTGATTTTATTCTAGAACAAAACTTATGCGTCATAATATTATATCAATAACAATCATTTGAAATTTTAAAAAAATTATGTGACAAAAGATTCACAGTAATTTCACAAAAAAATGTCGAAAAAAATTTGTGAATTCTTTGTCACATTTTTGTCACATTTCGTTGTGACAAAAAAATATTCACAAAATTGTGCACAAAAATGTCACAAAAATTCCACAAAAAAATGTCGAAAAATATTTGTGAATTCTTTGTCACATTTTTGTCACATTTCGTTGTGACAAAAAATATTCACAAAATTGTGCACAAAAATGTCTCAAAAATTCCACAAAAAAATGTGGTCACAGTTTCTGGCTGCTGGGGTTAGGAGTAAAATTTTTTTCAAATGGAACACCTATAATGCGATATACGTACTTTTGATTTTTCTTTTGACATTTCACGACGACAGGCGACAACGACAACCACATATTCTGTTTGGCTCTTACATGTTTTACTTTTTATGTCTCTTTCTTTAAAAAGGGATGCACGAAAAATGAAACATGAAACATAAAACATGAACGAAATAAGGTTTGTGTAAAAGAGGTCTAATAATGAGACTTGCGCTACTAGATTTGAAGTTCTCGTGACGCCACAAATCACATCAAAATGACATTTAAAACTTCAATTTGAATTATGAAGTTTGATTTACAATTTTGACAGCACGCATATATTAAATTTTTTAGAATATTTTTATAAACAACCACGTGCATTTGGAACAATAATGGAGAAAAATAAAATAAAATATTTGATTGCTGACACTACAGCATTTATTAATAATGTCCAGTTAAATGTAAGTATTAAAAAAACAACAATTTCCAAAGTGGGTATACTAATATTATTATTTTGTAGGAATGTGCTGAAAATATATTAACTGTACCTGATGTTGTCAACGAAGTTAAAAATAAAAGACAAATTCGTCGTCTGGTTGTTCTACCTTATGACTTACAAATAAGAGAGCCAAACGCCGAAAATCAGTCATTCATAAGTAACTTTGCTAAAAAGACAGGTGATTTTGCAAGTCTTTCGGCAATTGATATGAAAGTTATTGCACTCACATACGAATTAGAAAAAGAAGTTAATGGGACTAGTCATTTACGAACAGAACCAGTTATATCACGTATTATTGCTTCAAAAGAGAAACCAGAAGAATTTATTGATTCAACAAAATTAGCGGGATTTCATAATCCATCAAATAATTTAGAAGAAAATGAATCAGCTAATGAAGAAAGTGATGAATACGAAGATTATATTTCTGAGAAAAACGATTTAACTGATGAAAGTGATGAAATGCAATTAAATTTGAAAAACTTAACATTACAACAAGAAAAAGAAACGGAAATGGACAATATACTACATCCTTATAAGGAAGAAGATGAATCTGATGATGAGAGTAATAGTAACAAACAAAAAGAAAGTAGCTGTAGTGAAGTCTGTGATGACGATAATGATGATGGTTGGATTACGCCATCAAATATTTCAAAAAAGAAAAAAGAAATTGAGGGCAATACTGATGAGAAGATTCCAGAAGTTGCATGTATGTCAACTGATTTTGCTATACAGAATGTTCTGAAGCAAGTTAATTTAAATATACTAGCGTTAAATGGACGGGTTATCAAGCATTTACGCACTTATATTTTACGATGTTATTCCTGTTTTAAAACAACAAGTGTTATGACAAAATTGTTTTGTCCAAATTGTGGAAACAAAACCTTAAAACGTGTTGCAGTTAGCTTGGATGAAAATGGACAACAAGTGGTAAGTTTACTTTTTTGGTAACGTACTTTATCTATAATTAGCTTAAGTGCAATTTTAAGTACATACATAGCTATTTTTTTATAAACTAATTTAAATATTTAAAATGATCCTTAATATTGACTAAAACTTGATTCCATTTCGTGTTTTGTTATGTATCAAGTTAATGCAAATATTTATATATAATTTTTATTATTGGTAGATTCATATAAATACACGTAGACCATTAACAGCTAAATATAAAAATCAAAGTTTAGCAAGGCCTCATGGTGGCAAACATTCAAGAAATCCAATTATAGTTGAAGATCAACCAATTCCAAAACAAATGCCATCCCGTGTTGCAAAAACTAAAACGAATGCTTTAGACGAAGATTATGTTACTGAGTTTTCACCATTTGTTGTACGTGATGTCAATTCAAAATCAGCTTTGCTTCGTTCAAAAGGAAATATAAAAGAATGGGCTCGCAATAACACATTTGAAGAGAATAGAAGAAAGAAACATTTTAACAGGCTTGTTAAATAAAGAAAAAAAAACAGTATATTATTTAAACTTTTTATATTATTACAATGAAATAAATTTAAAGAAATTACACAAATTGATTAAGAATAGCTTTAATTTGTATTAAGTACAGATCCAATATATCTTTACTAAAGAGATCGTCAGTCAAATAAGTCTCTGCAGCATTTCCAAATATCTTCGTATTCATCACATTTAAGAAAAGTAACTTTTAATGAAATGCTAAATATCTTTTAATTTAAAAATTAAATAAGATTTTATATAATGGATTATCAAGGACACAAAGCTAAATATTACATCAAACTGAAGTCCTCAACATACAACAAATTACCTTTTAAGATTGTGACATAACGTTCACAAAAATACTTGAAATAAATCGAAATTGATTTTATAATATCATAATTCAAATAATCTATACAATTTAAAAAAAAAAAACAAATATAATTCAATCGACGAATTCTTATAACTCGCCTAATTTTATTATACGTATACCGTATAACTTTTTAAATTACAAAAAAAATATTGTAATACATTTTTGGTTATACATACAAAATATCCTAAAATTTAGAATAATAATTTTATACTAGCTCTCCTATATTTTGTTATTCTAAAATTAAAAAAAAAAAATACATTTAAAATTTTAATAGAAACATTAAATTATTCATTAATTACCTTAACAAATTAATTTTTGTTTTTATATTAAATTCACTTAAATAAATTTCTTAGCTGGATTTAATTTTATATATATGTAATATCTTTCCATATATTTACGTGACAACTAGTCAATTCACTATTGGATATTAATAAAACTCAAGATTTAACAAATATTTTTCTGATAGTGTAGTTAGCCAATATTTTAGAAAAGAAAATGTTAATTTAAGTTTATTCTAGCAAGGTAATAATATTCTAATATTTCTAGACATGCTTGACCTCGCAGCTGATAATAAAATATATGTATATATGCATAACACAATATATTTTAATTGAACCATCATCTATAATAGTATAATATAAAAAAAAATTACGCACGAGCACAAAAAAGCTAATTTGTCGCACACGTATATGTAGTATTAAAAAATAAACTTTTAGGTTTTACAGAATAATATAAATTCTCTTCAATTTTAGAATCATATTAGAATAGAATATAAACTTAACAATATATATATATATATATACCTATATAGATATTTTTAGGAGTTACATATATAAAATAATATTTAACTTATACATAAAATATAAAAAATAATTATATATACATACAATAATATAAAATATTATATTGAAACAGGGAAGCTTGGAAGCTTCCAATTTCTCCAACAGTGTAAACAGATTTTTAGTTCTGAAAGGTCGCCGCGCTTATTTTGACAAAAGACCATCCAAACTTAACTAAAAAAAAAAAAACTCATAATTTTTTTGGTTGTTTTTTTCTTCTATACCGTCGTTTGTTATTAAATTATTAATTTATTTATATTAATTTTAAAGAACATCAATTAAAGAACTTAAAAAGAAAATATTTTGATATACGTTAAAAAGAAAGTGGAAATATATCTAAAAAAAAATTTATCGTAGGCGAAATTTATATATTTTTCTTTAAAAAAAATATATTTTAAATTAATATACTATTATAATATATATATACAATATATATTACAATAGTATATCTATATAATTATATATCTTTATGTAGCTTTTTTGTGCTTTAATATATCAAGGTGATTTTAGTAAAAAAAAAAAAAATATAAATAAAAACAAAAAAATTTATAAATTCAAAATGTGTTTTTCATAAGCGAATTTGTTATATTTTTTAAGAGTTTTGAGCGCAAAAATTATTGAAAATAATTTTTCAAATATTTTCTAACAATTTTTTTTTTTGTCGAAAAAAAAATATTATAAATTTCTGTCAATTTAAAAATAAAATTAAAAACTTAAACATTTTTATAAAAAAAAATTTATAAATATAAAAAAATAAAATTGAAAAGTATTTTTAAAAAAATCTGGACGACAATTTTCCTTTTTTCTTTTTTCATTAAATATAAATTCACATACGCACTACAAGGAAAACAATTTTTTATTAAAATAATTATTTCTTTTTGCCCTAAAGAAATATTTTTTATATCCAAATAAAAAAGGAAAATTGCCAGTGTATTATTCAGCAAGAGAGTTTAAATCAAAAATACCAAAAAAAAAAAAGAAGAAAGTAAATTTATATACTTATATGTAAAAAAAAAAAAGCTTTAACGAAAATACTTGAACTATTCAACTAGTTCTTTATTTCTGTTAGTGTTGTTTACCTTCAGCATTATTTAAGTTAAAGATTTCAGGTGTTTTTTTTTGTTATCCTTGTGAGTGAAATAAAAAATTATATGTATTAACATTTTTTATGTTAAAAAAAACATTAAGAAAACAATTACAATTATAGAAAAGACTTTAATCCTTAAGGATTAACTTCAAAAAAATTGTGGATTTTAATTATAATTTTTTCTATATATAGAGAAAATGAAATAATTTAATTTCCTTATGTGGTGCATAAATTATAATATATTTGTAATATATACTTTATATGTATATCTTTATTTATGAACCAGTGGTGTGCATTTTAAATTTAAATATACAAAGTTGTTATGGACATTCTACAATATTTCTTTCACTGACAGTGAAAAATAAAAAAATGTAAATTATAAAAGAAAAAAAACCTATAATTTATTTCAACTCTTACACAATAATCTCGGCCAAAATTCATAGATAATTTCATAAATTAATTTTACTTTCTAAAATAATGCAAAATTTTTTGCCTATAGTTTTTGCTTTCCATATAAATTTTATGTCTGGCACAATTTTATGGTATATATAAATGGTATTGCACGCCGCTGATATATTAATTTTATATAATCCAGCTTATATAGAATATATATTACAATATATAATATTTTCTTATATTAAAAAAAAGTTAAATTCTATTATCAATATGTTTTTTTTTGTATAAAGGATAATTTAACTTCAGAGTGATAAAATTTTTAAATGAAAATTTTCAATTCTACTTCATAATAATATTGTGATAATTGTGAAAGATGATACAATTTTTAAATTAAAAAATATTTTGTCTGTAATTTTTCTAGTACAGAGAACGACAATAAAATTTTATTAAAAAAAAAAAAAAAATTATGCTGGTGATTATTTTTTAATGGGACTAAATTCTAAATTTTTTTGAAAAACCAACAATAGAAGAAGAAATCCAAATTTTTTTATTTAATTAAACAATCAAAATTCATTCAACTATATACTCTCATGTTAGTATTAGAAAGTAAATAAAAAAAATTGGTTTTTCTTAAATAAATATTTTCCTTAGTTTTAAAGTTAAATTATAAAAATTTATTACAATCTTTGCAAAAAAAGAAAAAATTTTTTTTTAATTAATTTCCTCTTCTTTAGCCGTAATTTATTCAAATTATATTTTATCTATAGAATATATATATATATATATATATTATATACATAAAATTTGAATATCCTTTTTTTTACGAGTTAAAATGTAAAAAGATTCATCGATATTTTTTTGTTTTGTTTTTATAATTTACCTTCGCCGTTGATTCTCTTTTTTTTTTCTTTCTTTTGCTCTGAACTTTACTATATATTTAAATTTATAATCTATATAGATACGAGTATGTATGTATATATTTTGTATAGAAATCTAACATTGTATATATTGTATCAGGAATATAGGAAAGAAAACATTATGCAGAAAAAAAAGGATTTTTTTTTTTTGGTTGGAAACTTTTTTTTTTAAGTTATGTAATTATGCGCGCGCACCGTTTCTTTATTTCCTTACCAGAAATAAAAAAAATATATAAAAAAACAAAAACTTCTGTATGAGTGAAAAAATAAAAAATGTTAACCAATATAAATAAAAGAACAGAAGAAGAAAAAATGATTTTTCTATTCAACCTTTAATATCTAGATAGAAAAATATATTGTTGTATCATATTATAAAATAGAATATTTGAAATAGAAAAAAAACCCTTGTAGCATTTAGAATTTAGACAAAGGAGGCAAATGATCACATTTAGGATGTCGCGCCATTGAAATATTATTGAAATAAATAAAAGAATATTTCATTGTGTTTTTTTTTTACAGGACTAATTATTATTATATGCTAAGAAGTTATCAATATTACATTAAATTGTTAGCTGATATTATTATATTTTGTTAGATTTTTATCAAAAAAGAAAAAAAAGGAATTTCATTATTTATAATTTGAAATATTTTTTAATATCCTTTTATCCTTAAGCTTTGGACTGGGATACGAAATTTCAAAACTTTATATTATCGGGATATCATTTTCGTTAAAAAAAAATCATCTCCATACTTGATTTCTCTTTTCTTGAGAGTGTCTATAATAATCTGCATTTTATTTTTTGAAATTTATAAACTTATTTCGAACTGGAAATATACTTAAATTTTAAAGTTTCTTAACTATAAAAGAACTCAGTAGATAAAAATCCATACAGTGAAATCAGTTCACTGTGAAGCAGCTCCTATTAAGTTCATTTGAAATGTGAAATTTTTTATTTTATCAATTTTTCCTATTAAATTAGAATCTATTCCATTAAATTCAATATAAATTTTAAACGAAATTAATGATAACGATTAAAATTAGGGATCTGCTTCACTTTGAATTATTAAGTAAAAATTGACTAATCATAGTGAAAAAATTATAATTTTGAATATTAATTACTTTCAATATTCTAATAGTTTAACCATACTAGTTTAACCATCTAATAGTTTAACCATAATAGTTTAACCGCCACACTAATAGTTTAACCATATTCTGCTTCAAATGAATGATTTGCGTTAAGGACGAATAAAATTATATATGTTTATCTTTAAATTATTGATTTGATGATCACTTGTTAAAATGGATGAAATATTTATAATTTGTTTTCTTTTTTCAACGATGAAGTTCTTAATTAACCACAAATCGATTTTATATTTTCTATTAGTTAACACGAAAAAATTATTTGATTGGAAATGAAAAGAAAAATAGTTTCCTTATGTATACAAATAATATATAGATACATATGCTTTTTCTATATGAAAGAAGAAATAAATAATCATATTCTATTCAATGTGACATAATATAAAATTCTTCTCTTCCGATGAAATATAATTTTTTTGTACGTCAGATATACTATTTGAGAATAAATTTCCTTTTTTATTTACAATAATGTTTATTTATGATTTATAATGTGGTTACCACCGTTTTGTATAAAACTTTTCATATAGTAAAATATATAATTATTATTAGTTAACGACAATTTTCAATATAAAAATTATACTTATAATATAATTTCGTATACTTATATATAATGTATGTAATTGATTTGGTTGGGTTTTTTTTTTATATATAAAAACACGGGAAATTGAATTAACGAGCAATTTAATATAACGTGTATATAAACCAAGTAAACTTTCTGGTTTAAAATTTCTATTGTTAATTACAAAAAAAGAAAAGAAAAATTATTGTGCGAAATTTAATATATATTTAGGATGATGATGATATGTTTTGTTGCCAAAAAGTTGAAATTCATTTTTAATAGTTTAATTGAGTAATAAATCAGACATCAAAAAAATGTATTGAAAACTATATATTATGCTATATCCTATCTACACATTTATGTATTATCGTTTAAATTATAATTATATAATCAAATATATCTTTTTTTATAATGAAACAATATTTAAATAGTCGTTATAAGTAATTTGTCATAAATGCTGTTTATAATTTTTCTTAACCCAAAACTACAAAATGTTCCCTTTGAAAATTGTTTAAAATTATTTGCAAAAGTAAAAAGGTAAAAAACAAAAAGGCTTGAAAACTTTTAATCTTCTTTAATTTGCTTGTGGTAAATTAAAAAAAAAAAATTTCTTGGTTCATTTCTTTCTGTTTCTTCTTTATTCAAAAATGTTAATTTGGATGAATAATCTTTTAGTTTGAAAATTCATTATTGTTTCATATTATTATTATAATATAAATTTATTTTTAGAAATTATATTTTTGTTTCAAAGAAAAAAAAAATATATACTTTAAAACAAAAAAAAAAAAGAATATATTTTTCAACATTTTTTTATTAATATATAAATATGAAATTATGATCAGCGAAACCTATAAATAAATTACATATCTATATATATATATATATATATATATATATATATATATATATATGTTTATGTACTTAATTTAAAAAAATATATACATATTTATGTATATGAAAAATATATAATTTGGTATTTTTATAAAATATAAAATATTTTTCATACGTAAGTATAATTTTTAATATTAATAATATTTCTTTTTCACAATAAACTTGAGCCAAATCATAAAATATTTTTTTTCTTCTTATATCTATTTTTATTCTTCAAGAGGGGACGGAATATTTAATTTACAGAGGATATATACAGTAACACTGATGTGTCAAATTCTATAATAAAAACAGAAAAAAAAAATTGTTTTTTTTTAAGTTTTATGAATAAAACAACATTAAAAATACATTAAATTCATATTATTAATTAAATATTTTTGTTACCGTATTTGAAATTATTTACATTCTTTTATTTCCACCAAATATATTTACATACATACCTATATATATAATGATTTAATTAATAAGAAAATTTTAATTAATTAGTTGTAATATTTTTTAAATATCGCAAATTTAATAAGAAAAATATTTAAAAAAAAAAATTCTTCTATATTTAAATTAAAATAACAAATTTCCTTCCAAAATAAATATTTTGTTGACATTCAGTTACCAAACTTTCGACACAATTCGAATAATACATTTAAATTCATTGTTTTCTGAGTTTTGATCTATGTTGTTTTCTGAGTTTTGATCTTACTTATATAAATTATATTTTATAGCTTTATAAATTTGATTTTTAATTAATAAATAAAATCGTATGTCCTTGCTGGTTCTGTGAAGCAGAGCTACTATATTTAATCAATTTTCACTTTGAAATTTTTATCATTTTTAATTTTTTTCTTCATTTAATTAGAATCAATAGAAATAGAAATTATTAACAAATTTAATAACGACCATCAAAATTGAACCTTTGCTTCATTTTGAAAACAATTTTTTCTATCGTACTTCTCTCATAATGGTGAAAATCTACTAATAAAACTAATATTTTAAATTTGAAATGTCTTTAATTTTTTAATTTTGATTATCCAATTAGAATTAAATTATTGTTTCCTTAATTTTTTTTTTAAACAAAATTGACATTGACCACAATAATTAAGACGCTGCTTCACTTTGACAGATTAAGAAAACTATTTATATAGAGAAATGCTATATTAGTTTAGGAAAATGATTAATATTTAAATAACAGAATTTAAAAATTAATTATAATTAAATATGAAAATTATTTAATTTAAGTAAAATTAATAAAACGTAAAATTAAAAAAGAATAAATATTTATGAAATTATGATAAATGTTAGTATAAATGTAAGATTTGTTGACTGCCAATAAAATTTATTTTATTTATTTTTTATTACATAAAATTTTTGAAAACACTTCTTATCATTATTTTTCCAAATAAATGAAATCTTATCTGTAAATTGCAATTATATGATAAAAAAATTATATCCATTAGTATTCAGATATATTAACTCTTCAACAGTAGCTGTGACTTGCATATATATATATATATATATATATATATATATATATATATATACATATATATATATATATATATATATATGTCAATCAAATTACAAAGTTTACATTAATAATAAATTGGATAATATTTGTCCCAAATCATCAATCAAATAAGATTATTTAATATGATATTTAACTTTGTCATTATTTCTATTTAGTTTTCAATCTAAATTTATGAGGAGCACTTATATAAATTAAATTGTAATATAAATGCAATAATAATTTTTACACATAAATTGTACAGTTTTAAATATTCTAAATTACTTAATAATTTTTGTAAAACAGAAAATAATTATTAGGTAAGTAATTTAATTTGTCTGTTGTCCCAGTTCCGAAACACAGTCATTTTAAATTTAAATAATATTTTTTATCTTCAATTTTCAATTTGTTTTAAAATAAAATCCTTAAATAAGGGAGAAATTTCCATAATTCCGTTTCCCCCAACAAAAAAACACATAGTACATCATAATTTATACCACTTGTAATCACAAAAAGGGTTAAATGACTACAGTGCCGACTTTTTCATAGTTTCTCTATCCAAAAATAAAAATCAAATCTACCCAGAAGATATATTTTAAAAAATTAAGCATTTTCTACAGCTAAGAAAATTTATTAAATTTTCGTTGATATTTATGAATATAATTACATAAGTTTATTTATTTTTTTAAAATTTTGCCATTTATTAAATGAAAAATAAATAGTAAAAATATTTATTTATGTGACAATATTGAAATATTTAATTTAAAATAATATTAAATAAATTAAAACTTTTTTTAAATATTGTCTATAGAAAATGTGATAATTTAATGACGACGACTATGAAACCTCCTTAATAAATAAATAAAATTATATTTTTTTATATACCAAAAAATTCTACTTCTATAATTTCAATGATACTAGAATCTATAAATAATTCTTATTGTAATATAAATTTTTTTGTACATAGATAAAATTATAGCTTTAGATAAAAAGCTTATATAAAATCAAATATAACAATTTTATTTTTATTTTACCTAAACATAGTAGTCAAAACTTTATTTTGAAATTTACTTGTTGCTTTAAAAAGTTTTGTTAGTAGAAAAAATTTTCTGTATTCCACACACAGAAAATTTATCAAAAAAAGAAAAGAAAAATATAATAATAAAAAAAAAATTGAACTTGCGCTTTAAGATGGGTTCTTGAGAAATTGTTTAAACATATTTTTTTATGTATTTTTATGCTCACAGCCAGATTTATACATAATTTCCACAAAAAAAAAATTGTTAGTCTTTTGTAAGAATCAAAGCTTTTTGTTGTTATCAGTTACTAAAACTTCTAGGGACAAAAATTACTTACATTACTTAACAAAAATGTTTTGGATAACACACAAAAAAAAAAATAACCGAAATATTTTTATCTGGATGGGTTTGGTAGGAGAAATAATTCGGATTTTGAAAAGATATTTTAACACACACACACACACAAAATAAAATTAATATTTACAACCGGTATTTAAAAAAAGAAAAAAGGTCCAGTGTTGAAGCTTACTGACCCATTTACAATTCGATATGTATATGTACACAAATGGCGAGTGTTACGCACAAATAATTTTTTTTGGGGGAGAAAAATTCAGTTTTGTAACCATTTAAGCATTCAAAAAATTTAAATCAATTTAATGATTAATATGAACTTAATTATTTTGAATCTATACACTACAAGACATACATAATAATAAAATATAAAATTTGACATTGTTTACATTTACACTACATATATGTCAAGATAAATTGAAATTATGCAAATTAACCTTTAAGGAACCCCAAATAATATTTCTGTTTGTATAAAATAAAAATATTTAAATTACTAAGTCAAAAATGATATTTTCCATATAAATGAATTTTTCTACAGTTTTTAAGTATAGCAGAGACTGTTATATAAACGAATTCTCAACATTTAAATTAAACAGACTCTGTTAAATTTAATTTTGGAGATGAAATTAATAAATTCGGATTATGATTTTAATCAAGATTTTAACTTTAAAATATAATGCATGAAATCTTATGTAAATTATTATATAGGTGCTATCTAAATTTTAATATTGTATACCTATACCATATCTGAGCTATTTTTCTTACAATTAAATTGATTTCAGGAAATGATTATTTAATAACTGATTGAATGATCGATATTTCTATTGAATCTATTATCTATTGAAAAAACAATTATAACATCTTAACTTAATAGAAATGTCTATGAGATTTAAAATAAAAATTTAAATTCAATTGCAATTGTGATTGTCACAGCATTAATAGCATATATGTAGGAATCCAAAAAATATGAGAATACTTTAACTAATATAATTTTCTTTTGATGTCAATCTGTTTTTAAATTATAAAAAAAAAACTTTTTAATGCACTCGGATATTTCTTTATAATAGACGGAAAAATAACGAACCGTAGGGTACATATGAGAAAAACTGGCATTATAAAAGGCTTACAAAAGTATTATCTTCCCGGAGCACAATTTTTTGTTCCTTTCATTTTAAGGACACAATACAATTTTAAGCAAACTTAATCTTTTGATATAATGTAATAAAAATAGTTGAATATTTTCATTTTATTTTAAAATTGTGTATTGCAGCTCAAACAAAGCAGAAAAAATTTTCAATTACATTATCTACTTTAGAGAGTATAGACTATAGAGTATATTAATTTAATTTCATTATTAATTTTTATTATATTTCTTCGTAAAATATTTTTATAGTTTTTTACAGAAGAACAAATTTCATTAAATTTACTATATCGAATATGATGAAACTTCAGAAAAAGTAATATATTTACACACATTTAAGTATTTGCTGTATAAGGAAAGGAAACTATAGAAAATATTGATATCATTTGTCATGTACATATACATTTACTATACATTTATATTAAAATTTCTATCATTTTCAGTAGGAAAGTAAAATATTTACAG
Source organism: Empis stercorea (assembly GCA_949752835.1). NCBI lineage: Eukaryota > Metazoa > Arthropoda > Insecta > Diptera > Empididae > Empis > Empis stercorea. The sequence continues at coordinate 46,358,634 of OX457087.1, read as the reverse complement.
AAAATATATTAGAAAATCGTTGTATTCTTATTGGGCTTCTTATTGGTTTGAAATAAATTGAAAAAAATGAAAATAAATATAGAATCCCTACTTTAAATTTGAATAAGATTCTTCTCAAATTCTTTAGCATTTTTATTTTAATATAAAATTAATAAAGATTTCTATTAAATAAAATGGTATATTATGCTTCTAATACTGTAAAGCAGATACTATTATTAAATCTATTTTGAAATAACTCAATGTTTTTTTAAATTTTTCCTATGAATTTATAGAATCTCTTCTATTAAATTCGATAGAAATTTCTAACCAAATTTATGACAACCATAAAAGTTAAGGCGTTGCTTCATTTTAAATGATTAATTCATCAATTAATGCAACAATTTATAAAGAAAATGTTTGTAATTTTCTTTATTTAATTTATTCCAATTGTTGTTTTTTCATTTTTTTGAACAAGTTTCATGAAAGATAGAAAAATCCTTTGACCTTTATTTCTAGTTTGTTAACTTATAATAAACAAAAATAATATTTTGTACATAATTTTATAGTATATAATCAAGGCAATTTTTCTTTTCTATTTTCAGATAATTTCCAATTGCAAACTGGAATGGACAATAAAATTAAATAATTTCAGTTTCTTTTTTTAAAAGAAATTTATAATTTGTTTGTGATAATTTAAAAATAATAATAATAAAAAAAAATGAAAAATGATGTTATCACATAAAATATGTAAAGAAATTAATTGTCGAGTAATTAGATTTGACATTAATTGGAGTTGCAGATGTAACAGGGTGGTTGGTGTGTCACAGCTGAAACTTCAAATATGCAACAAGCAAATATAATATCTGTAAATTTATAATTTCAAAATAAATGTTAATTATTTCCTTTATAATCTTATTTAAATAGAAAAATTTCACTAAATAGATTCTTGAAATCTTTTGGATTTACACATAAAAAAAATTCTGAAAAAAAAAATTATTACAAACAAAAAATAAAAACCAAACAAAGTATAATTATTAATTTGTTTTATCATAAAATTTTAATTTGTGTTTTCTAATTATATAATAAATTTTATAAATAATTAATAAAATAAAATAATTTTTTGATGAAAATAATTAGAAAAATGAAACATTCCAAAAATTACGCGAGTGAAAACGCAATCAAAAGCAGCTAGTATTTATAAATTAACAATAAATAGTTTAACTTTCATAATAATATTATTAAATATAATTAATTACATTTGTAATATATTAACTGCAGAAATTCAAGAAAAAAGGAGAATCAAAACAGAATCTGGGTGGCACAGTGTTTCGGTGTTGCCTACCTTGTCGCGGGGGCTCAGCAGCCCCCGCTACAAGCCCCCCTAATTCACCGGTACCATCCGATGAATTTATAAATATTGTTAGAGAAGTACAAATTGGTACTGTTACAACATCATCATCAACTCCAAATATTGAACCAATATCATCACCATCAATTTCTGATAAATTATCAGATGAAATAAATCAAGAAGATTTAATACCACCAATATTAGCATCATCAGCTAATAATACATCTGCTGCTTCTGCTACAGGAGCAACAACAACAACATCATCATCATCATCAGTTACATCAACACCACCGAGTCGAATTTGTCAACCACAAACATCACCATTACCTCATATTGAAGAAGAAGAAGAATCTGAACAAAATCACAATCAATCAATAGAAACAATTTGTGATAATACAGTGTTATTAATTGATAAAAGTGGTGGTGGTACAGGTGATGAATATTCTAGTTCACCATCGCCACGTAATAAACATAAATCTAGATTACAATTACAAAATAAAAATTGGAATCGAACTAGTAATTTAATTGGTTCATCTAATGAAACTATAGTATCAAGTGGTAGTGTTAGTGTTGGTAGCGGTAATTTAACAAGTAATACAAACACAAGTGTTAGTAGTTCTGTACCACAATCAAGTGGATTATTACTGCCAAAAATGCAAGCTGAACAAGGATCTATTGGTGATCTACAAAAATATCATGGAAGATATTTAAAAAATCGTCGTCACACTCTTGCCAATGTACGGTAAGTAATATCAATTTTTTGCCATATTCAAATAGATTATTAGTAATATCAATTTTTATTTTTTTTTCCATTTATATATTTTTAATGGAGTGTTTAGTTAGTATAGGATTTTAATTACTTAATTACTTTTTGTTATAGTCAAATGAAATAATTTCATTAAAATTCAAGCTCGAGCCAAGAGAAGAATAATATAATTTAGATATTGTAGATATACATATTCAATTTATTTACTTTATAAGATTATAAACCTTCATGATTAAGACGTTACTTCACATTGAACTCAAATTTTCCCATATAATTTCTCTCATAACCATGAAGCAGCTACTATTAAAATATATTTTAAATTTAAAATACACAATTTTTTTAATTTTTTCTATAAAATTCGAATCTATTCCATTAAATTCGATAGAAATTTTTTAACAAAATTATTGATAACGCTTAAAATTAAGGTGCTGCTTCACTTTGAACTTAAATTTTCCGGTATTTGAGCTGAAGTTTTTCTATTATTTAATTAAACATCGTTAGTCATTGCTATAATAATTATTATTTTTCATTAATTACTTATCTCTGAATATAGTTAAGGAGATGTGACGGTGATAAATATTTCAGATAAATATTCAAAATATATAACATAAAAAAAAATTAAATTTACACATACACTTAATTAAATATATTTTTGGATCAAAAAATAAAATTTATCGAAAGCAAAAAAAAAAAATCATAATTTTCATAATTTTTCAAAAAATAAGAAGAATTTTTGCCCTCGTGATCATAAATATAAAATGAATATACTTTTTTTTTTAGAAATTCTGTTATGAACATAAAGTCGTCGTGTTTTATGATGCGTAGGTGACCAACATTTAAAAAAAAAGAAAATTTTCAAAAAAGAATTTTTATTTTAAATTAAAAGCACAAAATTAATTAATGTTATTGACAAAATTATTTTCCGCACTATAATTTAAACTGACTAATTAACTAGAGAAATATATGTTTCATTATACATATATTTTTTTTTATAACAAGTTGCCAATAAAGAAAATGTAATGAGCATGTTTGAATTTAAATTAGCGATGTAAATCAGTTTTTCAATATTTTGTTTGAATTTAAATGAGTAGTCCTAATATACTGATGCAATAGAAGTACTTTTAGAGAGATTCAAATCTGACGGACAGGACAACACAATGTAAATGTCGACAGATTTGAATCTCTTAAAGTTTATTATATTAGCACTATAATTATAGTGTTATATTGGAAAATCGACTCAACAGACTGATTTATGTCTGAGCTCATCACCAAGATGTTTCCCTTAAATTTGTTTGCAATACTAATTTTATAGTTTTTTTAGTATATACCAAACCAAAGAATTTTCCAGTTCGAATTTTGTCGTTCTTAAGATTGACTATATATAATATACCACAACAAAAATTTTCTGCTGTCGTTTTATCATTTTCTTTGGCTTGCCAGTCAATTATTAAAATCCCCCAAATTTATTTTCTTACATTATATAATTATTCTAAAAATGACTAACCAAAAAAAAAAAAAAAATTATAAGAAAATTTAATATTAATTATATTTTAGAAACCATCAACAACAACAACAAAAATTAATATATAAAAAATAAATATTTTTAAATTTAACGTATTATTTTATAATATAAAAATCACTGACCTGATTAAGTCTAAAAATATCAAAGTTGTTTCCACTCTTCGATTATTTAAACACATAATTTTTTTTTTATATAGTATACAAGCAACATATTCATCCCACTTAAAACCAAATATTTATAGAAAAATAATAATAATAATTTTTATGTTGTTGATGGTGATTATATTTACAATAAATATTTTCCTATGCCATTTACAAATTTTTACCATGGGGCGGAAATTAATATTATTATACGTTAATTTAAATTTATAAACATTAATATATGCTTTAAGGTAAAATAACGAAAATAAATTATATAAAATAGTTAAATTTGTTTTTTTTTTTTTAATTTCTAGAAAAATAATAAGGATAATAATCACTTGATTTAATTTAAATTGTATTAAAAGAATATTATTTTTTGGTTGAATGAAGTACTCGCCCATGTCCTTAAAAGAATATTTTTCATCATTGGAAAAATCTTCTATATTGAATATATTATTTTCTTTAATTATTATAATAAAAATTTTCCACCCCACTTTTTATATTTATTAAACATCTTCAGGATTTAAATTTCTAAATTGTAAAAATTATTTTTTCTTAAATTTTATTTACACTACTTTTTTGTTTGTTTGGAAAACTTCCTTCAACCAAAAAAAAAAAAAAAATGTGCCAAACCAATTTTCATGGTATAAATTTTACAAAAGACACTGAAGGGTTGTTTTTTTTCCATATTCTATAAACTTTTCGCTTTTAATTATGTTTTTAATATTAATTATATATATATATATATATATATATATATATATATATATATATATATATATCATCAAGTCGTTAATCATTTTCATGTTAAAATGATTTGTGCTTTTTATAGGTTGTTTTATAATGTAATTGTAAAAGCTTTGTGTAATTTGATACTATAATCTTATTAAATTTATATATTATCTAATCTCATTAAAAAAAGATATTTTAAATAATATCTTATTAATAGTCTATATTAGTAAATAATTTATTGAAATAAAAAATTCCATAAGATATTAGCTCGGAAATTTCATTAAATTTTTTTTCCTTCTTTTAAATGATTTTACGGATTTATTTTTAATGTTATCACTTGTTACAATTAGAGAGAGGGACTTGATTAATTTTAATTTTATATGGATTCCGGACTATAAGTTTTGTATAGTGAGAAAACTATTTTTTTTATTGTAAAATTTATCAGTCCAGTAAAATTGTTATCCATAAAATCACATATAATTCAATTAAAAATTGTTAACTAATTTTTAATTTATATGTGTGTGGCGAAAAGTCTTTTATTACCATTTTTTTTTTGTTCCAGGATTAAAATTTTCTATGTAATAATAGAGACGACTGAGAGAATCAATTATCACAATAATCAAAAACATTGTTTTTAATTTCAACTTTATACATACTCATATTTTTATTGCCCACTATAAGTATTCTATTTCCATTAATATAGTAAATGAAATGGCAAACATGAATATCCAATAATGTAAACTTGAACAAAAAACCAAAAACATCAATTTCCCACAACAGATTCAGCTTTAAAAATCAATTATTGATGAATAACAGTTTTTTTTTATTACGCCAAAAATAATTTTTTTTGTATTTTTTTCAATTTCTCATAATTCATCATGATAAATGAACAACACCATGTTGTATCACTAATGAATGTTTCCTCCTATATATTCAATTCATCATTATTGGAAAAATATTTATATAAATTTTTGTATCGACGATTGATTAACTTTTCCAGTAATATAAATATATATGTATATATCGAAAGATGTGACATAGATAACAATAACATAAAAAATATTACCTGTTAAAATATATTAAAGTTTTATTATGTTTTTTTCTTTGTCCTTTATTCACTGACCTTCTTTATTAATTAATGACGTAAATTTGAATTATTAAAATTTTATATATAAATAATTTTCAGATAGTTACAAAAAAAAAAAAATTCAATAAAATTATTCGTGTTATATTGACAATTTTTTTTTATTAAGTTAAATTATCTATCAATAAAATGAATTTGTATAATAATTTCGTTCTTAACAGACTATTTACAACCTCTTCTAAATTATTCCTTTCATTATATTTTCTATATATTATCTAATTTTTTCAACAAAAATAATAATAAAATCATAGTTGAAAACTTGTTGAAATTACATTTCTTAAAATTTGAATTTTTCTAAATTTTTAATTATTAAATATTTCAAAAATTCTTCAAAATGCATTAAAGAAAATTTGCATATCAAACTGCATTAAAGAAAATTCAAAATTTTATATCCTTCAAAATAAGATCAGCGACATCTAATTTTTAGGATACAAACTAATATTTTTTAAATAAACAAATAATAAAAAGCTTGTCATAAGATATAATATGGTTTGAAACTTTGCTAAAGTATGGGCACAAAATATAACAAATAAATTCATATCAAAACACATAGCATAAATTTAGGATATAATTTTTTTAAATGGCAGCGAGAAAGCAACATTTGGTTAAATATATTTTGAAAGACACATTAATTTGTGGTTTTGATTTTTTCCAATAAAATAAATTTAAATTAAAAAATAGTAATGATAACAAAATTTGAAAATTAAATGTTACCAAATTATAATTGAAAATTAGATAGAATTTGGTAAAATAATGAAAATTCTTAAATTTTTCTAAGAGCATAGCAAATTTTAATATTTATATTATTTTTATTCGGAAATAATTTAATTTTAATTCTCATACTTTACACATGATGGTTTTTATACCTTGTGGGTAAAATTTTCATTTTTTTTAATGGATAAAAATAAATTAATTCAAGTTTTAACAACGAAAGAGGAAAAAAAACACAACATTGTATAAATTATCATAATGTAAATTATAAATAATGCCACAATTAAGAATTGATTATCTACTGGATTGGAAAAACAATATTAAAAGTGTGGAAAAATTTCTAAAATCACAACATTATAAATTGCTATGCTTAAAGTAATAAAATGATATAATAAAATATATCAGAGGCAATTTAAGTATATAAATGGGTGGGAGTTGGGAGATGCTGTAACTGATAAGATATTATATTAAAACCAAAAACAATTTGTATTTTTCTCTGTTTACATTCTACAATTTCCTTTTTTCCAAATAAATTCATGGTTACAAAATCTCTGTAGACGCGTTGTAGAGCTTTACCACTGAAACTAAACTATTTTTTAGGCTTGAAATAATGTGAAAGGATTTAGTTTATTTAAAAAAAAAAATCAGGGCTTTTCAAGGACTATTATTATGAAAATAAATCAAAATCCATTTGGGGTAATGTTTTCATGTCTATGACAAGACTACAACATTGGTAAAAATTGATAAATTATACTCAATAATCTTAAACCACTACACAGTGGAACGCATTGGAGTATCCTTATAACCATAGACTATTGAACATATAAACATTTATTATGTACTTTAAAAGCAATTGATAATTGATAATGCAGACGACAGGCACTCAACCCACAAAATTATAAATATTACTTTTATCAAAGATGCTTTAACACTGCCAAACAAGTTCAAGGTTTTTGGTGTATCAAAGATTAAATTGCAAACATTTTTTTTTAATAAACAAACAAAAAATTAAATTCTCTTACAATAATTTTGTTACCCAAAAGGTAAAAGTGCTAAGTACCAGTAAACTTTTAATATGAATTTAATTAATTTTCAATTGCTATTCGCTCCATAAATATTTATGTATACGTATACATATTTTTTTTTTTTAAATATTATGAATATGAATTTTTAATTTGATAGAACTTGTTATTCTCATAAAAATCATAATTTTCGTAAAATTCTTGATAATTTATCGAAGAAAAATTTATGCTGAGAGAAACTCTGTGTTAGCCTTTTTTTTTTTTATTAAAATATTGTTGTGGGTAATGAATTGCATTTATATAATAATAATGTGGTGCTTTTCTCTGAGAATTGAAAATGATTCAAAAAAGATTCCTCTGATATATATACGTAAACTTTTTTATAAAATATTCGAGTTGTAAGCTTGTAACTTTTGTAACTCTATATATGTAAGTAAAATTTTGTGTTATAACAAAAATCTCTTTTATCTCTGCGATTTTCTTATAAAATTTAGATTTTGCGCGCAAAATTTATAATTTTTTCCTATAATATGAAATTTATAATAATAAATAATAAATTAAAAAGCTAAAATATAAAACATAAGCCAGCATAATATTTATAGAGAACAGGTGAACCGTATGAACCATACACCTACACGGAAATCAAAACAAAGTTAATTGTGGTATTAATATTTTTTTCAACAAAAATAATAAAACGAAACATTTTTGTTTTCTTAACATTTTTTTATGAAAAATATATTGAAAACAAAGTGAAAAAATAATTTGTCTATATCATGTGCACACTACCAATCACCTCTCCATATATAACACAAACCTGAACATAACCAATGAATCTATATATGAATTTGACAATTTTAAAAGATACATTTTAACATTTTTATATAGCTTCTATGAGTATATCTGGGAGACTTTTTTTGAAAAAGCTCAATTACATCATGAGCATAAAAACAAAAGTAAAAAGAAAATTATAAAAACAAAAACAAAAACAAAAAATACAAAAGAAATTTTTAGAGAACAGAAATTTTTTTTTTTTGGATTTTTCAATAATAACCAAAACCATTGTAGAGTCTGTCAGTATATATATTGCCGCCAAAGTGTATAGTGTAGAACACGTTCTAACATTTATTGGTTACCAGGTCACGAACCTGAAGTAAAAAAGTGTTAATAATAACAATAACAACAACAACAACAAAAAGAAGAACAAAGTTTGTTGTAAATTATTAAATGAAATAAAATTAAAAAATAATTAATTAAAAATAATAATAAAATTACAAAAAAAAAGAAAAATTGTGTTCAATTAAAAAATGTTATAAAATGATTCCGGGCCATCAATTATGTTGAAAAAAATTCGGCCATAAATTGTTATGTTGAATAAAAAAAAAAAAAGTGTTGGAATAAAAAGAAATTACTTAAAAATCTATTTTTAAGTTTATATTTTGAAGTGACAACAAACATAAAAAATTTTATAATTTCTTTATTTTATATATATACAATAAAATATATATAAAAATTCATGAGTATTTACTAAAAATATATATAATATATAAAAAGCTATTTAATCTGGGACTTTTTAAAAATATTTATACATATAGGTAGTAGTACATACTTTTTTTTGTTTTTTTTTTCGAAAACAGACTTCAAAAAATTAAATTTCAAGAAATTTTCTGTTTTGTACCCAAAAATATAATGCGACACGAATAAAAAACTTTTCATATAAATTTCGGACGGAATATAATTTTTAAAGTATATATAATGACAAAATGTTATTTCCTCCTCTCTTCATTTAAATGTATTTAAAAAATATTTTTTTTTTAAAATAATTAAATGATGAATAAAATTTAAATTAATTTTTGGTATAATAATATTAAAACTTAAATTGATCTATAAAAGTAATAAAAAAAGAATTTTGTAATTAAATAAAAAAAGAATTTTGTAATTAAATAAAAAATGAAAATGATTGATAAGAGCAAATTTATAATTTAATTTACAAGAAAATTCTTTGACTTTTATTATCGCAAATATAAAATAAAATGATTATAAATGCATTCCATCGCGAGGAAATCTGCATCCTTTTTTTTTGGTTTGTTGTGAGCCAGAACAATTTATATTTATAGAGACTATATGATGATATCAAAAAAAATTAACTCAATTTTGCAATCAAATTCACTAACAACAAACAAGATAAATTGAGCTTTTTTTTATATAAATCATATTCGTCTCTGCAAATCTAGGCCAATCGCTGCAACAGTTTATAAAGTTTTCTGCATTTTATATTATATTTTTCATCTTCGATTATATAATATTTTTTTAAAAAATTTTTTTTTTTTTCGATTTTCTAAAAACAATTTTAATTATATTTATTTGAAAGAGACAACAAAAAAATCCATGGTATATAATATAAAATTGAAAATATGAATTCGAATTCGGAATATTCATAAAATAATTTATGTAAAAATGATAAGACCTTTTAAAAAAAATTTGATTTATTTCTATGAATTTATTTATTTTGCCATTGGCACCTTTTTTTTTTAGTTGTGTTTTTCCTATTTAAAAAAATAAAATAAAAATTCCCATTTTATTTTTTATTGGAATTTAAAACCCCACAAAAACCTAATATAATTTTATTGTAAAAATTATTTCAAATTCATAGAAGAAAAAAAATAAGAAAGAAGAAAATTATTTACAAAATAATTGTAAAAAAAAAAATATGTAATAATTTTCCTTTTAACGACTAAAAAAAAAATACGAGAAATGATTTTCTATTTTTGTTTCCATTATTAAATCTTTACATAGAATAATTTTTGAAAATGAATTTTTTTTATATACATATGTATATATACGCCAAAAAATTTTAATATTTTCACTTTAGAATTGTATAATCATGGACTGTGAAAAGTATTAAAAGTATAGTTCAACACGAAACTCATCTTTATGTCTGGGCGGAATCACTTTTAATAAATTTTTTTGTTGAATCAAAAAATGTTCCGAATCATTTAACCTATAATTTCTATTACGAAGAACGCACAAAACATTATGATTTGGAATGAAAATTTATGAAGAAACTTTTTGAGAAATAATTCTATATATCCATTTTGATTTTTAGGACAAAATATTTTATTGATTAATATTATTGATAGCACGAAAATATGGGAATTATAAAGGTTTTGTTTTCTCTTCATTAAAAAAAAAAAAATTATGAAAAATTTAATCAATTTTCTATTTTTGTAAAAGTTTATCATGTTCATTGGTTAATGAAAACTGTTGCTTTTATATTTTCTTCTATCCAAAAGTTTAAATATTTTATTTAATACTTCATCGATTTTTTTAATATATATATTGTTTTTTTTTAGAAAAATAGAAAATTTTAAATATTTATATCTACCTAAAATATAATTATTTTCTCTGAAAAAAGAGTCAACAAATATTTACTTTTTGTTTTTGGGGAAAAAATATTTTATATAATATTAATAAATATTTGATTAAAAGTTTGTATGGTACGTGTACAACAGGTTGATTATAATATAGAATAGCGTCTAAAAAGACTTCTACTGTCATAAATTATGAAATTGTATTTACACTATTTTGTAGACTACGAGAATTTGGAATGTAGACATCAGTAAAATTGATTAAAATTTCATTCTGATTTTCTAGATTTATATTCTGAAAATTTATAAAAAAAGCGACAGTCTAAATTTGATCCTTGTCAAAAAAAACCTGAAGAAAATGGCACATGATTTAATGATTGTAGCAAAAGAACGTTTTTGTAAGATCAAACTAAACATAAAGTGAAGTATATAATTTTTAACTAATAAGCTAAGAAAATATACCATAAATAAATATTAATCGTAACTTTCGTATATTTTGTTGAAGGATTCTCGGATAATATTTAAGGATACATTTTTTATTGTGGCAATAATGATTTTTTTTTTGTATTACCTTCACTTGTTATAATATCTTTTTCATATCTCTTGGGCCTATAGTGAATATTCCATTATTATTTTTGTCATTATTAGATATAAAGAAGCTTGCGAGCTTAGGTGTTTACCTTAACCATGTATGATAAAATTAAAAGAAAATATTGAATAGTAGGGTTGCATAACAATTCATCGAAATACAATTCATCGAGAAAAACAAAAACAATTCGCCGAAAATAAAAAATAACAATTCAACGAAAACGACACTCTGGGTAAAAAGGTCGATGCAATACACCCTGTCGACATAACCTTGGTAAAGCTAAATGGATTTTGCTATTCGACGTATTCTTTTTCGACGATTTGTCATTTTCGACGAATTGTCATTTTCGACAAATTGTCGTGCTACCGAATATCGGATAAGGGTTTAATTTTTTTACGTATTTATTTTACGTAAATAAAAAATTTTAAATATTCTTAACAATTTTTGTTTCGGTTATTTTAGTTTAAATTTATAAAAATGTTTAAATATTTTAAGATATAAATTTCATTTATGTATGACTAAAAAAAAATTGATAATCATCCTTCCTTCTGAAAAAGAGAAAAAAAAACAACGTTTTACTATACAAAAAACTTTATGTATAAATCTTCACATATACGAATATTTATCAACATTAAATATGCTGTGATATTTTTTATACATAAATATATAATTTTATGTATAAATATATAAAAAAAAAATGCTTATTCCCTTTGTAGAATTATTTATAAATTAAGTTTTTTTTCGTGCAATTTTGATGAAAAACAAAATAAAAAATGTTTTCACTTTTTTTTCTTTATTTTATCCTTCCCAGATGCTTTTTACGTTCAAAAAGGATTATTTAAGGTAATCTTTGTATAAAAGTTGGATTTTTGTTGTTTTTTGTTTTTGGCTTAACACAGGGGTCAATACTATATATTTTGGCTAATCACTTATAATTCTTGCTTCGTTTTTAATGAAATGGGAAAATGGTTAGATGGTAGACGAGTGGAAATTTTAGTTAATGATTGTTCACAAGGGAATTTTTTTTTTCGTATATACTATAAAAACCAGGTACAATGATACCTAAAAAAGTTATTTGATCTTTATATATTAAATACTTAAATTCTGGAAATTTAATGGAAAATAGAAATTGAATAATTTAAAAACCATATTAAATTTTAATTTTTTTATATAATTTTTTTTATATATGATATGTCAATAAAATGTTAAAAAGCAAAATAATAAATACTTTAATGTTATTAAAGATATAATATCTTTTTTTTAACATTTTAATTATTTTAAAATTTGTTAAAGGAATATAAATACCAGAATTTAAATATTATATTTTATCATGAACCAGACAGTTAAAGGATAAACCCGAATCTGTATAACTCTTATAAAAAATGGTCCTATAATCAACTGATTTCCCAATCCTTGTTTAAAACATTGAGTATGACTGTCGTGGGTATAGAGTAGTAGTGAAAATTACAAATTTTATAAATTTCCAAACAACTTTAATATGATAGTGTTTCCCTTCTCCGAACATCCCAAGTAACAGAACAGTTTTCGAGAAAAACGTGGAAATATTAGTAATAATCTTGTAAACTCTTCTTAGAACGCATAAATAAAAAAATATCTATTGATATTTTATAAAATATTAATAATTATCTAAAAACTATTATGAATATAATATAGGTGTTCGACTACTGGAGAATTGGTAATTTTTTAGTTATTTTAAAAAGTTTTTATACATATTATTAATTATTAAATTTAGAAAATCTTTATAAATTCAGAAAATTCAGAAAATTTCGGTTTAGATTCATTAAACGTCACATTATTTCATATAACATACGATTTTTAAGAATCAATTCAAGTTCGAATTGTCGCTAAGTGTTCGGCCACTGATGGGGAAACGACCCTAATAAATTTTGCAATAACTCTTAATTAGCTGTTAAAGCCAATATAATGTTAGTTAGCTGTTAAAACTAATATAATGTTAATTAGCTGTTAAAACTAGATATTTATCAAACTTTCACTCAACTGTTAATGTTAACTAACATCCTTACGCTTCTTTTTTTTAAAAATTTCACTTATTTTTAAACGAATACGCAATGAAATTTATAGAGTATTTTTTTTCATTCAAATTATTTACGTATTTTGATTTACCCAAACTTTTTATATATGTATACAAAATTTTACCGCATATATATTTATTGTATACGACTTAAATTTTATATCAGGTTACCATCATGATTTCCGAAATATCTTAATTATTTTTTATAAATTGCTATATAAAAAAATGTATATATTTGTTTATAATATTAATCCGATTAATATGTATATATTAATATACATACATATTTCTTTTCTTTCCAAAAAAATCAAAAGGAAGGACTTGTACTTTAATTATACTCCATAAAAAAAGTTAATACCAATTTAAAAAAACAAAATAATTGTTTTTAATATTTACAAGTATACAACATAAAAAAATATGTTTTATATAGTTCGAAGGTAATTACTTAAAGCAAGTAAACATAATTTCTTGTTATGTTCTGGATGATAAAATTCTTGAAAAATTTCAATTTTGGTTAAGTTAGAAATTTTAATTATCTTTCAATTATTACTTCTTTTTTTTTGGGTTCAAGGCATAAGTTTTCCTTTTTTTTGTATTTGTATTTGAGAAAACAATTATTTAACTTTTCTTAATTTTTTTCTTTTTAAATAATTTCACTCAACAGGAAATTTATTTTCATAGTGTTTCGGTATACGAAACAAATGTATGTATACGAAACATTTCTATACCAAAATAAACATAAGAACTTTCTTTTTCTGTTTTCACTTTTTTTTTTTTTTTAGTTTTTTTTATTCACAAATAATTATTTTAAAGAAAAGTTTTTTTTCTTTCTTCTTCTTTTAAGTCACTAAAAGTTTTGTTTTCACAACACAGAGAAGTAAAAAAAAAACCAATTTCTTAATTATTACTTTAAGTAAGCAAAAAAATTAAGAAGATGAAGAAGAAATGTTTCATTCTTTTATTTAAAATAAAAAAAAAATTATTTTATAAGTAAAAACAACTTATAGATAAAAAAAACGTAAGAATAAGAACGTGAAGCATAACAAAAATTAAACGAAATATGTATATACAACATAAATTTTTATGATGGTAAAGATTTTTTATTTTGCGTAATATTTTATTTTCAATTTTGAATAAATGTATATAAAAAAAATGAAGATATTCAACCAAAAATTAAAATAAAAACCAACTGAAATAATATGAAAAATTGTTGAAAGAAATATTATGTACTGAAAATTGTTTTCATAAAAAAAAGAAGAAAATTATGAAACAAAGAAAATCTTGTATACAATATATGTATACCAATAAAAACAACATAACAAAATTACTTACGGACTTCTGATTTTTAAGAAGAAAAAAATAATAATAATAATAATGTAATTTAGTTTACAGTTTATGTCAGAACAATATTATGTATATGTTTTTTTTTATTAAATAATCTTTTTGGTAGCATTTCTTTATTTTGTTGTTATCTCAAATTTTTATCTCTGAAAAATGTTTTTGACATTTCGTTATACACACACCAGATACTAAAAAACAAAAAATAAAGCCTGGAAGTCGTTCTTCGGTTTTATATCACAAACAAACAAAATATTATACATTGAATTAATTTTATTTTATGAAAATTTACCTTTAGGGTTAGATATGAAGGAAAACAGGACCTCTCCGAACAATAATTATTATTGAAAAAAGAAATATGTTTTCGATATTGTTTATGTTTCTTTCTAAATCTGTGGTTAATATCTTTTCTTTTAACATATAAATAACATAATAATATACATTACATTTATATAATAATGTTTCTTGTTTATGTTGTCCTCATATTTTACATAATTAATCTTTCCAATTTTCTATTAAGCAAACATTTTCCTAAAAATTATATAATATTTTTGTATTCATATTGTACATACATATATATAACAGAAATAAGTTTACCTGTGTGTAGTAGGGTGATATGGATTCACCTAATATTAGACCATTATTGCTCTAGTCTTAGGTGTAAAATAACGCCACTATGGGATACCTAATTTCTAAAATAAATTGTAATGGTATATAAAAAATATTGTCTCTATTGTCATTCAAATTTTAAAGGACATTTTAAGTGAAAAAAAATGGCTATTGTGGCTGTTTGAGTGATAGATTCTTGTGTATGATCCTTCCAAAAAAAGGTTGTACGTATATAATAAAATGCCTATAAAATCCATATTTTTTTTATAATTTTTTATTAGCATTAATTTTAAAATATCAAATATTCAATTTATATAAGTGGTTTTTGTTCTGTTGTTTCCTTTCACAGAAATTTTTATTTATACATCATAATTTTTTTTTTATATATATACGTAAATGATGTCTGCGGTACTATGTAAGCCCCTTACGAATATTTATTTATTTAAATAATATTTCAAAAAAAATTTTTATTATTGTGGTTAATAAGAGTGCAGACATAAGTAATGTGATGTTTTAAATTTTCTTTTCAAAATTATAAAATGTTTGCGTAACTATTGTATTAACAAGCTGTAATATAATAAATAAACACATGTTTAAAAATTGTTATAAATTTATACATATTTAACAAAAACATTTATACATTATGTATAGTATACTAAGAGTAGGTATCTTCAATTAATTTAAATATTAAATATCTTATAATTTAAGATGGCGAACCTTTCAAAGATTGAAATAAATTCTGTAATTCAAAAATTTAAAGATGATAAAATACTGAAAAATTTATTATAACTATTTTAAAATCATAAATTTTATATTATCAAAAATTTATAGTTTAAAAAAGAAAATTATCTTGAAATTAATGAATAATATATGTACATATATTTCCGGATTATTTTTTAGTTCCTTTTAATTTTCTGATGAATTGGCAAATATTTTTCGAGAAATTTATAATAAAAAAATTATTTATTATAAAATATTTTTTCCAAAGAATTGAAAACATTTTCTAATTCCCACAATTAACAAAGAAAGAAAATATATATATTTTTTTTTATAAATAATCAATTAAAGATTAAAAATATTCTTTTTATATAAGTTTCTAGTTTAATAAGAAATCCATTTATGTACCAGAGATTCCTTAAAATTATAAAATATTATAATATTTAAATGTTAAAAGTTTTGCTAAGCAACAACCAACAAAGTTATTCAAATAAATTTTTCAAATTATTTGTATACACTAATTCTTTTTTTTACCTTTCTTCTCAAGTGAAAAGGTTATATTTGGTCACTTGATCGATATTTTTTCTCTTTTGCTTCTGATGCCAATTATTTGACACATATTTCCAAGATTCTGGGATCTGAGGCTTATCATAAATATGATGACCCAATAACTTATCATATTATAGTAAAAACTAAATTACAAGTCAATTCCGATTTTCCTGATAAACATTCATTAACCTTCATCTCATCCTCAACAAAACTTACGTTGTCTACCCTCGTGTGTAGATTTCTACACATATGGAAATATCAGTATATTTTCAATGGTTAATTTCTTTTTTGGGATTGAAATAAAAAAAGCTGATGTTCTAATTTTATTTTATTAAACAAAAAGAGTCAAATTAATTTTTTTTCAATGCATTTTTAAAGATCATTTCTATTATGTTCATTGCCTTTTTCTTTTATTCTAAGAAAATTTTACGTTTACGTAGATTTCTACATATATGAATTTTTATTTCTTTTTAAGGTTTTGGTTGCTTGATCGTGAGTTTGGTTGCTTGATGTGTATTGTGAATTCAATAAGAATTCAAAATATTCACTTACGATCAAACAACCAAAAGCCTCAATATCACTGAAAGTGTCTAAAAGTCCATATGTGTAGAATTCTACACACGAGGGTAGACAACGTAACTTTTAAAATTATACATAGATTTTGTACCTTAATGAAGGTTAAGGTACAAAATCTATAAGATACAAAATTTTTTTTAATAAATATTGAATACAAAGTATTTTTTGACTTACCTATAATTTCAGGACTTTGATCATTTTTTAAATTTTGTTGTTAAATTTCTTTGAGCTTTTTTAGGTAATTTTCTTTAGTCGTAGATATACTAAAATTAAGAGATTAAAGTTCCTACTAAAAATTTTATCTGAAAAAATAAAATGATTCTCAAAATGAAATTTTATGTGTTATTAATTTAACCTTCACTTCTTTTATACTATTTTTTTTAATAGTTTATTTAAGCTTATTCCGTTTCATTTTCTTATCATTTTTAATACCTTTTAGCTTTAGCTTCTACTTGAATCATAAGATCATATTATAATCGTTTTAATTACACCAATAATGTTTTTAATTACATATTGCATAAAGCTATAAAAAAAAATGTATAAAAGAACTCTCGTTAACAATCCCAAAATTCCTGTAACTAAGATTTTAATATTATTATGGACTAGCTAAAAACTTTGTAATTTTTTATAACCCTCTATTATATATACAACAAGTAATTTATTTAAATGAGTTACACTTGGTTATTCTTGATTCATTTTAATTATTTATATAAATTACGATATGTATATAAAGTTTAGTATATATTAATTAAAGCTTATAAAAAACCATATGTGTAATTAAGTATTTAAAACAGTTGCTAAACTAATTTAAAATTATTGTTTTGCAAAATTAATAATTTCATTATAATTAAATTCAAATAAATTAATGCATTCGGTGACTTCAAATTAGCATAATATGTA
Organism: Empis stercorea; assembly: GCA_949752835.1. Lineage (NCBI taxonomy): Eukaryota > Metazoa > Arthropoda > Insecta > Diptera > Empididae > Empis > Empis stercorea. Next base: position 46,340,574 of record OX457087.1, on the reverse strand, counting down.
TTAATTATAATAAAATTTTACTATGGCAGAATCTAAAAATATAGAGAAAATTAATTAATTCGAAGTTTAGTTTTTCAACTTTTAATTCATATTATTTACAAAAATAATAATAATAATATATATGTATACTTTCTTGTATAATGTAGAAAATTGTCTATTCATTTTTATAATTTAATTTACTTTAATTTTGTAAACGATTCAATTATAAGTTTTTCTCAATTATATTTTTTTTAATTAATATTTCTATACGTGAGAGATTTTCAAAAATAATAATACTTAATTCCCAGAATTATATTTTAAACATTTTCTGGACAATCTACAATAATGCATTTAAATTTCATATTATCTGGTATACAATGTCTTCTTATTCTATAAATTCTACATAACTAAATATTTTCATAATTCTATGATCTTAAACAAAAATATGAAATTAATTATATAGAATTCTGAAAAATAAGTAAAGTAGTAGCAGCTGTTTTTACACAATAATATATAAATTTTTTTAATTAAAATTGAAAAAAATATGTATATGTATGTACATATATTTACTTGGTACATTCATTTAAATCATACTAATTGTTGTTGAATAAAAAAACTTGTAATACCCACCACAATTTATTATAACAAGTGCTCTGTCAATCATTTAATTTTTTTATCAACAAAACAGAAAAACTTTTACATAAATTTAAAACAAATAAATTTTGTTTTGTTAGATTCTTAGAACATTTTAGACTTATACGAGTATATAATATTAACATAATTATTTATTTTTTTGTGAAATAAAGTATAAGCCCTTAGTTGTAACAAAAACATTATTAAAAATATCAACAATTAAGCAAAACATTTAAATATTATAAATAAACAGTGAAAATTATATAAAAAAAATTTAAAAATGTCTTTGGACGATAAAAATGCACCACAATATCTTGTAACAACACCATCTGAAATGGGTGATGACGATGAAGAAAATACAACAAATAATACTGATGGTAATATAAAATTAGATAATAATAATAAGAAATATGGGACCACAATTTCTGTAAAATCATCATCATCTGGTACTAAAATCATATCACAAACAACAAGAAGTCAAAGTTTACAATCTAGTTCATCATCAAATATTGTTACACAACAAATGACAAATTTAACTAGTGGTATATCGCATCAAGTTAAAGCACAATCAAGTGCATCAATACAAAAAACTGTAACAAGTAAAGCAAAATTTCAAAGTTTTATACAACAACCTGAAACTGGTATGCATTCAGGTTCTAGTAATGTATATTTAACATCAGCTCATCAAAAACATGTTCGACAATTTGTTCGTTCTACATCTGCCCATTCAGATGCTGCAGTTGCACGACCTGATAAATGTACACGCAGTTCATCAACACAAATTGAAGATGGTCAAAATGATTCAGTTATAGAATCAAAATTAGGCTATCATCAGTCATCAATTTTAATATCAAAATCCGCTGAAACAATTGAATCAAAAACATCATCAAATACATCAGCAGTTCGTACTCATTTAACGTTATCGGGTGGACTATTAGCACCGCCAAATCGTAAATTAACAATTCTTAGTCCTATTCATGCACCACCTGGATTACATGATATGCTTAAAAGACATGGCAGATCACCATTATCACCAAGAATTAATTTTCCTGGTGGTAGCGATTGTGATCTGTTTTGGTAAGTTTTTGAATATTATAAAATCTATTTAAAAACTATAAAATTTCAAATTATGTTTACTCGATAACAAAACACAAATTATTCTTAGCTAATTAAAGGAAATTAGTATACGTTTAAAAAACAATTAAATACAAAGTATTTAAAAAAAAAAATTAGTCATATTTGTGATTTGAATCTTTCTTAATAATTTAAATAAATATTGGTTATAATTTATTTAGTTAGTATACAAAAATATTCTATGATTTGTAAAATAATTATCTTATCTTATTTATTCATCTTTCAAGTGCTAAATTTAGATTAATGAAATTTTGCAGGCTCATACATACATATGTATGTATGTACATATTTAAATAAATTCAAAAATTAATTAAAACTAAAGAAACCATAAAGTATCTAAATATGAACTAGAATATACCAGAAAGTGAATCAGAAAATAAAATATAAAAAGCTGCCAATTTATTTGGAAGAGTGCTTCATATAAGATTTATAAATAAATCTGTTAACTTTTATTAGATATGACAATATTTTGATTCATTGGTTCCTTGTAATAAAATGTTGTTCGATTTATTATGTATGGAGGAAATTACGTTTTATTTATATCCTCCTACATGAATTTTAGTTTATGTGTCCATATTCTGGATCTCTACAGTAAATAATATTAATAAAGTAAACAGAATCTGTTAAAACTGAAGTTAATCTAACTTTAACCATCATAATATCTTCCTTATAAAATAAATTTAAACTAAAAACCAAAGTAACAACATGATTTCACTCTTACAAAATCATCAGGTTGAGGTTACTATAATATCATCATCAGGTTCATTAGGTATTCAAATAAAAAGCTTTTAACTTATTTTCTCTTTTCCGTTCCAGAGACAATTTTTGGCCAAAATCGTTTTGTATACTAAGAAAACAAAATATTTGATAAGTAAAATGGGTTTTTACTTTGAGCTACCCCAATGAAAGTCCATTTTCTATAATACTTTTGAAGCTATAATAAAGCGAAATTAAAATTCCATTTTCGCTTAAAAGCTTTTTCAAACTTTCATAACAAAAAAATAAATAAGAAGCGTTTTTGGAATATAAAGAGGGAAGAGAAAATAAATTATTTTCGTGTGCAGCAGAGAACATATTTTCAGGCGTCAGAAATACCGATGCATTTATTTGTTGAATTCAGAATTCACAATTTAAAATGCAACGGCTACGGCAGCCGCTATGCCAACGAGTGTTCTTCCAAAGAAATTTCCTCACTTTTATGGTTGTTAAAATTGCATACCTCAATAATTTGAGTATAGTACCAGAATGATAAATTTGGAGGGAAAATGTGTTTGAAAATAATAGATATTTAATTTTTATTTAACTTTTAAATATATGAACAGCGATCCTATCGTCATTTTTATATTACACAGCAATTAAGATTAAATCAATCAACCAAAAAAATCACCCTGTATAATATTCACCACAATAATCTGGTTTGACAGCTAGAATGAAAAATTCAACTTATGTCAAATATAATTCTGACAGTCCGCATGGTATACAGAAATAATAAATTATTTTAATTGGAAGAAAAATTATATAAAAAAAAATAGTTAAATCAGAAATTTTATTTTGATTTTATTTTATTTCAATTGTGGCTGGCGATGATCTAATTAAACAACAATGTTTTATTTCTCCTTCTTGTAAAAGTTCTCTAAATAAAAACAAAAAATCTTTTTTTTTATAAAAGCTTTTTTCCCAAGACCAGTGAAAATTTTTTTGTCTACAATTTGTTTGAAAAAAGCAAAAAAAAATAGTTGCACTTTTGTTATTATTACAATCATAAAAAAAATTAAAAATAAAATATAAATGAAATTATTTAATTTTGATCTCGGATTTATGGTGTCAGTGAAATATGTGATTTTTTTTTCTAAATATAATAATTTTGAAATTTAAATGAATAATTAAATCAAATTTGGAAATAATAAGTACCTAGTATATGTATTTAAAAAAAAAAACATCACACAGTGAATAAAAGAAAAAATGATGTAAAAAATTAGAATGAAAATAAAAAAAAAATTTCGGAATACCGAAATTTTTTGTTGTTTGTGGTTAGTTTATAATTTTCTTTTAAGCAGGTCATTTTGAGCTTTTTTAAATTTATATATATTTACAAATTAATTAATTTACAAAAGTTAAAAAATAAAAATAGTATGTCAACTTGCACACACTACAAAAAAATTCCAATGATAAATTGGATGTACTACTTATAGTTTGTTGTTAAGATTTATCATATTTTTTCTTAGATTTATCTTAAGATTTAAAGTGACTATAATTTTGATTTCTTTTGAAATGATTTTTGCTTGGAAAAAGCTTTAAATTATGTGCTCTAACTTAACACATACCGAAATAAAAAAAAATTAATAAAATAAAATCAATTATAAGCTTAAAAAGTTTTTTTTTTAAATATACAAGTAAAAAAAAAGCATTAAAATTATATAGAAATTATCTTAATTTCTTTATACATATATAATTAACGCTTTTTGTTAGAAAAACATCTACTATATATGCTATTCTAATATCCTATTAATTAATTGTTAATAGATACATACATATATGTATATACAAATATATTAATATCAGTTATCAGAAAGGTATTGAAAAGGTACCTATATACAAATGGGGTCTACCGTCTACATATGATATTTATATTACAAATAAATGAATATCTAAAATCTTGTAGGACACCGACAATACGCAATTAATTTAGAATCAAAATAAAATTTCCATTTTTCTATAAATTAATCATCGTTATATACCTACAAACAATTAGTTAAATACTAATCAAATCTGTAAGATTATATATAGTTGATTTTAAATCTAATTTAACCAATTCAATAAATCCGGGTAAAATTATTCAATATAAAAGTGTTTTTGTTATTCATACAATATTATTTTATCTGTATACAAAAATTGTTTGATTTTTTTTATTGTATTAAAACACCTGTAGTCCTTATTGAATATACTTATATAGAAAAGGATTTTGTCTCATACACATGTATATGTGTCATTTATATAAATGTATTTGAATGTATATTAAAGAATTGTTTTCATTTCTGTAAAATTCAATTTATTTTAACTTTAACTACTAAATAAAAAATATAGTATACCTTAAACTAAACTATTGAAAAATTGTTTGATTATTGATAAAAATTATTTTTATAGTTTCATGGAAATAACACTGTAGCTAATTCCCAATTATAGCATTATTTTTTTTAAATTATTTATACCTAAGTAGTATAGGTACGTTTATGACGAAAATTGTATATATACAGTTGCTCACAAAAGTATCCGGCCACTTCTTTTATTCAGTAGAATTAATCTTAGACGTTAAGTTTTAAATATCAGAAAACAAATAATTATTATTTTTTAACATTATTTAGTCTTGTAATTTATAATCCAATCATAGAAATATCAAAATTAAATATACTTCAGAAAAAATCGACAACCAAACAATTAAGTACATAATTCGGAAATGCAATTTTTCTCGAAAGGCGCACTATTTGGAAACTATTTGGTAACTAAACTTACTTTGGGGAAGTCCCCCGTATGCATACACACTTAGTGCCCGACTTTAGTGTCAATTGTTTTAGAGTTCGCACAGCTATGTAAGTTTTTCTGATAATTAATTCATTTTTCTAATATGTTTTTCTAGTATTATAAAGTGCATTAGTAAAGGCTTTTTATAGCCAATATTAAAAAAAATACTTAATTGAAAATGAAGTGAAAAACATTAAATATTTTGAACCAAGTAGGGTGGCCGGATACTTTTGTGAGCAACTGTATATATATACAATAATAATTTAAGTATACATACTTATATAAATTTTTTTCATCTCAAAAACATGTAAAAAAATCTTATTTGTGAACAATTAAATGTTAAAATATTAATATAATTAACTCAACAATGCATAAAATAATTCGCCAGTTTATAGCTATTGTTTTCCATTTAAGCTAAAAAATAAGAATATACTTTATGTACCTTATTTCAGGATTCTGAACAATATTCACATATATATAGGTTTGACTAATTAGGCGATTTTTGAAACTTTAATTATTTTTTGTTAAAAGTCTGTATGGCAATTTGAATCGGTATTTATTTTTTAGTATACATATACCATGTGAAGCTCATAATATGAACATATATAATAAACCGAAACTAAAAATATATATAGAAAATAATTTGGAATGGTTATTCATAAATTGAGTTTATTTTAAAATAGTAAATTAAGCTTTTAACACAAACTTGAAATTAATAATTTCCCCCCTCAATCGGTTTTTGTTTGATTAAGAAACTATCCGTTTTAGAAGATATCTTTAAAGGTATTAAATATTTTAAGAAGCTAGTATGTTTCGAATACATATAGTATAGTTTTAAAATATTTAAAATTTTAATTAAAATTGCAGAAAATGAAATAATTAATAAATAAATAATTAATTTATAAATAATTAAAAGAACCATAAAATAATATTCAATTTATAAAATTATAAAAAAAAAACAATATATACATTATTAAAATCATGAAGTATAATATATAAATGTATAATGGATTTGTGATATGATTGCAACTTTTTTTATCGTATTTGCATTTCTCCGATCCATGCGTTGGACAAAAAAATCAAATCAATTGTCTGAGGATCAAATAATAAAATCAGATATTATAAATGATATAAATCAATTTGATGAATCAATAATAAATGATAACCAAGAACAAAAATTATCTCAAGATATATGTTATGATAATTTAGATTCAAATACATCATCAGCTTGTAATATACCTTATCAACAATCAACATCACCATCATCAGCAAGTCGGGGAAAACGTGTTAGTCAGTGTTCAGTATTTTCTCGAAGTGATTCATCCGCAACAACAACATCTTCAAGTGGTGGTACATTTACAGCTGGTAAAAGACGATCAACAGCTTCAACAATTTCATCATCGATATGTTCAGATGCATTACCAATAGATAATAGAAGAAGTTCAGCTGAATGTAGTCGATCATCGGGCCATCGTAGATCAAGCGGTAGAATTCGTAGAAATGTTACACGAATGACTATTGCCGGAGCGCGTAGACGTACAACGGGAAGGTATACAAGAGAATTATTAAATAATGACAGTATAAATTTTCAAATATAAGTAAATTTAAAAAAAAATTTGAAATTATATTTCGAAGACAAATTATATATTTATAGATCATAATTCAGTTATAGTTACGCTTTCAGATAGTTCGTCCTATATTTGCATTCAATAATATGTATACCTATACTACATATACCTAGTATAATTTTCATCTGAAAACTACGTGGAATTGAAATGATGAATATAATTTTATATATTTTGCATATATAAAAATCACTTATTATTAGTTATTTAGATTTCTTGTTTTGAAAATATAAAATCTATTTTTAAACTTGGGTTTTTTTTTGGCAAAAGATTTATTTTGGTTCTGTAATTAATTCGTCATCTGAAATAACATTTGGACTTTGCAATGGCTTGGTATTTCTATTTATGAAATTTAATAGTTTGTGTTATAAAGACATTCTTTTTTATTAATATAAGTCTTAACGCAAAACAAATGCAATATTTTAATTATACTTATATAAAACAATATTTTTTGTAGTAGAATTTTGTAAAGTAAAAGGATTTTTTCATCAAATTATTTAATTAATTAATTATATTAAATTTACAATTTTAATAACGTGATTATATTTTGTTTTTCTTTTTAGTTTCGATGTGGAAAACGGCCAAGGAGCCAGATCACCGCTGGAAGGTGGTTCACCTAGTGCTGGATTGGTTTTACAAAACTTACCCCAACGGCGAGAATCATTTCTTTACAGATCTGATTCAGATTTTGAAATATCACCAAAATCAATGTCTAGAAATTCTAGTATTGCAAGTGAAAGGTATTATTTATAAACACTATTAATTTGAAGTAAATAAGTAATTATTTTTTTTAACTAAATCCCCACATAATTAGAATTGTAGCCACATATTGTGAATAGTTTCAAATAGTTTTTTTTACATATATTTTTGCATATAATCAGTATGTTTTTTTATACTACATAATAATTATTGTATTGTTTTTAATTTTGTCGTTTTAAATAGTATTTTTATTATATTATATAAATATGAATTTAGTTTTAAAAAAAAACATTTAATATATAAATTTATTATTTTGAAAATATTAAATTTGGGGTTTATTTTTTTATCAATTTGAATTGGTATTTTTACAAGAATAAACTAAAAAAAATTATAATAATTTCAGATTTAAAGAACCAGAAGCTTCTGTCCTGATTGAAAGATCGTACGTATTTTTTTTAGCATTTATGTCTAGTAGCAGTTTGTAAAATGCTTAGCAATTTTTATTTTTCTTATTTTTGCAAAGTATATTACATCAAACGAATACAAAAAATATTTTGATTTTTTTTGAACAATATAATGTTTTAATATCAAAATTATGTAAATTGTTACCATATAAATAATTCAAGATAATTTTCTCAAAATTTCAAATGTTACAAGTTACAAGACATATTCTATAATGCAAAAAAAAAAAAGTTTATAAATAATTTAACTAATTTTTATGCCATTAAATGATTAAATCTTTGTAAATATATTAAAAAGTATAAGTAATTTACAAGGATAAAACTTGTTCGAAAAATGATAAAATTAGAAAATATGTAACTACGAACATAATACACATTGCATATTTCTGTAAAAAAAAATTAAATAATTATTTTTTGTTTTTAATTATATTTTAAAATATTTATATTTACTTATTTTATTAAATATATTTCATTGTAATTTAATAACATTTCAAATGTTTTCACCAAACACCAACATGTATATAATGAAATTAGTATATAATCTTTTACATGACTTTCTTACTTTCTCTAAAAAATTTATGAAATTGAAATGTACAAAAAAATATTTTTATATTTATTTTTAGAATTTTCTGTAATTTATTTAATAAATGTTCTAAATATGCGTTTGTTTAAATAATATAATAGTATAATTAAATTTGTTTATTATAATTAATGTTATCAATGATTTTTAGCCATGGGGATGATTTAATTGTTACTCCGTTTGCACAAATTTTAGCCAGTTTACGTTCTGTACGAAACAATCTATTAAGTCTGACTAATGTTCAAGCCTCAAATAAGTGAGTTAAAATTATTAATTTATGTAAATATTATGTCTAACATTATTATTTACAATAATTAATGTATCGAAAAAAAAGGTCTAGACGTCCAACACTGTCGTCAAACGTTCCTCGTGTGCCAGTTGTACATGGAGATGATGGATACGTACGTTTAGCTTTGGATACTATTGAAGAATTAGATTGGTGTTTAGATCAATTAGAAACAGTACAGACACATAAAAGTGTGTCTGATATGGCTTCACTGAAGGTTAAATAATATAAATGATTGAAAAAAAAAATATATATATACATATATTTAATTATTTAAATTTTCTATATTTCAGTTCAAACGCATGTTAAACAAAGAATTATCACATTTTAGTGAATCAAGTAAATCTGGTAATCAGATATCTGAATACATTTGTTCCACATTTTTGGGTAAGTTGATTATGATTTAAAAAAGAGAGAACCAAACACTTTACTTTCTTATATTTAAATGCTCCCTAGTTGTTAGTTTTATATTTTTTTATAATCTTACGAAAATGTATTTTTTATCTAGATAAACAACAGGATTTCGATTTACCAGCACTAAGAATTGATGAAAATGAAGCTATATTAAATCTGGCACAAGCTAGAAGAAGTTCACCACGAGCCGGTCCACCAATGTCACAAATATCAGGAGTTAAACGACCCTTATCCCACACAAATTCATTTACAGGCGAACGTTTGCCAACTTTTGGTGTAGAAACACCAAATGAAAATGCACTAGGTACATTATTAGGAGAATTGGATACATGGGGAATAGATATATTTAAAATAGGCGATTTAAGTATGAGTCGTCCATTGACATGTGTTGCGTATACAACTTTCCAGGTAAAATAAATCAAATTAAATATAATAAAATAATAAAACTGATTTTGTATTATTTTAAATTACAGAGTAGAGAATTACTGACCAGTCTTATGATACCACCGAAAACTTTTCTTAATTTTATGTCTACTCTAGAAGATCATTATGTTAAAGACAATCCTTTTCACAATTCATTACATGCAGCTGATGTAGCGCAAAGCACTAATGTTCTACTAAATACTCCAGCCTTAGAAGGTGTATTTACATCATTGGAAATTGGCAGTGCTTTATTTGCTGCTTGTATTCATGATGTTGATCATCCGGGCCTTACCAATCAATTTCTAGTTAATTCAGGTAAATATTTATTAAAAACTTTCAAATAAATATTTTTTTAATCATTTACATTATTATAGGCTCTGAGTTAGCTATTATGTATAATGACGAATCTGTATTGGAAAATCATCATTTAGCTGTTGCCTTTAAGCTTCTACAAAATTTGGGATGTGATATATTTTGCAATATGCAAAAGTGAGAATATTTTAGCATTTTCATAAATGAAGCTAAAATATATAATTAATAAATTTTTTTTTTCTTTTAGAAAACAACGTCAAACTTTAAGAAAAATGGTAATTGATATGGTATTATCAACGGACATGTCAAAGCATATGAGTTTGCTGGCCGATTTAAAAACAATGACTGAAGCTAAAAAAGTAGCAGGTTCTGGTGTTCTTATGTTAGATAATTATACAGATCGAATTCAGGTAGTTTTAAAAATAATTTTGAAAATTATATTTGCATATATTCATTATAATTTCAAATTTAAGGTTCTCCAAAATTTAGTACATTGTGCAGATTTAAGTAATCCAACAAAACCACTTCCTTTATATAAAAGATGGGTTAGTCTTCTTATGGAAGAATTTTTCTTACAAGGTGATAAGGAACGTGAAAATGGAATGGATATTAGTCCAATGTGTGATCGATTAAATTCAACAATTGAAAAATCACAAGTTGGATTTATTGATTACATTGTTCATCCGTTATGGGAAACTTGGGGTGATTTAGTACATCCAGACGCACAAGATATATTAGATACGCTTGAAGAGAATAGAGACTACTATCAAAGTTTAATACCTCCTTCCCCTCCACCTATGGCCGAAGAGAATGAAGACAAAATTCGTTTTCAGGTTGGTTACGATTAAAAAATATATTTTATATATAGTTTTCAAGTTGGTTATATATATATATAAAACAAAAACAATCTATATACGTATTTGTTGGTTAATCTGGGCTGTGTGTAGTGACTTGCATCATAATTAATTATTTTTATACGAAAATGTTTTCAGCAAAATAATTTTGAGCCAATGAATAATTGTGTAGTTTTAGTTATGATTATTTTTTTATTTTAAATGTTGACTAAAAATTCGAATTAATCTTATTGTTTGGTATTGGCTCAATATTTTTGATTTAAACAAAAAAATATTCTAGTAATTTTAGGATAATACTTGACATATAGAAGGCAATAAAATTCATTTATCTTTTCATAAATTTACTAATTCATTTTTAAATCAGCAATTTTTTGCTAATTTATGTAAAATACACATTGCATGAATACAACTTTGTAATTTTAACACACCTGATTAATATTATTCTATAAAATATTTTCATCATTCCGCTTAAAAAAAAAATGTAAAGTAACTAAGAATACCCAGCAGAATATACACACAATCATTACAGAAATATATATGCATAATGTATATATATACATAAATATAGATCATGCTTACTAACTTTATGGTTATGTTTATTATATTCTTTAGCCATGTTACGAATTATGATTCAATTTGCGTACGTAGGTTACATTACAGGAATCAGATCATGAAAATTTGGCTGATGTTGAAGAGAGCGACGAAACGGATGATATCTCACCATCAGATAATTTCTCTGCTGTTGGAAATACACCACAATCTAAAAACACTGGAATGTGACGGAGAGTCGTTGGACTTTGTAAAAAATTAACAGAAAGAGCGCAAACATTTTTAATTATTAAGTAAATAATCAAAAAACAAACAAAAAAAAAACAATATTGGCAGGTCATATTTTAATTAAAAAAATAAGTGAAACATTAAACAAAAAAATATATGTTTTATACCAAAAATCCACCCAACCAAAAAAAAATAATTGAAAAATTAATAGTAGCTTTTAATTTTAATTGATTTATATGATATCCCAAGATATTCATAATTGGGATACCACACTATTTGTATGTTTTGTAGTTGGTTCTCTATTGCTTCCTTTATATCTTTTCATTTTTCATTTTATATCTAATTTTATGTTTGTTGATAGAAAAATTCAAATCAATTTTTTTCAATTTCATTGATATTAAACTTTTTTTTTAATAAACCATTCGTTGGTTTTTCAGATTAACATTCATAATTGCTGAATATTTAGTTGTAATATTGATAAAATCCCAAAAAAAAAATCCCCCAAAATTAATGATCAGCAAGAAATCACAAAAAAATTTAGAAGAAAAGAAAAAATCTACTAAACAACAGAACCAACAAGGAAACAGAAAAATAATGTTGTGTCACAATAATATAATTCTTTTTTTTTTTTTTTAATTTGAAAAGCTTTTATGTTGACATTAATTTATTAAATATAATTTATTTAAAAAAAAATAATTAAATATTAAAAACAATTTTTAAAAGCTAATTATAATAATAATAATAATTTATTAACAAAAGTTGAAAAAAATTAAATAATTAATTAAATTATATATTTTACTTTTAGTGTAGCTAGTCATTTCAATTAATTAAAATTAAAAAAAAAAATTAAAAACACAAATTTATAAAAATAAATAAAATTAATAAAACTCGAATTTATGAAAATAAAAATAAAAAAAGTAAATAGAACAAAATTTAAAATATATTTAAAAAAAAGAGGAAATGCTCGTTTTTTTTTAAAAATATAATTTTTTTGTGGTTTCGCTTTAATTTTGTAAAACTAATTTTAGAAATTAACTATTAAATTTAAAAAAAAAAGAATTGATTTGTGTTGTTTGTTCGTTTTAAGTTTTTGTAATAATTTTTTTTTTATTATTTTTAATAATTTTTTTGAAGCTTTTCATAAAATATTATATAAAAAAAAATAATAATTTAAAAAAAAAAGAGAAGTAATAAAATTATACACGAAAAACAGGCGAAAAAAGATTATAACAACAAAAAATAATATTTATGAACTTAATTTTTTTTTTACATATATATATTTAATTAATTTTATTTAATGTAAGGGGCAGGATCCCTTTTAATTGTAGTTGACATAACCAAAAGAAAATTAGCAAAATTTATTAATTAAAGAATTATAATGTATTTTAAAGGAAAACAAACAAAAGTCTCATTTTAAATATCTATAAATATTAGAATTTTAGAAATTCATCATAGTCCGAAAATATAATATTGAAAAAAATAAAAAAACATTTTAATTAAAATTCGGAAAAATAAACAAACAAAAAATGTTCTTCAAAAAAAAAATAATAATAATAATTAAAAATTATAATTAATTAATTAAAAAAAAAAAACAATATTTATAAGAAAATAATTAAAATATATTTAAAAAAAACTAGTTTAATAATTATATAGAAATTTTTGAAATTGTAGATTTGATAAATGGTATGCCTTTTCTAAAAACTTCAAAATTTTTAAATGACGATAATTTTTTTATTTGTTATTTATTTTGAAAAAAAAAATTATATTTTGCTCTAACAAAAAAAAAAAACAAAAATATAATTTACAGGAAATCAAAAATTATATTCAAATTGTATTTTTGTGTTTAGTTTTTATCTGTAAAAGAAATAATCAGAGTTCTATCATGGTTTTCGAGTGAATCGAAAATTTTCGTATCATAGTTTTCGACGTGTAAAACAGATTATATATCGAAAATCGTTTCGAGAGAAAAACAACTTAGGTGCAACAATATCATAATTTTTGTTATATTGTGCACTTAATTTGTTCCTGATTCGAATGTTAATCGAAAAAAAAATTCTATTCCTACCGAAAACGACGAAGTTTTCCGAATATCTTCAGTTCGCTGAAAAAAAACCGTGATAGAATTTCGATTATATTTTTATTTAAATGCTGTGTTATTTTTTATATAACTTTTCTTCAAATGCTTACAAAAAAATATTATAAAAATTTTATTTATGTTATATTACTATTTAATTTATTTATTTATTTATTTTAGGTAATCTATTAAATACTTTTTATTTTTTTTAAATTAGTCTATGTAAACTTGTACTATTATACTAAAAAAAACTAATTACATGATATAAATATAAAAGATTAAAAAAAAATTAACTACAAACCCTTACGAAACAAACTCAAATTAAATGATTTTTTTTTTGTAAATATATTTACATAATCATCGCAGATACAAAAAAAAAACACATGTATCAAATTTCATGAATAAAATATAAAAGGGGAAAATTGAATTACAAAAAAAAAAAGAAGACAAAAAAAAAAATTAAAAAATGATTAATTAAAAAATATTAAATATAAAAATAAAATATTGTAAATTTTCATCATTTTATTATTTTATGTAAATGTGAATATATATAAAAAAAAGAGAATTATAAGACAATGTAATAACAGGAAAGAACAAAAACCGTTTTTTGTAACGCTGGCGTTACATTTATTTATTATTATTTTTATTATTTTTTTAAATATAAATAATTATGAAATAAAAAGAGAGCAAAAAAATAATTTAAAAACAAAAATTTTAAAAATAATGTGAAACTAAAAATTGTAAAACGTAAAATAAACATAACACGAAAATTTTATTTAAAATAAATCTGGAAAAAGTAACAAGAGAAGAGAGTGTTCTAATTTTTTAATATTTTTCATTTTAGCAAAGTTAGACAATCTTTCCGAAAAAAATTTAACCCTTGTAATTTTTTTGGAGTAAAACATCAACATTATCTCCAAATTTAAGTAAATTTAGTGTCTACGGACGGGGAATTTTAAATTATAATAAAAATATCCAAACCAATTCCAAATATCTTTTAATTTGACCGTTATTGCAAAAAAAATTTTAAAAAAAGTTTGCAAACCTTCTAACTAGATCAGCCCTTGCCATTTTTTTTGGTAAAACATTTTGGTAAAATATTATTTAAAAACATCAATGATATTATATATTAGTAGCTGTAAAGCTTAATATTAAGTAAATAAATAAGAACAACTATCCATTTCTCAAGTCAATTCAGTATATATATAAAGTTTTTGTTTTATTTAAATTTGATATTATATATTCTTAAATTATGGTAAACAAATTTTTTTTGTTATTTTATAATTACATTATAAAAATAAATAATAATGATTAAAAATGAGGCAATGTCATACTGGGCTTTAGAATTTAATAAATTTTTATCGCCTCTTAGCTAAAAAAGAATTAAATATCGTCACAGACTAGATCATACCCTAACACGCTGTTTTATAATTTCCAAATATTTGATTTCAGCTAAGTGGTTTTAAGTTATCCGTCTTGAATTCTTTGATTTAATTTGTGATGTAATTGGGGGACGATATGTTGGTAAATTAATTTTAATTGTATTGCTATTTTTAATTTGATCATTATTATTATTATTTTTATAATACCATTTATCATCTAATTGATTTGTATAATAATTTATATTTGTTTGAAATGATCTCCTTTGACTACCTATTTGACTATTTTGAATGTGTTCCCGAAATAATTGAAAAAGATTTTTTTTAGTAAATGGTATTTTCTCATTATTAATTGATTTTTTATCATTCTTTTCAAAAACTGTATTATTAAAAGCATCTTCATATCTGGGAATATATCTTGGTTTTCTATCAACATCAGCACTTTTATGTGCCGCTGTTCCAAAACCAAAAAGTTTTGGTGCTTGTTCAGATATTAATGGTAATAATGTTTCTCTAGCATATCGTTCAGCTTTTTCAAGTAATTCACCAAGCCGAAATGGAAATAATTGTACAGTAATAGGTTCAATATCAGATGTTGTATGAATATTATCCAAATCAGATTTACCATAAATTGTTTTCGAGATATTCCATCTTGTCTTTGGAGTTGTTGATTTTAAGACAGGTTCTTGGACTTCTTTTTCATCATCGAAAGTATGAATATTTCGTCCTTTGTTGAGTGCTGGCCGAACATTTTTAAGTACTGGTTCAAAAATTTCAGAAGCTCCATGGTGAAGACTACGGCTGGATTCAACTACTTCTTTTTCCAGCGAATTTCCATCAATTGGATGCCATGGATAATTATCTGGAGTAGTTTCTGATGGTTCATGAGAATCACTACTTTTATCTTGTTGAAAATTATCACCCAAATTCAATATATCTTTTTTAAATTTAACTCTTTCGATGCCATCATCTTCGTCTAGTAGCACATCTACACCTTGTTGTGTAACAGTTCCATCAGTTGGCCCTTCTATATCGTATGGTGTAGTACTAACTTCATCTGGTAATTCACAATTACCTTCTTTAAGATTAAAATATTCTGGAATTCCAGATAATAGTGAAGTCAATGGTTTACATAACGAATGACTTCTTCCAAAACTATCGGTTAAAGTAATCTTATCTATATCCCAATGTGGTAAACCTTTAGATAACCAACCACTATATGATTTATATTGTAATGTTAATGTAGTTGGAAATCCTAGTGCAGGATGAGGAACAATAATTTTTGATATAATATCACCGGCAAAAAATTCCGTATCCTCTTTCCTAAAAAAAAATCGTTATAAAAGTAATAAAATATTCATAAAATATGATTTACTCTGATATTAAAAATGTTTCATTTAATCCACCTTCACCTTCTAAAGTAGCTTCTATTTTTCCTATTGTTCTTAATGGCAGATCATTAAATGAATTAAAAATTTCTAATTTAAATTGATGTGCACAAAATGGTTCTTCTTCTCTCGTAAGTAAATAAAGCTGACCACGACCAGTTGATCGATTGGCATAATAACCCATATTACCACATTTCGATGAATTTCCTCCATTACTTTCTAATTCAGCTTTCTTACACGGAAAACATTTTCCTTCAATGAAATTTTCATAACTACCACATGGAAATGCTGGAAATAAACATCGTGGTGCAACTGAATCAATAAAAAATTTGTAAGCTCTGCGATGGTTACAAAGTGATCTACCCTCAACTTCAGCTGCTTGTGCTTTAATTAAATTATTTACATATAATCAATAATTTAATCAAATATTTATACAAATAAAAAATACCCCATATAAAATCAGTTACTGCACCAACAAATAAATTTGAACATCCAGTTTGTACACGGCCACCATTTGGATAAAAATCAACATGTCCCATTGGTTGCCAAGATCCAAGACCTCCAAGAATTAAATTTTCACCATTTGAATGGATTACATCAACAAAATCCGCATCTGTATTATCTAATCTGACTTTGGGATGTTGCGATTCAAATAACGGTCCTGCTGGATCTAATCCTGTAATTCGACTTAAACCTGGTAATTCAGCACCAGCGAAACCAGCAACATGAGCACCTAAACTAAATCCTATTATATGTGTTTGTGATAATTTTAATCCTTTGTACTCTTTCAAATTTGATAACAACATTGCTAATTGTTTACCAACTAATCTAGTATTTGTTGCAGCTTTTACATAATTTGGCAATTGAGCACCATTCTCCCAATCAACACAAATTACAATACAATTTTCCTATATATACAATATAGATATATTTAGCCAAAATATAAATAAAAAGGAAATAATTCAAGATATATATGTACGTACAACTGCCATTAAAGCTGTTTTCATTTCATATATCCAAACATGTGGACAAGCTGAACCAAATCCATGTACAATAACTCTAACTGATAAATCACCAAATCCCTGAATATCATTCATTGTGAACAATGATTTTGAGAACGGTGTTGTAGTATCATCAGAATTCTCCTTAGATAAATTTGGTAATATTTCCTCAAATGCTGCGGTCATATTAAGAAAAGGTAATTCCAATAAAGGATTTTCACTTCTGCAAAATATTCAAATTGTAATGAAATATTTAATGATACTTTTTTTTCAAACAATTTACCTATTTTTAGTGGAATAAAAATAAAATTTTGTATTAATTTCTTCCGGATGTGATGGTAACATTTCCAAATAACTAAAAGGTCCTGAATCTTCAAAACAACCAAGTTCATCATAACAAACTCTTTTAACTGCTCGTTTGTTTCTTTTAAGATAATATGTAAGACGAGTTAATTTAAAATTATAATTGTTAAAGATATAATTTAATTACCTTTTATGATTTTTTAAATGTTGATTAGTCCATTCATTCATAGATGTTTGTACAGCCTTTAGAATTTCGGCATCATATTTTTCATCTTCTGCTTCATCATGTGCTGACAGTAATTTGAAATTATGTTCTGAAATAATTATATGTTATACGTATTATTTATTTTTATATAAATTTAAAAATTGAACTTAAAATATGTTAAAATTTTGGAGCGTGTATTAAAAAATTAAGGAAAAAAATTTTTATTTAAAATAAAATTTGGTTTAAATTTACGAATATACGTTAATGAAAATATATAATTACTATACCTTCAATATTAGATTACAATAAAATTTTGAATAAAATAAATAATTTCAATTAATATGCTCATTTACTATTCGAAAATTAATTACATTTTCATTTTACGCTTATTAAACTCTTATTTTACACTGAAAATATATTTTAAATTTTTACTTTTAAAATTATTGGTAAAACGATTATTAAATATTCTTTTTATCTTCCGCTATTATTAAATTAAATTTTTAATTTATATATTTTTAATATTTATATTATTGTATACATATTTACCTGATTCTTGTATACAAATCACGTATGAGCAGCAAATTAACAGCAGTGATGATAAGTTAAAAATACGCATTTTATTTATACACGTAAATTATTATAAATTTTTAAAAACACAAAAAAAAAAAAACTTTCTCTTCGTAGCATTTAAAATCAGCCAGCATATAAAATCTGTCACATTAAAGTTCCAAAAACATATATTAAATATGACGACGACTATGCAAATCAATATTTTTATGCAAATTATATTTGACCCTCACTTATAAAAGTATATTAAATTTTACAAAAATTAATAAATGTTTTATGCTTAAAGAAGTAAATTTAATTAGAATTTATATTTCTAATTTAATGACCAAATGACCAAAGTGGACATTTTAAAATGTGACCAAAGTGGAAATTTTTAAATGTGACCAAAGAGGACATTTTAAAATGTGACCAAAGTGGAAATTTTTAAATGTGACCAAATAGGACATAATGTAACGAAAGTAATTTTTAAGTGTAACCAAACGGAGACATTTTTAATGCAATTCCCTTTACAAAATCATTGAATATTATTTTGGTTATTTATGCAACTAGTAATGCCATCAATCTTCTCATAACAAATTTTATAATAACTATGTATACTAAATATTTCTCCAACATTTAATTTATACCATGTCTTACAACATTATTTTTTTTTTGAATAAATCCATTATTTGATTTCATTAAATTATGAAAATAAATACCTTTGATATGATCGAAAAACTGTGAACAATCGAATTGTTATTATAACTCGTAGTCGTATAATAGTGATTTTTGTTTTTAAATGCTTGAAAAAATTTCGAAGTCGTTTATAAACTTAGAGAATAAAGAAATAAACATACAAAAATGTTATAAAACGTACAAAAATAGATTATTAATTATTTCAAATCACATATATAATACCTAGGATATTATGTAAGAGTATAGGTATAATTAATGATGTTCCTTATGGTTACACAATTAATAATGATCATATGCAACCTATATAATAACTATAAATTTCATAATATGAAAACTGACTAAGACTAATTGTACAAATTGTGAAATTTTCGAAAGGATTCGTATAAAATTTTAAGAAACTGAAAAATATCCATCAGCATTTATATTGCTTATATTGCACGTTATCTGCAAATGCTAAGTAGAAACAATTTAAAAATTCTGAATTTTGCATTTGTAAATTGGAAAAGAATTAAAAATTAGGATTAAATATTTGTATCTTGCTACTGAAAGAGAAATAAATAATATTCGTATAAATAATAAATAATCTACTACACTACCTTTTACCTGTATTATAACGAATAATAATACCTCAATTACAAATTCTTATAATTTTAATTTATATTTATAGTCGTTCGTATACCTCAATAATGGGTTCCTTTTATATTCAATGTCATTTGTAATTAATGTTCATTGGATTATAACATTATAACAAAACAGTTAAAAAATAGAGAATAATACAAGTAATAGCATATAATAATATTTTGTCTTACAGTTGTTGTGTGTATAACATTAATCTGATATTGTTATAATTTAGATAAAATGATAAAACTCTCCATAAAGATAAATACGAGTATGGTACAATGAATGGCAACAGTATTTTTTAAAATACTTACATATATAAATATATTATAACAACTATAGCTATAAGTATTAATTTACTAGTTTGTAAACTCGAAATAGCAGTCACAGGTTAATGATTTTTTGTACATGTCGATTGTTTAGATGATGACCTACAATTATTATTGTTTCAGTATTATTATTGTTAACAGTATGATAGATAAGAAACCTTCAATATTATATTATAGCATTTTGTGGTTTTTGAAAATTTAAGTTTATTTTGAATATTTAATATCGAATAGAAAAAAATTAATGTAAAATTAATGTTGTCAATTAACAGAATAAATTCTAATTCAAAATTGTAATTGGAAATAAATAATTTTTGAAAAAAATAATGGTTAAAAATTGTTTTCCAAATTTTTTAAATTATTTCAATGTTATATATAATAATTTTTAATGTATTTGACGACATTTCAAAATAATTTCAAAAGTTTATTTTACGTAATATTTTTTTTTATATATTTAAACTTGTATATTTTAGTATAGTATATAATTTTTTTAATGTACACAGAGGCGAATTACTAATTTAAGGTTTATATTGAATATACAGACACATCAGGCACATATTTTTTTATAACAATAACCAAGCTTTTTTGATATTGATTGAAACCAACTGTGAGGCTCATGAGCTGCGCCTATAATGAATATAAGCCTTTATATTTGAAATAATTTGTATAATATTATATGGGATGCACCATAATAAATATTGCCCATGGGCTTGGCACTGTATATACATATTTATATACATATAATATATTAACCTTATAGTACCTACTTTGATTTTCACAATTTTCGCTAAAGTAATTTATTCTCATTACTTTTTATACGTACAAAATTTATATAGTATATACAATATATACAATATACCTGAAAACTTGTAATAGAGCAAACTTTGATTTTGTCTCTTTTCGTGAATTATGAAATTAAAATTACAAAAAAAAAAGTTAATAAACAAATCAATAAATTAAATATTAAATTGTATATTTATAATTTTTGGTTTTATGATAGGAATTGTTTTAATTTTAATTTCACTAATATATAAGAAATAGCATAAAAATAGAGAGAAATGAGAATATCACACCGTAACCGTAAGTAAAGTAAAGTAAGTACTACTTGCAATCATCATATCAACAGCACATAATGAAGGGAAAGCAACATAAAAAGTAATGTAAAAGTTCCACGAATACTAAAATATAATAGCATAAAAAAATAATAATGTAGTTATGTTTACATTTTAATGGATTTCAAATAATATATGTGTACCAAAATTTATATTCCTCTATAAATTTAGGATGTAGAACAAATATTAAATGTTTATTATTAATATTACTTAAAATATTTATTTACTTCGATAATTATTGTTATCAAATTGTACCTTTCAGAAACCATGTTTTTTTTTAAATTTAATTTATTTCACATAATAATTTTCTACAAAACTATATACCATAATTTTTCAAATTATACTATTTTTGTGTTCCACATTTGTAATACGTATGACTTTAAATATTAAAAATTGAACTTTTTAATATTTATAAACTATATGAAAAAAGATTTGCGTTACATATTTGAAAATAACACAAAAAATGTATATAAAAAAACCAATTATAATTTTTTCTAAGCATCACCAAGGTTATTTTTGATTGTAAATAATTATTTCACAAACTCAATTTTAATTACTAAACTATATAAAAAAATAAATTAAAATATAGGTTTTTTATTCGACACAGATAATTTGATGCAACAGGAAATAAATATTATAAAAATTATAAATTATTATTACTTTTTTTTGTTTTATCATTGGCCGATGTTTTATTTCCGATTTTAAGAAGAATTTATAAATAAAAAAATAATATTTATATATTGAAAAATTTCAAAAAACGCGTTCCAAATATACAGACTATAATTTAAAAGTTAAACCGCCGAAGACAGGTATTGCAATAAAACTAAAAAAAAATTATGAAAGTTAACGACATAACTGCAGCCAAGCTAAAAAACCAAAATTAGTAGAAAGAGAAACAAAAATATATAAGTAAATAATATCTATATATTAAAAAAAAGTTTATTCCAACAAAAACTTAAGTAATAAAGTATAAGTATTAAAATTGTTTTTGCTTTTGTTGGGTTTTTGGTTGTTTTTTACTACTAAAAATCTTATTTTTTTTATCTTACATTATGGTTTTTCGCGGGTATATTAGATTTAATTTTTATTTTAAGCTGGTGTGTTGTGTGGGTTCAGTTCAGATGTAACAAACTATCACAATTGTAATGTTAAAACTTATTGTAAAATATGAAATAGCAAAAACTTTTATACGGGTTTCTCTTACTTATGATGGGTACAATTATTTAAAAATGATATATTTTTAATATCGAGAATTTATAAATTTTATAAAATCGTCCGTTAAAAATAATAATGTAGTTTTTTCATCCAATATAAATGGCCAGAGACGTAGAAACCTATTAAAATTACATAAACCTGAAATATCAATTGATTTTAATATAAAACATTTAATAAATTTGGAAAGTGTCTGCAGACCTTACAACAACCACTCCTTTTATAAAATTTGTAATGAAAATGAAATGATTTAATTAAGTGCCCAAACTCATTTTTTTTTTACTTTAGAGACTGTTTAAGAAATTACGTAACAAGATTTTTAACTAATTTTGAAATACCCTCTAATTGTAGAGAGTGTGGTAGAATGTTAACTAACGAATTGACCTTTTGTTTAAATATTAACGGGTGTAGTAGTTTTTCTCATATTGAAACTAATTAAAATAAAATTTAGCTCAATAGTGAAACTAAATTTAGTTAATATCGTATAATTTGATATTTTGTCTATCGAGGTTAAAAATATATGAAACTAATTTTAATATAGACAATTTAGAAAATCATTCTGTTTGCAATAATAATGCAATACATTTAAAAATTATCCAAAACAATCTTGTAAATTAACATTTCGATTTAATTATTTTTAATAAGCAATGTTATTTTTTCAAATGTTTACAGATTTGTAAGTAGTTTCAATAATTTAAATAAGTGTATACATAATAACACTTTATATATTTTTCACTTTGTTTCTAAATTATAAAGAACGAAAAAAACAACGAAATATTTATCTTTGAGAAGAATATTTATTTAACGAGCCATTTCTACACATTTACAGATTTTCTCGGTTTAGCTTGTGTACCTTCACGGAATCCATTACGGAAACGTCTTCTTACAACTTTAAGATGACGCATACGACCTGTACCAGTGGTCTTCCTCCTTTTTGCTTTAATTGACCAATTGTCTAAAAATAAAACAAATTTTAAATTATTATAGTATGCAAATTAAAATTTAGTAGCTAGATTAAAAAAAAAAAAATGACCAACACTGTTGTAAACAATATTTAGTATAACCTTCGCCAATAAGTTCACTGATACAAAAAGAATTCTAACCAAAAAATTCATTCCAAAATTATAAATTTAGACGTTTATTAAATATTGAATATAGATTAAGAATGTTCACAATTACTTAAATTAACTTATTTTTAATGTTTCAAATTCGTAATAATTAATAACGAAACTAATCAACCAAATTAAGAAACTTTTTTTTTAATAAAATATAGGATTTTGACATTTCGATTTCATTATACTTACATGATCTCAATTTAGCGGCAGGATAACCACATTGGGAACATGTTGATTTTTGGATGTGATACGATGAACGACCGCATCGACGACACAATGTGTGCGTCTTATTATGCCTTTTACCAAAGCTAGAAGTACCTTTTGTCTGAAAAATAAATTACTACATTATTTTTATAGTGATTATATTTATTATATATCAATTTTAACTTCTTTAATTTAATAGCTTTATTGATTAGTAGTAATTCAAATTTTACTATTAATCAATAAATTAATATATAGAAAATAATTTACAATTTCATTTTCATATAGATATATTAAGATTAAAAAGAAATTTAAAGAATATTATTTCACAAAAATATATATACCATCTCTGATGTTGAACACCAAAACAGGAAAGAACAGTAAAAGTATACTGCAGGGTTGACATTGACATTTTGCAAATATGGCTGTTATATATCCCAGTGCGATTTTTGACGTGGTTTTTACTTAAAACCGACGTTTATGTTTCACGTTGAACGCACATTGAAAGTCCGTCAAATGCCCATATAAAATTTTAAACGATGTCCGCAAATTTCCGTACATTTTTTAAATTTTCAACGTGCTTATTTGACGTCAAAAGAACGTTTAACACGTCGTTAAATTTACGTGGATCATTCAACGAACTAATAAATTTTTTTTATTGCGAATTTTGTACTTCTGAAAATTGATTTTAAAATAAAATAACACCAATTTCTAATTCGAAATAATATATTTATTTATTTATCACGTTTTTTATATAATACTATAACTTAAGAAAATAAAATATAATTAAAAAAGTTAATAAAAATTACAGTCTTTAAATCCATTTAGATTGATGATTTTACTTCGAGGAAGTATAGAAATAAAAAAATTTTTAAAAAGTTAATTGTCGCCTTTGAAATAACTCTTTGAAAACGCCTCTGCCGAGCAGCCAGCATTTGAGCTCTAATTGATGTGGCATATCCTTTTTTGCAATTATATTGCCCACCTAACCAAGCACCTGCAAATTAAAAAAAATTAAAATTAGGTTGCTATCAAATATTGGAAAAAGTTACCAATTTGCCTTTTGGATATATTAAATTTTTGCCTTTTTCCAAAAAAAGTAGTGCCTTTTGGATATATTAAATTTAGGCATTTTTTATAATATAAATTAAACGGAGCACCACACTCAAAAAATTTATTTAAAAAAATTACCTTCGCAATTTAACTATTTTAAACAAAGAATAAAAACAAACTAAACGAAATGCCGTAATATTCAATTTGACAAAGAACTTTGTAAAAACATACACAGAAACTCGTCATCGTCAAATTATCAACGTTCATTTTACGTGAAATAAGCAAGTCAAAACTACGTCGAACATTTTACGTAAA